>PVLA01000990.1:0-54897 GCA_004027455.1 Hydrochoerus hydrochaeris
TGTCCAAGTGAAAAAGTGTGAGAGGCTAGAATTTTCCATTGGGGTAGCTGAGCAGGCTAATCAAGAAGGAATATTCTAGGGAGTGCAAATTTCAACTATGATATTGCCCCATCCCTGGACCCGAGAGAGCAAAGCAAGTTGAAAAAGGTTGCAGATGCTTGTCTTAGAATATTTGCCTCTGCTTCTGACCTACTTTGGGAGCGTACAGGGGACAGAGTGCCACAGGGCTGCCCATCAACCTGCTGCGAAAGACTTGCTCTGTGCATTTCAAGAGGATGCTGTTGGCCCCCTTTCCTGGGAAGATGCTGACACCTGCCGAGTCCAGAAAGGCTTTTCCAGGTCTCTGAGATCTGCTGAATGCTGGCCAGGAAAGCAGAGCAGATAAACTGGGTTGTAGTCAGCACTGTCACCTAAGAAAGGCCCCGGCCCCAAGTCCCTTCTGCCCAAGAGCTAGGCTCTGCTGAGTGGCTTCTCTCCTAGGACTCAGATTTGGATTTCTCATCTCTGCAGATGGAGGAAAGGTAAACTAGAAGCTCTCCCACTGTGGTGTTTGGTTTGGTACAAAAGTCAGAGTGAGCACCCACTGTTGAGACAGCCTTGGGTCCCAGTGAACTGCAACCCAGGCTGGCAGCTTCTTTTCACGCAAGTCCCAAGAGGCAGCTGTGATAAAGTCTCCCTCTGTGGTGTCCATTGTGTGCAAACAAAACTCCAACTGGTTTGTGTCAAAGGTGTCACTTCATGCAGGCAAGAGGTTTTGTTTATCTCCCGAGGACTTACTGATTCAAGGCAGCATCAGAAATGGGCTTTGTGTCCTGTCTAAGCCCCCACAGGTCCCGTGAATCCAAATTCATGAGTAAAGAGGGAAACAAAGCCAGGTTCCAGAAAAGAGGTTTGGTTTCTCCATCTGAGAGGCCTGACTGGAAGCTATGGAATAAAGAGCACAATTTCCAGGCATTTCTTTCCTTTTTCTTGGTCTTCTTTCTGGTCACCAGAACAGCAATTCCAGTAGATGCGATAGAGGTTTGTAATTATCTGTAGCACTGGAGAGGGGAGAAATTCATGGCCTCTGGTGATTGTCAGGGATTAGACTCGCAGCTGCTGTGCTGGCCCCTTAGGTGGCCGATCAGTCGTGCTGGGCACAGGTTCCTGCTTTAGCTGTGACCAGCTCTGGACAGGGACCCAGTGCAGGAATGGAGCATCTGGGGGACCTGTAAGACAGCATCTCCGGTCCCTCTGCCCAATGTCAGTATCAAACCCTAAGTCCCTCTTCTAAAGCAGGCTGAGGTGGCAGTCGTCCATACAGCAAATCCTGCTGTTCTTCCCTGAAAAGACTAGCTCGACCGGGGAAAGGACTCTGTGAGTTCCTGGTGGAAATTCACATAGGTCATGTCTTCTGACTTTCCCCAAGGAAAATCAAGTCATATTCTTTCTTCTCTGAGTATAAGATTTTCAGGATTCTTGGGTGACTTCTTAGTGGGAGTTAATTTTCTTTCCCAGTTCTGAATTCAGAAGAAGCCATTTCTCTGAGGACTAACCAAAGACAGTGACCTTGGAGGGAACTGAGACCCAGAAGGCTGGACAGGGAGAGTGTCGGCAAGCTGTCCTCTCTAGAGGGGCTTGGGGTGGGAAGGTCACTGTGGACACAAAGGTCACTGGACTGGAGGCGTGAGTGGTTTCTCAAAGCACAGTAGTAAATGCCTGGGATCCTCACCACAAACGTGTGGGTGTAAATAGAAGCACAGATCAGGACTATGGCAACCCGGATGGTCAAAGCTTGGCAGCTCTCATATCCAGAACGGGCCACGAAGACTGAAATCACGGATCACAATCTTCCCATTTACCTCATTCACATTCCTTTTTTTAAAATTTTAATTCCATATTCGTTGATGATGTCAGCAATTAAATGAGAGTCAGCAGATTGATGAGTCAAAAATAAATCTTTATATAAAGTGTAAATATTAATATAAATGAACTTGGCATGCGACTTATGGATCAAAAGAAGTATATATTATTAATATGGTATCTTAGTGTATAAAGGAAAACTGACTGCCATATTTACCAGAGGTTTTCTCTAACCAAACTTGTCTGTAAATATATAACCTGTATAAAAAAGAGTCTAATTTACCATTATTTATGCAATAGACAAAAATAAAAGTTTTTTCTTTTCTTTTGATGAGGGATTTGGTTCATTGCGTATGCTTTGTTTTGCCAGTGGGCCATAGGCTCGTACCTGTGACCTCCCAGGACAGCCTGAGCTATTTGGTAACAATTCAGCATCACTGGGAAGCAGTAAGTGAGAGGCAGCCAGGGAGCCTGGCGTGCAGAGGGACTTAAGAGGGAAATGACTGACGTGGAGAAACCAGCGAATGACGGAGCATACAGCGGCGAGAAACAGGAATCGTCTTCCGGCTGGAGCAGGCATGGTAATTAAGCAAACTTTGCAGGCACCCACGCTAATGGTGTCATCCTTTTGGGGGACCGCTTGCCAAATCTTCCCTGCATTAGCATTCAGCCACTGCGTAACTTTCACTTAAGCTTCTGGCATCGCTAATGTTATTTGAGCTCCCTGGAGAATGAAAAAAGACACCACTCCCTTATGTAGATAAGGAAAGCAAAGGCACTAAACAGTGAGGTGAGCTGGGCATGGAGGTGCACACCTGGAACCCCAGCACCCGGGATGATCAGGCTTAGTCTGCATCACTTGGCAGTGTAGTGAGACCCTGTCACAAAACGAAAGATAAAAAGAGGACTGAGGAAGTGGTTCAGTGCGAAGGTGCTGGGTTCAGTCCCTGGTACCACCTCCCCCACCAAAAAACAAAGGATCAAATAGTTAATAGATGTTTAAACATGTGAAACGGTTTGATTAAAGGCACTAGCTGAAATCCTGCCTGAATTTGGAAAACTAAGACTTTGGCCTCCTATCTCCAAGTGCCATGAGAGATCTCGTATTTTCTTCCTTTCTCAAACATATTTCTTCATATTTTTTCCCCTAAATGTCTTGTCCTTAGCCAAAACTCTGTGTTTTGAATTAGGTAAGCTCTCCTGGAGTACCCTGCTTTAAAGCTCTAAACCTTCTCAAAGGGGAAGTCAGTATTTGCTTTTGTTTAAAAATTCTGAAAATGGAATATTCTACACATAGAGCACATGTGCCTTGATATTTCGCTCTCTATTAAAGGGGCCTCTGGCAAATCCCAGTGAGAGAATGATTTAGATTTTATCTTCTCTGATCTACGTTTTAAGATTTAAAAAAAAAAATCTTATGACTATTCATTCTCCTGGGTTACTTATCCCAGGAGCTTTCTGCACAACAAATAGTTCACAGAGGACTGTCAAAAGGACACCTGTCACTGATCCCTGGCACACAGAGATGGTGACCATGAAACACTCATAGCTCAACATTAACCCAAACTGTAATTAATAGCTGAGATTTTTAAAAAAGCTTTCTCTCTTAAGGTGTGAACATACCTTTGGGCCTCACTGGAATATTTCCAAAATTCTGCAGATAAGTGCATTTCAAAGGCTTTTTATTTCAGATGAATGTTTGAAATACTGCAAGTAAATAACGATGCTTGTGACTTCTCCTGCCCAGTCTGGAAGACCTACCTGCACCAAAGAGCTTGGCTTGATGTGGCAACGGATGAGTGGCCTGGACAGCCAGGCAGACCCGAGGCCACGTACCAGGCCTGTCATCCACTCTGGGCTTCGATCGCTGGGCAATGCTCCCAGTGGGGGAAACAGCTGTGCTCCAGGCTCAGTGATACTGGGACTCGGGACACTCCCCAAGCATAAGTTCAAGTGTGGCCCAAGGCAGCCCTGGCTTGAGCAGCCTTCAGCAATGAGTCGTGTGGCTGCGTCTTATTTCCACATATCCCAGGACCAGGGAGAAAGAGGCTAACTCCAGAGGGGCTGCCGCTGCCAGGCTGCGCTAAGATGACCTGTGTCTTAGGCCCTTTGGCTTTTGTAACCCTTGTCTTGCACCCCTTCCCCATTTTGTTTTGTTTTGTTTTTTCCTCTGCTTTCAAGATAGCTCAAAATTAGCTGAGCTGTTAAAACCTCTCCCAGGGAGTGATTCTTAAACTATGGAAACCGCTCAGGGAGCTTTAACAATTACCAATGACTTGGTCCCCTCTTCTCCCAGGTGTTCATTCCATTGCTTTGCGATGAATCTCTTGGTCCCCAAGCTCTGGAGTGTTTGGAAGGTGATTGGATTATGGGGCCAACAGCTGACTTCCTGTTGGGAGCTGGAATCCGGTCTCAGGAGGCTGCTCGCTGGGGGCCTGGCTTGTGGCTTGGACAGGTTATCTCCCTCTGGAGCTCTGCCCTTACCCCTACCTCCTGTCTGTCCTTTGTGTGAGCAGCTCTCCTCCCCTTGGCTGCCAGTCCTACACTGGAAGCAGCTGACTACAGACTGAAACCTCCACAAACCGTGAGCTAGCATCAATCCCTTCTCCTCTGAGTTGCGAGTGTTGAGTATTTTCCTTCCTGTGATGAGGACGTGACTAAGATAGTCTGGGATGCAGTCTGAGCAGAGAGACTTTAGAAGCTTACCAGATGCTTCTCATTGCAGACAGGGCTAAGAACTGGAGTGGGGAGCTTCTATTCTTCCCACCTTGTGGGGTTTCTAGGGAGGCAGGCCGATCCCCCAGCAAAATAGCTCTCCAAGTCTTGCTCACTAGAGATGCACATTCTAGGCCATGCAACCAGAAACTCTGAAGCTGGGCACAGAAGTAAGATCCCAGTGATTCTGATGTACCCTCAAGCTTGATAGCCACTGGCATAGTCACACTTTTCTTAGAGCAGTGGACATGAGAATCGGTGCAGAAATGTGGTGATTATCTGAATCACTGGGCACTTTGTAAATGCCTGGGACTCACCTCAGACCTACTGAATCCGGAGAAGGAAAGATAACTGTGGGGGCATTTCAGAAACTCCCCAGGGTCATCCGAGAGGGAAGAACTTCAGACAGCATGATGACCTGAGGCGGGAAGACTGGGAGGCGGACACCAGCCGTTTCCGTGATGTGGCCCCTCAGAAATGCCCCCAGCACCTCTGTCTCAGGAGCTATTTCCTGGAGGTTTTCCAGAGTGGAGTGGGAGACCGTATTCCTGACACACCGCTGGGAGCTGGGAGGGGGGTTACCGAGACTGTGTAGACAGGGGCTCCCCCAGCATGTCAAAGTGTGGCTGCTGGGTTGTCCTTGGGAAGCCAAAGGAGTGTATTAGAGTGTGCAGAACAAATGACAGTCTCTTCCCCTAAAATGAATCTAGTTAACAGGAGAGTAAGAATGAACTCCCTGAGTCAATTCTAACATAAATGGGTTGTATTTCAGTAAAGTGGTTATAAAAAATGAGCACAAAATTTAATCTCAAAACAAGAAAACTAGCAAGAATTCCCAAGAAGCAGCGTGCACGCCTCAGGACATGATATAAAGCAGCTGGCAAAGTTTGATTCTCCCTAGATACCTCAGGTGAAAAGATCACGTTGCAGTTCATTTTCCGATGCTATAAAAAAAACCCATGCCTAGATTATTTATAAAGAAAAGAGGTTTATTTAGCTCACAGTTTTGGAAGTGCAAGAGCATGGTGCTGGCACCTGGTTGGCTAAGGTGAAGCCCATGTGTTGCTCCATGTATGGCATAAAAGCAGAAGAGGAAGTCTGTAAGCAGAAGAGGAAGTCTGTGTGCAGAAGAAATCACACAGTGGGTGTGCTAGGATTTGGATCTAGAATGTTCGCCAAGTGACTCCTGTGTTCAGTGGTGGGACTTTTGGATTATGGGGGCTTACAGCTGCCTTGCTGTTAGGAGACAGAGGTCTGGCCAGAAGAGGCAGGTCTCTGGGGCCACGTAGGACCTGGAAGAGTTTATCTCCCTCCTCAGCTCCTCCCTTCTCTCTCTCCTTCCTGACCCCCATGATGTAAGCAGCTTTCCTCCATAGTAGACCCTTCCGCCACGCTGTCTGCATTTGAGTCAGAAAACCATGAACTGACACTTCTGAAACTGTAAACCTAAATCAACCCAAAGATTTCAGGTAGTGTATTGCAGTGATGAAGAAGATGACTAAGACAGAGAGGAAGCAAAGGAAGAAAAACAGAAGCTGATCCAGTTTATGATAACCCAACTTTCATAACTAACTCATTCTCATGACAACCATATTAATCCCTTCATGGGGGTGGTATGGTCACGACCCAACACCTCTCAAAGGCCCCACCAGCTGTCTGTGCCATCCCGTAACGAGGCAATTAAACCTCAACCTGAGTTCTGCTGGGGACAAACCAGAGCAGTCTCATGCTCTAAATATGTTTGTGGACCAGGCATGGGTCTGCCCTCCTAAAGAAGGAGCTTCTAGAAGCTTCTTTTAGGCCCTCCTCTTCCTATCCTTTTAGCATGAAGAGGACCCAGCATGACCCTCTGCGCATCTGAGCTTCTGTGGACCAGGAGTCTCACGGAATGGTTTCTTCTTGGTGGGTATCACTCTAGATCCAGTCCCTGTCCCTCTGCCAGTCTTCTCCATTAAGGATGGAGTGGCCAGTCTAGGACAAAGAAGTGGGGGGTGGGGTTGTTAGTGGTGTCTGCATTGCCCTTATGCAAGGGAGGACACAGGGTCATGCTGGCAGGACAGGTTGTCTACAGACTCCGGCTCACCTGTGACCATGGATGCAGAAATGGCCTCAGGCGTGTGAGTAACATAAGCTTTTTTAGCAACCGGTCAGCTGATTTTGCTCAGCATTCTAGTCCCAGCACCAGGCGTTGTGTCGCACCCCATGGGTACTTAATCAATATTTAATAAATAAATAAACCAGTATACTTCACACTATTCAGATCTCCAGACTCTCCGGTGATGCAGGGCTCCTGGGTCTCTCCCCTCTTTTTCTTTCTCATGCTCTGTGTTTATACGTTTATTTCTTTTTCTCTTTGTTCTTCTAGCCTGTCCAGGAATTTCTTATCCTCTCTGGTAAGCTGAGCTGGACTCTGTCTTAGCCGCTTCCTGTCTCTGAGACATAATACCTGATACAATTTAAAAGAGGAAAGTTTATTTTGGCTCACTGTTTAAGTCCATTGTTGGTTGGTTCCAAGGCAGAAACAGCATGGCAGAGGGGTATGGCAGAGGACAGCTGCTCAAGCCATGGTGGCAAGGAAGCAGGGAGAGAAGGGAGGAGCTGGGAACAAGAACAGATCCTTTCGGATCATGCCCCTGGTGTCCCACCTGCAACCATGTTCTATCTCCTGACAGCACATTCTGCTATGGACTCATCAATAGGTGAGTCCACTAGTGAGTACAGGGTCCCCAAGGTCCAATCATCTTCAACACATGAGACTTCTGATGGCCATTCTTGATCTCAGTCCTAATGGGGGCCGTTCTTCAGCCTCTTCAGCTTCTCCTGGAAAAGACACTGTCATCCAGTGACATGGGGCTGGCTCCTCTGTCTGAGAGACTGGTCCATCACTCTCTCTGAGAGCCGCAGAGCCAGTTCCCTTGACTTGGTCCAAGGTTGTCAAAACTTCAACATATCTCCTTCCCAGGCTGGGATGGATGAGTTCTGCCAAATTCTCTACACAGCCTCCTCCTCTCCTCTCTGGAGGTTTCTGCCAATACCTGTCAACTGCCAGTGCCACTGAGTAGCACCAGCTTCACTGTACAGCAGATGCCTTAGTCATTCCAGTACCCAGCAAATGTCCGCCATGTACCGATTACACATGGATAGAGACATAAACAAGACACAGGGAGTTTATAGTTTAGTATAATGAAGAGACAAGTAAACCTACAATGATAGCTCTGGCCAGAAGCCCTGGGGAAGAGTCGACACACAAGGTTATGCAGATATGAAAGACCGTGTATTGCTCATTTTGAAACACTTTAAATTTTTGAAAGTATTTCAAGCACATGAAAAATAAAACAGAGAGCAATGTGCCTATCATCTAGGACAGGAATGTTTTAGCTGAGATCTCACAGTAAAAGACATTGGTATTAATCACCCCTCAAAATAACCCTCACTTTGCACACTTACTCCATCATACTTGCCACTTTCTTAAGCAGCTCTGGAAGCCTTCTTTCATGAGTGCTTTTACTTGCACAGTCCTGGCTGCCTTGACATCCAGATGATTTAAAAAGTTTATCTTCCATGGTCGTTTTGACTTTGGGGAAGTCACATGGAGCCAGATCCAATGACTAAGATGAACACAGACACACTGTAATGTGTTTACCAGCCTGCCTTTCCATTGGATGGCATTCGGCAGCAGCAATCACCAAGTTACTGATGAGACCTTATACAGGAGATTTATTATGTGAACTGGCTCCACCCTGTGGCAGCCAAGAAGTCCCATGATCTGCTGCCTGAAAGCTGGAGACCAGGAAAGTCAGAAACATTCATTTCAGCCTGAGTCCAAAGGCCAGGGAACCAGATAACATTGCAAGTCCAAGTCCAAGGACCAGCGAAGATGAGATGTTCCAGCTCAGCAGGACAGGCGCCCTATTCCTATAGGGGTGAATTTCTATAGGGGTGAATTCTTCCTGCCTCTGTCTTTTTGTTCTGCTCAGCCCTTCAGGGGATTGGATGATACCCACTGTCTTACTGTGTTTGTTGCTAAGACAAAATACCTGACACCCAAAGTTAAAGGAGGAAAGTTTTACTTTGGCTCACACTTTGTAGAGGCTTCAGTTCATAGCTGGCTGGTTCCAAGGCAGGGTGGCATCAGAGAGAAAAACTTCATGGCAGGTAGAAGGATGCAAAGTAGTGAAGTAGCAAAGAAACAGCAGCAAGTGGCAAGTGACAACAGCAGGCCTCTTTCCTTCCCTTGTATTCTCCTTAGGTTCAGTAGCACTCACACCCAGTGTGGGCTTTCCCGTCATCCACACTCAGAACCATGCCAGACCCGTGTACGAATTTAATAAGCACACAACCTTGATGCTAGCATCACATACCCTAGATCCAGCCACCTCTGAAAAGCCCCACCTATGATTGCCTGAAGCTTTGGGGGGACATCCAGACACAAGCCATAACACCCTCCCACATTGAGGAGGGCACTGTTCTTCACTGAGTCCACCAACTCAAATGCTAATCTCATCTGGAAACACTGTGACGGGCATCCCCAGGAATCATGCTAAATCTGAGCCCAGTCAAGTTGACGTATAAAGTTAACCACATGGATCCCACCCCAGACAAGCCTCTGGGAAGAGGAAGCATAGAGACAGTGTATTCTAGGCAGAGCATGTGCAAAAGGCCAGAGGCGTGGCACATTTGGCTGAGACACTGCGTTAATCCAGGGGAGAAATGATGGTGGCCTGAATTCGGAAAGTGACAAGGGAGTAAAGAGAAGACAGACCAAGACAAACTGAGTAAGGAGAGTCAGTAGGGCCTAGTGATGAATTTGGCATGTGGCTGGACAGAGTTGGGGCTCCTGTTTGGTGAGCAGGTGGGGAATCAAGTGCTATCAGGTAGGCAGCTAGAGAGGCCGACTGGGCCAGGCTGTGTGGCTTTGGTGCAGGAAATAAGTAGCCAGTCAATCTGTGTACCTTTCTGTCTACCCTTCTAAAACCCAGCAGAAAATGCAGTCACTGAGAGACTTTGTGATCACACCTCTCTCATCCACTTCTTTCTTCCTTCTCCACCTGGTGGCAAAAGAGAAAACTGCAGCCCGCCGCCAGTACCTGCTACTGTTTAACACAGCCGGGAAGGACCCGGTTCCAGTAAATGGCTGTTTCCTTCATGCACTTTGACAGCGTTCAGACCCAGCAGCAGCCTGACTCTGCAGCAACCGGGCAGATGCGGGGGGTTCGTGCCAACGGTACTGTGGAAGGCGGGAATAAAATCAAAGGCACCGTGGAAGGGTAGAAAGACCGGTGTCTTGGAGACAAAGCACAATGCTTCCATTGCCTGCTGCTGACCCCATCACTGTTCCCACTGATTTCCCCGAGCAGCTGAGGAAAAGCTCCGTGTGGACCCCTTAGCATGCAGACAGTCTGTGTGACCCTAACTCCCTCCTGAGAGCCTTGCTCTGCCCAGCTCAGTGTCATGGGCCTGCTACAAATTCGTTTTGAATCCCTATAACAATGGACACATCTATGCAGTGTGAACAATCAGACTTGACCGCAGGGTCACAACACACACACACACACACACACACACACACACACACACACACAGAGTGCTAACTTTGACCTCAGCTCTATTACTTAGCAGATTCATTGCCAAATCTGGGTTTTCATAAACGATTTCCAGGAAATGTGAGGGTTGAAATCGGGTTGAACTCCTCTTGCACTCAGTTTTCTCTGTGATTTCTGGAAGATGTTGCGGGTCTGACTTCAGCAACCTCTGCTGGTTGCTTGTTTAGACTCAAGGAAGCTCCAAGGTAATCTATCCCATTAAACCCACATAGAATGCTGGCAAGTGTGGGTCTCAGCCCACACAACGAATCGCTTCTCCTGCCTGAGAAGTATAAAATCAAATATCCATATCATTGGAGGGAATTGTCTTTGGTTCTCTTTTTTTTTTTTTTAGAATAAAATATGCTTTGAACTTCCTTCCCAGAAACTGAAGAAAAAGAAAAACGCAACGCCTTTAATGGAGTCCTTTTGGCAAGCTCACTGCCCCTGCCTTCTCTCAGTAAGCTTGAAGGCATCTACATTTTTATGGGAGATGCTGAATGCTGTTTCCCATGTGTCTTTGCTATAACCACATATTAACACACGTTACCACCCCAGTGGACGTGAGAATTAGTTGACACATACCTGTCAATAGAGGTAGAACCCTTAGTGTAGAAACTGATGGGGAATATAAGACCTTCACAACACAAATTGACTATTGGAACGACCTCTGGCTTTAGTTTTGCAGTATATTTTAGCTTTAACTACATGAGATTTTAGGGATTGGTACCAGAGCTTCCCTTTGAGCTGCCCATCTGCCATTCTATGAAGCAATGAAGAGCAATTCTTGAGGGCCATCTGTTATTACCTATCAGTGGTCACTTTTTCCCATGCTTTTTCTCATTTTCTTTTTTATCTCTAGTGTAAAAGCCACTCAAGAAGATGTCAGCAATGCAAAAAGCATATGACTTTATTTGACATCTCTCATTTCCACTAAAATATAATCATGAAGATGTACAAATAAAGCTGGAGAAGATTTAACACTAGAAATAAAAGAGCTTATAGAGAAATTTATAAGGAGCACAGGCCCAATCAGAAGGAAGAAATGTAATGGATAAACAAGTGTCGTGCTGCCTTCTGAGCAGGGACCACTCTGCCAAGCCGTGACGGGTCGGAAGCCTCCACAGAGCTCCAGCAGAAAAGCCTAGGCCAGTCAGCTCTGTTCTTCCCCCTGTTACTCCCCACGGCTGTGGTCTTGGAGAGTCAGTATCTCTCCATCCTAGGAACGTAGATTAAAGTCTGCCGGCTGTTTCTCATTACAAACCCTAAAGATCAAAAACTAGTGGAATTACATATTGAAAGCACTAAAGGAAAAACAAACAAAAACTGTCAGTGCTATGATTTGGACTGGGAATCTCTTCAAAGGACTGTGTGTTTGTAAGCCCTGGTCACCAGATTGGTATTAGTAGGAAGTGATAGGAACTTGAACGGATGAGGGCCCACTGGGAGGTTCTGGGTCATGCAGGGAGGACCCTTGACGGAGATGGCATTCCCCTTGAGGAGCCACACCACACCCATTTCTCTTTCTCTTTTTGCACTCAGCTACCATAAGGTGAACAGGTCTCCACTACAGGGTCCTGCCATGATATACTGTGACACCATGAGCCTAAAGCAACGGGACCCTTGTTCTGAACTGAACCCTCCAAAACAGTCAGCCAGAATAAACTCTTCTACCTTTTTTTAATCAGTACCAGGGATCGAACCCACGACCGCGTGTTTGCAAGGCAGGCGCTTATGCCACTGAGCTAAACCCCCAGCAACCGTTCCACTTTTTAAGGTTATTGATCCCAGGTATTTATTGCAATGGTGAAAAGTAACTGATAGAGAAAATTGTTACCAAGGAGTCACATCTTGCCATTACTATATACCTGAGATGATGTGGGAGAGTTTTTGTAATGGTTTGTGAAAGGAGTTGGGGAAAATTTGGAGCAGCAAGCTGCAGGAAGCCAAGAGTTCTATAAACAGGGCCTGACACGCACTTCTGGCGGGCCCTAAGGAGACCACAATGTGGATTACAATGTGAGGTGTAAAGCGTATGCTCACGAAGCTTCAAATGGAAATAAGGAGTAGGAGTCAGAATAGAGGCCACCTATTTTGACTCATGTTTTCAGTCCATGGTCAGCTGTCTCCAAGGCAAAAATGGCAAAGTGAAAACTCTTGGCAGAGAAAAGTTACTCAACCTATGGCAACCAGGAAGCAGAGAGAGGAGAGAGGAGCAGAGAACAACCTTGACGAGGCAAGGCATGGTGCTCTAAGTGAAGCCAAAGCTGCAGTGGTGACCCCGGAAGATAAAGAGGCCAGGAATGTGCAAGGCAATCCCTGCTGAGGGAAGTGTGGGAAGCAGGTAACGCTTGGCCCGGACAGAGGCTATGTGACCACAGCCAGTAAGATCACAGAAATGGTGCTGCCCAAGCCCTGTCACGGAGTGTCCCGAATCTTAACCACAGCTATAGGATTTAATGTTTACCATACTGGGCCTTGTTCTGATTCTTCCTTTTTATTTCCCTATTCATCCCTTTTGCAATGGGGAATGTTCACATTAAGCCATTGTGTGTTGTAATTACATCTTTTATTCTTACAGAAGCTCCCGGGTAAGTTTGCCTTTCATCTCAGAGGTGGCTTTGGCCTGGAGCTTTTGGGCAGCACTAGAACTGTTAAGACTTTAGTGGTGCTTATGGATGGACTGATTACATTTCCAAGGCAAAATGGGCATGGGACTCAGGGATCAGGAGTGAAAGAAGGTGGTAACTCTCCAACAGGTGGGTTCTGGTGGGAGGTTTGGGGTCAGTGGGTATGTGCCCATAAGAAGTATTGTGGGAATCTGTCCTTCCTTCTTTTTATTTTTCACCCCTGGTTCATATGAAGTGAGTAAGTCCCCTCTACCACCCACTCCCTGTCATGTGCAGCCTCCACATCGGCCCAAGAGCAACAGAGTCACTGGGCCATGGACTGAAACCCAGAAAACTGTGAGCCAGAATCACCCCTTCCTCTTTAAAGTTGATATAGCTCAGGTATTTGTTGCAGTCATGGAAAGTGGTCCAATACAGCCAACCACGAATTTTATATCCAACAAAACTGAAGACAGTATAAACTTAATTTTGTTTGTAACACTTGTGTGTGTGTGTGTGTGTGTGTGTATTGTTTAAAAGAAACTGCCTAGAGCAAGAAGTATGACTTTATGTCATTGGGCACACAAAATGTAAAGGCATAATTTGTGAACATAACAGAATAGAAGAAGTGGAGACATCTGAAGACATATTAAAAGTATAAGGTTTTTATATGCTATTAAAATTAAGCTGATATTAATATAAACTAGAAGGTTAAAAGTTATTGTATTAATTTGGCTATGCATTGTGAGCCACTAAAAATAAGAGGAAATACAGCAAATATCAGAGAATTAACATGGTATACGGTCTACCCTCTGCTGTCTCCACATAGTTCTCTGTCTTCCTTTTGTTTTTCCTGCACTGGGGATTGAACGCAGGGTCTTTGTCCTGTGCTACAATCCCAGGTCTCTTAAATTTTCTTTTTATTTTGAAGCAAAGTCTTGCTAAGTCGCCAAGTTGACCTGATTGGGCTCAAGCTTGTGATCCTCCAGCCTCAGCTTCCAGAGTTCTGGGATTACAGGCCTGTGCTACCGTGACTGGTTCAATAATCCTTGAGGAAAAAAAATCAACTGTATTTAACATGTATATTCTTTTTTATGTAATTCCATAAATTACACAGTATATTTACCTAGCATTTACACTGTATTAGTTATTGAAAGCAAACTAAGGAGGACTGAAATACATGGTGAGACATGTGGGTTATATGCAAATACTGTGTCATTTTATATAAGGCAATTCCAGCATTCAGGCAGTTTAATATTCATGTAGGATCTTCAAACCAGTCCCCCAGAGATACTGAAAGATGACTATATCAGAAAATCACTAAGACAGAATAAGGCAAAAATGGAGGCTTTCAGAATAAAAGAGACACATACATTCTGGTTCTCTTTATAAGGAATTTAGGAATTGTCCCTCAATTCTAACTAAAGCCAAAAAAAAAAAAACCCTCCAAAAAAGTCAGCAGCTCTTCTTAGATCTGCAGAAGAAAGGAGGTCACAGGGAAAGCTCCTGCCCCATTCCCCCAAAAACTGGAGCTTCTCAGGGACCAGGGCTGGAGGAGAAAAAGCTGACACATAACCCATGAGCTGTTGGAAGCGCAATACACACCTTAAGGCGGGTAAATATCAAACACGCATGCACAGGCATGTGCACACGGCCACACCTGAGCCTGCTGTATTCAAGCCACAGGAAATGAAAGAGATAAACTTATAAGTGAATCCAAAGGAAAAACATTTGACCATATGAGAAACAAAGTCTAAAAATTATATTCAACTTCTCCATAGAAACCATACAAAGAAGAAGCTCATATGCTGATATATTTGCAGTACAGTATTGAGAGAGAAAAAATTACCTACAGCCTGAAAAATGATCATCATAAAGTAAAGGGAAAATAAAGCCTTTATCAACACACAAAAACTGAAGGAATTTGTTGCCACTCAACCTGCCTTGTGAGAAATGTCAAAAGAAGTTTTTTAAAAGAAGAAAATAATATGGGTCAGAAACTTAGATGTACATTATGAAAAGAAAGATACTGAAATATAAATAAGTATAAGTAATATTAAAATTTGTATTGTATTCTTGGCCTAACAGATGACATTTATTCAAAATAATAACAATGTGTGCTGATGTATGTAGACATATGCACACATATGTTATTTAAAAATAGACTAAGATCAGTTGTATACATATACTGAAAATGCTAAAATCAATTGATTTAAAACATCTAAAAAGAAATATAATTAATAAGCTAAGACATAAAATAAATACAGTCCTACAAAGTACTCAGTGAAAACAACAGAAGGCAGAAAAAATATACAAGATATAAACAGGAACATAGAAAAAAGGCAAGAAACAGAAAATAGTAACAAACATGGTAGATATTAATCCATCTGTGCCAATAATCACGTCAAGCATCAATAGTCTAAATATACTACTTGAAAGACACACATTGTCACGATGGGTCAAAAACCAAGACCCACCTGCTTGCTGTCTACAAAGAACCACATTAAATATAAAGACATATAGAGATTAAAAGTAAATTAGTGAAAAAATCTATACCATGCTAATAGTAACCAAGGGAAAGGGAAACAGCTGTTCTAAGTAAAGACAAAGCTGATTCCTAAACAAGGAAAGTTACATAAGGGTCAACACTCTATGAAGATGTAACAATCCTTAACATGTATGAGCCCAAAACAGAGCATCTGTCTCTGTGAGTCATAAAATAATAGATCTGCAGGAGAAATAGATAAATCTGTTGTCATACCTAAAGATTTTAACACTCCTCAGTCAAAAACGGGGGGATCCAGCAAGCAGAAAGTCAGTAAGGACACAGTTGGACGGAACGACTCCACACGTGACTATAGACTATAAACTTCTTCATCCGACAGCTTCAGAATGCACATGCTTCTTAAGCTTGTCTGAAATATCCCAAGATAGACCTCATTCCAGGCCTTAAAACACAATGAATCTAAAATAATAAAAAAATCATACAGCAGCTCCTCTCAGGTCATGACAGAAGTTAACTAGAAATCAATAACAGAAAGTAAATTGAAAGTTCCAAAATATATAGCTATTAAGCAATACGATTCTGAATAACATATTTGTCAAAAATGGAGTCTCAAGAAAGTATTTGAACTAAATGAAAATGAAAATACAGCTAGCTTATCAACGCTCATAAGGTTCAGCAAAAATAAGGTCTATAGGGAAATGTATACAGCCCTGAATGCATATACTATCAAAAAAAAAGTTATGAAATTAATAGTCTGTGCTTCCACCTTAGGAAACTAGAAAAAAATTAAAACAAAAGTAGAAAGAGGAAAAGAAATAATAATAAAACTGAAAGCAGAAAATCAATAGACAATATCAATGAAATAAAAAACTGCTTACTTGAAAAGATAAATAAAACCAATAGCATATTCCTCTAGCTAGGTAAATAAAAATAAAAACACAAGAAAGTACAAACTGCTATCTTCATAAAAAATGAAATATACACAACAGCATATAGACAAGCACTCCCCTTGGACATTAAAAGAATATAGTAAAGGAATACTATGGACAACTTTATGACCACAAATTTGAATGGGTCAATTCCTTGAGTGAAACAATCTGCCAAAAACTCACACAAGAAATAGACAATTTAAATGGATTTTTACACATTAAGAAAATTGAACTGACAATTCACAACCCCCCAAAGCAGAATGTATCAGGCTTGGTTGCATCCACAGGTAAATTCTCCCAAATATGTAAAGAAGAAATTATATCACTTCTAAAATCTCTTTCAGAAAACAGAAGCATTTTTCCTACCTTAGTCTATCAGAATTCTTCCTAATTAATTCTGTGAGGCTAGCATCTCCTTAATAACCACACAAAGACATGAGAAAAAGCTACATACTAACATATTCCATAAACTTCGATGGAAACAAAAATCTTAACAGAAATTAGCCAGTTAAATGCTGCAATATATTAAAAGAATTCTACCACAATCAAGTGGGGTTTATTCCAGTTGTGCAAGGCTGATTCAATGTTCAAAAATTAATTAAAGTAACATCACATCAACATACTAAAGAATTATGTGATCATATCAAGAAAAACACAGAGAAAGTGTTTGACAAAATGCAAGAGCAATTCATGGTAAAAACTGTCAGTAACCTGGACTAGAGTTAAGCTTCTTCAACTTTATCAAGAATATTTACAGAACACTGACAGATAACATTTTACTTAATGGTGACACATTAGAAGCTTTTTCAGTAAGATCAGAAACAAAGCAAGGATGTCCCCTCCCAAGGCTTGTTTTCAGTCCTGTAGTACTAGAAGTTCTACTCTTACCATACAATCTAGCAGTCTCTGTGAATTCTTAAAAGAATTCACATTTATAACTGCTCCAAAATCTACACACAGATATTTATAGTAGCATTTCACATAACTGCTAAATTTTGCAAATAACCAAGATGCTCCTCAATAATAAATAAGCTGTGGTACATCTGGACACTAGAGTTTTATTCACTGCTAGAAATAAGTGGGGTGTGAATTCATGAAAAGACATGGAGGACACTGAAATGTCTATTACTAAGTGAAACAAAACTCCTATGACAGCTTTACATACAACATGATTTTATGTGACATTCTAGAAAAAGCAAAACCATGAAGATGGTTAAAAAAAATGTCAATTTGTTCCATGAATTGTGGGGAGAGAGGAATAAATAGGCAGAGCAAAGAGTATTTGGGGAGATCTATAAAGAAGCAGCAAGTTTATTTAAAGAAATAATGGTGGAAAAACTTACCAAATCTTGAGAGTAATGTTTACTTCCACCTTTATGAATCTGAAAAGACCTCATAGTGAACCAACTCAAAACAAATTGCATTGAAATACATCCTTGAATTACCAAAAATCAGAAACCAGGAATTTTTCAAACACTAAGAGAAAAGTGACCAGTCACAGGCAAGGCAATTTCTATGAAGCTATTAATCACTTTCTCAGAAAAAATGTTATAGGCCTGCAGAGAGTGGGATGATATTATCAAAGTGCTAAAAGAAAAATAGTGCTAAGAATACTTTACCTGGCAAAGCTGTCCTTCGGAAGTGGAGAGATAAATACTTTTTTAGAAAACAGCAGCTGAGGAAGTTCATCACCTGCCACACAAGAAACGCTAAAAGGATTCGTCATGTTCAAATGAAAAGACAATGGTTAGTAACCTGAAAATATATGAAAGTATAAAGCTCACTGGTAAATGTAAATATGTAGCCAAATTATAATACAGCAAAGACCTAATTATATAAAGTAAAAAACCTAAAGGAGAAATAGCCACACAGGAATCATAGTGGACTGATCTAAAATGTCCCCCAAAAGTCTCATGTGTTCAGTAGTGGGGTCTGATGGGAATAAGAGGGATCACTGAGGGTGTGACCTGGAAAGTATATTCTTGTCCTTGGCTCCTTCCTTTTCTGATTACTTCTTGCCTGTGATGGGTTGAGCAACTGTCTTCTACTATACTCTTGCACCATGTTGTTTTTGCCTTGGAGCAAAACCAACAATGGACTGAACCCCCTGGAACTGTAAGCCAAAATCAACCTCTCCTTCTTTGAATTGCAGATGTTTATTAGTTTGCTCCATTGATGGAAAACTGAGTAATACAGATTTCAATGCCCTGATATCTTTTTAAATTAGTACATGTTTGCAGTACATGCAGTTTACAATCATTTTAGGGAGTGGGTACATGAACATAATACCGCTTATTTCTGTTTTTAATCCACTACCCATCCACCTTCTTTCTTCCCTCCTCTAAATCTCTCCCCATTTTCATTCCTGTCAATATTATTAATCTTACCTCGTGTTTATGACATATAATATTTACATTTGTTGCAGTTAAGTTCCTGTACATGACATACCTGTATTCTGCCTATTTCTCGTTCTCCTCTCTCTCTCCATCCCCTTTATCTCCTGGACCCTTTTGCTTTTGCAAGAGCTCTAGCCCCTTATCTCCTTCTACCCATCCTTTATCGTGCTCTTTGTACTTTGCCATAATCAAGAGATACTATATGGTATTTAAACTTGAGTGTCTATTTCACTGAACATTATATTTTCCAGGTTCATCCATTTTCATATAAATGTCTCTAATTTGTTCTACTTCATAGCCCAATAGTATTCAATTATGTTTAGAGACCACACTTGCTTTATTCATTCAGCTGTTGATGGGTGTACAGGTTACTTCCAGGAATTAGCTGCTACAAATTATGCTTCTATAAACATTAATGTGCATATATCACTGTAATATGATGTCTTCAGCTACATGGGGAAGATACCTAAAAGAGAGACAGCTGCGTCATTTGGAATTTCCCATTTTAGTTCTTTGAGAAATCTCCATATTGATTTCCATAATCTTATTTTAATGATAGGTCATCCATACAGGAAATTCTGAGGAAATGGGGAACTTGAACAATACAACGGGTTAAATGGATCTAGGAGACAAATACAGAGCATTCCATCGAGAGCAACGGGCCATACATTCTTCTCAGGCCTACGCAGAACATTCTCTGTGATAGACCATAGATTGAGCCACAAACTAAGCCTTAAAATTTTTAAGACTACTCAAATCACATCAAGGTATGTTTCCCCATAAGTCATGTTAGAACATTAGGAATCAATGACAAGAAAAAAATTAAATAACACACTATAGAGCAATTAATGGTTCAAAATGAATCAAAACAAAAATTTTAAAATAACTTGAGACAAATAAAAATGGAACCACTACATACAAAAACATGTGGGATGCAGCAAAAGCTATTCTAAGAGGAGATTTCATAGCAATCAGTGCTTGTACTTAAGTCTCAAATAATCTTACTATGGAACCCAAATAGTCATGATCAGGAAAGAACCTCTCCATGACATCATGGGTGAAAACCAATAAGTCCAACACAAGGGCAGAATCTTAAAAGCTATTAGGGAAAAGCCAGAAAGAATTTATAAAGATAAACCTATTACACTTACAGCAGACTTCTCAACACAAAACGTCAAGGCCAGAAGAGCTTTGAAGCAAGTGTTTTAAGCCCTAAAAGCAAATATCTTTCAACCCCAACTGACATATCCTGCAAAACTATTTCAAAACTGATGAAGAAATAAGATACTTTTCTGATACAGAGAATCTAAAGAAATTCATGACCACTGGCACTCAAAAAAATTCTCAAGGATATCCCAGAAACACAGCAAAGTGAACAATGTCAAAAGGTCCAATAGAATAATTATACCAGCTCAGACCAGCAGTTTAGTAGAAGGGCAAGAAAGGGAAACAGCAACAGGAAAATAATGCAATGACAGGAATAAACCAATACCTTTTAGGAATGACTCTCAATGTGAATGATTTCAATTCTCAGCCAACACACAGACTGGCTCTATGAACCAAGAAAGAAAATCCAATGTCTATACTGTATAAGAAACTCAACCCCCCCAAGAGGAATTCATAAAATCTAAAGGATAGAAAATACTATTCTATGCAATAAAAACCAGAAAACAAGCAGTAGCAACTACAGTATTTTCAGACAAATTAGATTTCAAGTCAAAAGTGATCAGAAAAGGCAAAGGGAATAATTCAACAGGAAGATGACAATTATGGTCATATATGCACTGAACACTGGTGCACCCAGCTTCATAAAAGTAACAGCATTGGACACAAAAGACAAGGCAAACATACCCCACTGCCGCCAATAGATCAACTCGGCTAAAAAGTCAACAGTGAAATATCAGATTTGAACCAAAACTTCAAACAAAAGACTTAGTAAGTATCTACAGAGTGTTCCACCCAAAAACAACAGAATACACATTATCCTCAGCAGCACATGGAACTTTCTCCAAAGTAGACTACATACTAGCCAACAAAGCATGCTTAAGTAAATGCAAAAGAATCAAAATTGTCCCACGCATATCAAAAGAATAAAAATTTTCCATCCCATCATAGCACAATGAAATTAAAAGCAGTGGAAAAAGAAACCATGGAAATTATGCAAATTTATGGAAATTAAACAATATACTCTTAAACAATCAACAGGTCAAAGAAGAAATCAAGGAAGAAATTCGAGATTTCATAGAATCAAACAACAATTTCAGTACATGCCAGAACTACTTATGGGACAGGATGAAATAAGCCCTAAGAGGGACATTTACAGCCAACAACGCCCACAACAGAAAAACAGAGCGAGCCCAAATAAATAACCTAATAATGCACCTCAAGTTTCTCAAAAAACAAAAACAATCCCAAATCAAAAGCTAGTCCAAGGAAGAAAATTATAAAGATCAAAGAAGAAATAAATGATATTGAGACTAAAAAATTTTTGAAAAAAATCAAAGAATGAGAGTTGGTTCTTTGAAAGAATAAACAAAATTAGCAAACCATTAGCCAATCTTACCAAAAAAGGAAGGAAAAGACCCAAATCAGTGCAATCAGAAATGAAAAGGGTGAAATCACAACAGACGATACCAAAATTCAAAAGATTATTAGTAACTACTTTACACATTTGTATTTCAATAAATTGGAGAGTTCAAAAGGATATACTCCTAAATACATATAATTACTAGAGCTAAACTAAGAAGCTATAAAAACCCCCAAATAACCCAATAATAGGCAATGAAATTGAAGCAGTAATAAGAAACATACTAACTAAAAAACCTCAGGTCCTCATAGATTCACCACTGAGTTCTATAACAACTTGGGGAAAGATACAACATCAATACTCCTGAAACTCTTTAATGAAATTGAAAGAGGATGAGTACCCCAAAAGCCATTCCTGGGAGGTAGCGTTACCCCAATTCCTAAACCTGAAAAGGACCCAACCGAAAAAGAGAACTACAGACCGTTCTCTTTAGTGAACATAGACACAAAAATCCTCAACAAGATTCTAGCAAGCATAATGCAACAAGTCATCAAAAAGATACACATGACTAAGTAGGATTCATCCCAGGTATGAAAGGATTTTCAAACATCTGGACATTAATAAATGTAATACATCCCATAAACAGAAGCAAGTGCAAAAATCACATGGTAATTGCAATACACCTAGAAAGGCCTTTGATAAAATTCAACATTCATTCAAGATAAAAGCCCTGAAGGACATAGAGAGACTTTATCTTAATTTGATAAAAACACTTTATTGACAAACCTATTGCCAACATCATATTAAGTGGGAAAAAACTGACAGCTTTCCCTCTAAGATCAGGAACATGTCCACTATCACCACTCTTGTTCAATACAGTACTTAAAATATTAACCAGAGAAATTAGGCAAGAGAAATAACAAGGGGTATTTACAGGAAAGGAAAGAATTAAACTATTATCTGCAGATGACATGATCCTCTATAAAAAAGACTCAAAAAATTCCACCCAAGACTCATAAAATTACTATCCAAATTCAGCAGTATAGCAGGATACAAAAGTAACACACAAAAATCAATAGCAATCCTGCACACCAATAATTAACTCATTGGGAAAGAAATTAGAAAAACAATGCTATTCACATTAGCATCAAGAAAAATGAAATGCAGTATATTGGTGCTACCTGTCCTGGAACAGTATATATTTACATTTTTTTTATGTCCTCTTTGGTTTCCTCTTTCAGAGTACTGCAGTTTTGATTGTGAGTGCCTTTCACTTCCTTGTCTAGGTTAATTCCTAAGTACTATAATCAAAATGGCCATACATCTGAAACTTGTACACCAATTTAACACAATCCCAAACAGAAGACCAATAGAATCCCTCACATAGTTAGAGAAAAAAAAATCCCAATTTATAGGGGATGAGAAAGACCTAGACTAGCAAAAGCAATCTTGGGCAACAAGAGCAAGCAGGGTGCATTGCAGCTCTGGAAATCTAGTTATTTTACAAAGCTACACTAAGCAAAAACATGACACTGGTGCTAAAAGGGACACATAGGTCAGTGGAACACAACAGGGCATGGAGAAACAGCGCCAAGCACAATCAGCTAGATCAAAAATATATGCTGAAGGAAGGATACCCTGTGCAGTAAATACTGCTGGGAACAGTGGCTATCCACAGGAGGGAGAGTGAATCCAGGCCTGTATGTCTCATCATGTACTAAACTAAAATCCACATATGTCAAAGATTTAGATGTCAAAACAGAAACACTTAACCTGCTGGAAGTGAAATAGGTGAAACTCTTGGACACATAGGTGTATGCAAGGACTTCCTATTTGTTTTAAATTTTAATTTACAGAGAATAAAACAAAAGAGGACAGAACAATGCAGATCAGAACACAACAATATAAGCAACACAACACTTCACAACAAGACAATTGGATATCAACAGTAGCTACTATGATATCTCTTTCTTTGAAATAGTTGAGCGTAGATTCACAAACAATAATATCAAACATAACAAAATAGAATAAAAGCATTCAAGAGAATGAAACTATTACAAGGCATTCTAAACCAAATAACAGAAAATAAACAATGCTACTATAATATCTCATTTTCCATAAAAATGTGTTTATATTATTATTCATATTAAAATCCAGTAAGACACACCATGATAAGACCAATGGTAATAGAAGAAAAAAAGCATGGTAGGACTTCAAAACAAGATGATATTAAATCAGCAATGACTGCATAATGTCTTGTTTTCTTCAAAGTAGCTGTTCATACCATTGCACATAATAAGTTCAAACAAAACAGAATAAAACAATTTCCAACCAATGAATGAAAACATTACCAGTCTTCAAAGCAATATAATGGGAAACCATGATTACCACAGAATCTTATGTACTCTTTTCTTACACTAGGGAGACTATACAGTATTTATACATGTGAGTTTGATTTATTTCACTTATGAGTATGGTCTCAAGTGGTATCCATTTATTTATAAATATCTCAATGTGATCATTTTTTATAGCTGAGTAGTACTCCATTGTATAAAAAAGCACCACAATTTTTTTATCCATTCCTCAGTTGATGGGCACCTAAGTTGTTTCCAAGATCTGGCTATTACAAATTGTGCTGCTATAAACATGAGTGCACCTATATCACTGTGGTATGATGTTTTCAGTTCTTCTGGGAATATGCCTAGGAGTGGAATAGCTGGGTCAAATGGGGCATCCAATCCTAGCTTTTTGAGGAATCTCCAGACTGACCTCCACAGTGGTTGCACAAGTCTACACTCCCACCAAAAGTGCAGAATAGTTCCTTTTTCCCCACAGCCTCTCCAGCATTTGTTGTTGGTAGTTTTGCTGATCCTGGCCATTCTTTTGGGAGTGAGATGGAATCTCAGTGTGGTTTTAATTTGCAATTCTCTAATGACCAATGATGATGACCATTTTTTCATGTATTCATTTGCCATTCGTATTTCTTCATCTGATCTCGAATGCCCATTTTTGGATTGGGTCTTTGAAATTCGGGGGTCTGATTCTTTTAAATTCTTTATAAGTTCTAGACAGAAGTTCTTTGTCCGAAGGACAATTTGCTGAGATTTTTTTCCCAGTTTGTGGGTTTTCTTTTCACTCTGCTGGAGATTTCTTTGGACATGCAGAAACTCTTTAATAAGACGTGATCTCAGTTATTGATTCTGGGAAGTATTTCCCGTGCAGTTTGGTTCTTGCTCATGAATTCTCTACCTACCCCTATGTCTTCAAGATTTTTACCTACTTTGTCTTCCAACAGATTTAGTGTTTCTGTTTTAATATTTAGATCTTTGATCGATTTAGATTTTAGTTTAGTACATGGTGATAGGCATGGGTCTAGTTTTAGTTTTTGGCATATGGATAGCCAGTTTTTCCAGCACTATTTATTAAAGAGACTATTGTTCTTCCAGTGAATATGCTTGGCCCCTTTATCAAAGTTGGCTGAGTGTGTTCATAGTTGTGGTTGTATCTTCTAGTCTATTCCATTGATCTTCAGGTCTGTTTTTATTCCAGCACCATGTTGACTTTATTACGGTAGCTTTGTAGAATAACTTCAAGTCAGGGATTGTGATGCCTCCTGCCTTGGCTTTGCTGCTTAGAAGTACCTGTGCTATTCTAGGTCTCTTCTGGTTCCAGATGAATTTTAGGAGTGATTTCTCTAGATCTTTGAGGTATGTTAGTGGTATTTTCATTGGGATTACATTGAATCTGTATAGCAATTTTGAGAGAATGGCCATTTTCACAATATTTATTCTTCCTATCCATGAACAAGGGATGTCTTTCCATTTTCTGAGGTCCTCTTCGATTTTTTTTTTTCAGGGTATTATAATTTTCACTGTATAGCTCTTTTATTTCTTTTGTTAGATTACCTAAGTATTTCATTTTTTTGGATTCTAGTGTGAAGGATGTGGCTTCTCTTATTTCTCTCTCGGTGATTTTGTTGTTAGTGTATAGGGATGCTATTGATTTTTGAGTATTGACTTTGTATCCAGATCCATTGCTGAATTTATGTATTATATCTAGGAGTCTTTCTATGGAGTTTTGGGGGTCTTCTATTTGGAGTATTATGTCGTCTATAAATAATGATAGTTTAACTTCCTCTTTTCCTATCTTTACTCCTTTTATTTCTCTCTCTTGTCTAATTGCTCTGCCTAGTATTTCCAGAACTATGTTGAATAGGAGTGGTGATAAGGGACATCCTTGTCTTGTGCCTGATTTTAGGTAAAGGCTTCAGTTTTTGCCCATTTAAAATGACACTGGCTGTTGGTTTGTTGTAGATGGCCTTTATCATATTGGGGTAGAGACAATCTATTCTAATTCTCTGTAAGGTTCTTATCATGAATGGGTGTTGGATCTTATCAAAAGCTTTTTCTGCATCTATAGAAATGATCATGTGATTCTTACTTTTGGCTCTATTGATATGATGAATTACATTTATTGATTTCCGTTGTTGAACCATCCTTGCATGCCTGGGATGAATCCCACTTGGTCATGTTGTATAATCTTCTTGATGATTTGCTGCATCCTGTTTGCCAATATTTTATTGAGAATTTTTGCCTCTGTGTTCATTAGGGAGATTGGCCTGTAGTTCTCTTTTTTAGTTGAGTCTTTTTCAGGTTTTGGTACTAGCGTAATATTTGCTTCCAGGAATGACTTAGGGAGAATTGCTTCCCTTTCAATTTCATTGAACAGTTTAAGGAGTGTCAGCATTAAGTCTTCTTTGTATTTCTTGTAGAATTCCACAGTGAATCTGTCTTGGCCTAAGCTCTTCTTTGTTGATAAGGACTTAATTACATTTTCAATTTCATTAATAGAAATTGGGTTGTTCAGCAGTTTTACATCTTCTTGATCCAGCTTTGGTGGTTCATATGCTTCTAGGAATCTGTCCATTTCTTCTGTATTATCAAACTTATAAGAGTAAAGATTTTTGAAATAGGTGTTGATGATCTGTATTTCCACAGAGTTGGTAGTGATTTCATCTTTTTCATTCTGTACTGCCTCAATTTGAGTCTTTTCTTTCCTTTTTAAAATTAGGTTGGCTAGGGGCTTATCAATTTATTTATACTTTCAAAGAACCAACTCTTTGATTCATTGATTCTTTGTATTTTTTTTTTAGTCTCTATTGCATCAATTTCTGCCCTGACCCTTATAATTTCCTCCCTTGTTTTGGCTTTGGGCTTGGCTTGCTCTTCTTTTTCTAGATGTTTGAGGTGTAGTATCAGGTTGTTTATTTGTGTTTGTTCTGTTTCCCTAATGTGGGAACTCAGTGCAATAAATTTTCCTCTGAGTACTGCTTTCATTGCATCCCACAGATTCCAGTAAGTTGTATTTGTACTTTTGTTTGTTTGTAGATATTGTTTAATTTCTTCATTAATTTCCTCTGTGACCCATTGATTGCTCAAAAGTGCATTATTCAATTTTCATGTTTTTGTGGGGTTTTTGCAGTTTTTTATGATTAATTTCCAGTTTTATGGTGCTATGATCTGATAACATGCATGGGATAATTTCAAATCTTTTGCATTTACTTAAATATGTTCTGTGGGCTAGTATATGGTCTATTTTAGAGAATGTCCCATGTACTCTTGAGAAGAATGTATATTCTGATGCTGTTGAATGGAACACTCTGTATACGTCTATCAAGTCCATTTGTTCACAGGTGTGATTCAGTCCTGTTATTTCTTTGCTGATTTTCTGTCTAGTTGATCTGTCCCTTTGTGTCCATGGCATGTTAAGGTCTTCTATTATAATTGTGTTATTGCTTGTTTGATTTTTCATTTCTGTTAATACTTGCTTTGTATAGCTGGGTGCTCTGCAATTTTGTGCATATATATTTAAGATTGTTATCTCTTCCTCTTGAAGTTTTCCCCTAACTAGTACGTAGTGACCTTCTTCATCTGTTTTTGGACCTTTCTTGGTTTGAAGTTCACATTGTCTGAAAATAGAATAGGTACCTCTGCTTTTTTTTGAGTTCCTGTTGCATGGAGTATTGTTTTCCATCCTTGAACTTTCAGTCTATGAATTTCCTTTTGGGTTAGATGGGTTTCTTGTAGACAGCATATGGTTGGATGTTGTTTCTTGATCCATTCTGCCAGTCTGTTTCTTTTAATTGGTGAATTGAGGCCATTTACATGAATGGTTATAACTTATATATTGGCTTATTGTTAACATGTTATCTTTCTGCTGTTGAATCTTTATCTTTCCCTTCTGTTTAATTGTCTGTCTTGCTTAGTGATTTTTTCCTATGTGTATCTAGAATGTGTTTGAGTGTTCTTGCAGGGTTAGTTTGGTGATCATGAAGTTCTTCAGCTGTTCTTTGTCATGGAAATATCTTATTTCTCCATCTGTTTTGAAGGACAGTGTTGCAGGGTACAGCAGTCTGGGTTGGAAGTCATTTTCCTTTAGGATTTGAAATATTTCACTCCATGCTCTTCTTGATTTCATTGTTTGTGTTGAGAAGTCTGCTGTGATTCTGATAGGTTTTCCTTTATAGGTGATCTGTCTTTTCTCTCTAACAGCTTTTAATATTCTGTTCTTATGTTGGATTTCTGGGATGGTGATTATTATATGTCTGGGTGTAGTTTTATTTTGGTTATGGCTGTTTGGAATTCTATATGCTTCACTAATCTGAATGTCAGTTTCCATTCTCGTGTTTGGGAAATTTTCAGCTATTACTTCTGTAAATAGCCTCTTGGTATCATTTGTGTCATCCCCTTCTTTTCATTTATCCCTATTAGTCTTATGTTGTTTTTCTTTGCATCATCTTGCAGCTGTTGAATTGTTATTTCCTGATTCCTTGTTATTTTTAAAAGATCTTTCCTTTCCTGTTCACTATCTGCAATCTTATCTTTGAGGTCTGAAATTCTATCTTCACTTTTGTTGAGGTGGTTTTGGCAACTTACAATAGAATTTTTGATTTCCTGTATATCTCTTTGGATCTGCTCCATGTATTCTGTTTCTTTCTTATACTGTTCATTCAGTGATTCTGTTTGCTTTGTTCCTCTAATATTTTAGCTGTGTCTTCTTTAGATACATTCACTATTTCTTTCACTACTTTTATCATTTCTTCTTTTACCTGGGAGATTATTTCTAATTTGAGTTTCTTTATAGCTTTTTGTACTTGCTTCTTTATTTCAGTTGATACCATTTCAGGTATTTCAGGTGTATGACTAGTATTTTCTTCTATGTATGTGGGTCCCAGGCTTTCTTGGGATGGGCTGGAGGTTTGAAATTGCATTTTGGTCTTTCGTTTTGTCATTTTCCTATATTTCCATGTTTCGAGTGATGTTGCTAAGCTTTCCCTGAGTGTGTTGGAAATCACCTCCTGTGCCCTCAGCTCCCAGGACTCACAGGCCTTGGCTCCCCCCAGTTGAATGAAGGTCACTGGGCATGGTCCATTCAAGCTCGTGAAGCCTTTCAAGGCTAGTCCAGTGTTGTAGAGGGCTGGGCGGGCACCCAAGCACCAGGAGTGATGTCCCAAACTCTCTGGGCCAGAGACAGGCAGCTGGAACTCGCCTTGCCACTGCGTGGGCCTACCTCCCATCTCAGCACCAGCATGTTCCCCTGGTTGAATAAAGGTCGCTGGGCACAAGGACTTTCTAAACAGAACCCCAGTTGCACAAGAAATAGCACCAAGAATCAGCAAATGGGATCATATCAAATTGAAAAGCTTCTGTACAGCAAAGGAAACAACCAGCAGAGTGAAGAGGCAAGCTACACAACAGGAAAAACTTTGCCAGCTGTTATTCTTCAAATAGAGGACAACTATCTTGAATATATAAAGAACTCAAAAAAATTAGATCTCCTAAAATAAAAAAACCCAATGAAAAACCGGGCAAATTGTAATAGATAGACATTTCCCACCAGAAGACACACAAGTGAACAATAGACACATGAGAAAATGTTCAACATCTCTGGCCACCAGAGAAATTCACAAAGAATGACTACAATCAAGAAATCAAATAATAACAAATGCTGGCAAAGCTGCAGGGTAAAAGGGACCTTTTTACATTTTTAGGGGAACTACAAACTAGTACAACCACTATGAAAGTCAGAAGGGAGATTCCTCAAAAAACTAAGACTAGAAATTTCATTGGAACCAGCTATTCCTCTTCTAAGTGTCTTCCCAAAAGAGTTAAGGACATTATCTTTCAGTGATATGTGTATATTTGCATTTATAGCAGCACAGTTCATAATATATAACCCTTGCAAGCAGCCTATATGTCCATCAACAGATGAATGGATGAAGAAAATGTGGTATTTACACCTAATGGAGTACTACTCTGCCATAAATAAGACTAAACTTGAGTTATTTGTAGGAAAATAAATGCACCTTAAGACCATAATACTAGGTGAAATAAATTGGAGACATGCGACTAAATGTTGCACGGTTTCTCTTGGAAAATAAACTCAAAATATAAATACAGAAAAATATAGATAAACAGTAGTACAAAATAGGGAGGTAGAGTTTTGCCAGTGTAAAGGGAACCAAGAGATGGAGCAGGAAGTAGGCAAAGAGAATGAAAAAAGAACTAAGATGTGTTCTGTATCTACAACCAGCTCCCCATGAGGAATGACTGTAGTTATGTACTACGAACATGTAATAATGAAAAATAAAAATTGGAGAAAAAAAGACTTAACTGTCAGAAATGGATCTGTAGAACCACTTAGAGCAAAAAAAAATTCTTGACATTGTTCTGGAAAATAATTTTTGGATATTACACCAGAAACATGGGCACCAAAAGCAAAAATAGACAAATTGGGTGATGTAAAACTAGAAAGCCTTTGCATACTATGGTACAGATCTTAACTAGGCCCGCATGGTAAAAGCTCAGTACCCATCCTGGGCCTACTGGTGGTTGTGTCACAGGGCCGTTCCCTTGAAGGAAACAGTGGGACAGCCCTGCCTCTTTTTCTCTCTCCTTTCTGGGAATGAGCTGAAAGGGATTTGTCCTTCTGCTGCTTTTCCACTGAACCAATGCAGTGGGACCAATGCATCATGGCCTGAAACACTCAAAACCATGAGCCAGAATAAAGTTTTCTTCATATTAAATCAGTGATCTCAGGTATTTGTTACAGTGACAAAAATCTCACACCATTAAGGATGCAAGCAAAAGAGTGAAGAGTCAACCTATGGAATTGGAGAAAATACATGCAAGCCATACAATGATAAAGAGTTAATTTCCAACACATATAAAGAACTCAAACCACTGAATAAAAAGAAAGCTAACATCATTTTAAAATAGATGAAGGATCTCAGTTGACCTATCTTCCTCTGTAAAGAAAAACCCAGATGGTTAACAGCTAAATTCAAATATATGTAACATCACTAATCATCAGAGAAATGCAAATGAAAACAATGAAATATCATCTCCCACCTGTTAGCATGGTTATCATTAAAAGGATGAAAGATAGTACACGTTGGAACAGACATAGAGAAAAGAGAACCCTGTACACTGGGATTATAAATTAGCACAACCAGTATGGAATACAGTGTGAAGGTTTATCAAAAAATACAGCTTCCCTATGATCCAGCTGCCCCAGTTCAATGTATATATTCAAGGAAGTAAAATTACTGTTTTGGAGAGATACATGCAGTCTCAGGTTTACTGCAGTGTTAGTCTAAGAAGGTATAAAACCCATAGGTGTTTGTTAAATGATGAATGGATAAATGAACTGTGATATGTCATAGAATTTTTTCATCCTTAGAAGAGAAGGAAATCTTACCATTTACAACAACACACATGAAACTGGAGACTATTGTGCTAGTTGAAAAAAGCCAGACACAGAAAGAAAGTAAGGCATGATTGTGGGATCTAGAAACTCTCAAGTCACAAAAGTAAAGAGCAGACTTGCAGGACGCAGGGGAAATGGAGATGTTAAAGAGTACAGCTTCAGTTATGCAAGGTAACTATATCCCATTGACTGTCATAATCATCTTCCAGTGTACACGGATATTAAAACATCTCACATGTACCCTAAACACACATGACTTGTTTATCAGTTGTTCCCCAATGAAGCCGGAAAAAATAAAAGGGACTGAATCCAACTTTTCCAAATTTGATGAAAACAATAAAATATAAATTCCATAGTATGAAAGAATTCCAAACACACAATAAATGAAAGATATTATACTGCTTAAATCTAGTAATATTAAGAAAACAAAACACCTGGGATGAGCACAGGATTATTATATATAAATAAAATATAAGAATAACTGCAGGCACCAGGAAACAGTTGAGGAGACAGTGAGAAAAGCCAGATGTGGTGAAATAAACCTGCAAACCCTGCACTAGAAGGCTGAAGCAGGAAAGGCAGAAGTTTGAGCCCAATCTGGGCAACTGAGTAATTTATGAGACCCTCTCTCAAAGTTTACAGGTGGGTTGTGAGGGGAGTGGGTCAGTACAAAGGTCCTGGGTTTAATCCCCAGGGCCACAAGCAAAACAAAATAAAACAAAAGACCAGAAGAGAAAGAACTTTCAACCTAGAGTCCTTCTCCCAGTGAAAGTATCTTTTTCTTAAGGAATGGCACAGTGAGAGTTTTTAGATGCACAGAAGTTGGGAGAATTTATCACCAGGACCTGCATTACAAGAAATGTTTAATGTGGTCCTAGAAGCAGAAGCAAATAATAAAGATCAGAAGGAAAAATAAATGAAAAAGGAAATGGAAAAGCAATAGAGAAAATTAATGAGACCCAAAGCTTGTTCTTGGAGACGATTAATAAAGGGAAAAAGAGAGAAGATATAAATTTCTAATATCAAGGATGAGTTAGGTGACTCACTACAGATTTTGTAGGCAGTATAAGATGAATTTTTCACTAATGATGTTCTCACAAAGACTACATCTGCAGATAGCTGCAGCAGTAAATTTTACCAAAGTTAAATAAGCCTTAATGTCAAATGTACACAAATTATTTCAGAATGTTACAAGGGATAGAATAATTTCCATTTTTTTTTCTACGAGATCAGCATTACTCTAATATTTCAAACAGAAAAGGGCATTAGGAGAAAGAACACTGCAGACCAATATACTTCATTAACTTATATGGAAAAACTTGAACAAAACTTTAAGAAATACAGTCAGATTACATCTAAAAAGAATACCGTATCATAACCAGGAGGAGCTCAGCCCAGGAATACATGCTTGTTGGACACTTGAAAATCAATGCAATTCACTGTAATAACAAACTAAAGGTGGAAAATTACATAATCATTGCAACAGAGACAGAAAAAAAGGTGGCAAAAGCCAACATCTCTTTCTGATGAGGACTTTTAAGGCAGTAGGGACAGAATGGAACTCACTGAGTGTGATTAAAGACAGCTACAAAGATGCTACAGCTTGCATCCCAGCTAATGGTGGCATTCAGATGCTTTTGTGCCGAGATAAGGAATAAGACAAGGATACTTGTTACCATGAGTTCTGTTTAACCATGTGTGGGGGATTTAGCCATTGCAACAAGGCAAGAAAAAGAAATAAAATTCCTGCCCATCCGAGAGGGAGTGTAATTGTCTTTATTTGTGGAGACATGGTGATCTATGTGGAAAATCTATTAAAATCTACAAAACAGTTGCTAGATTTCTAGCAAGACTGAAAGATCCAAGATCAGTATGCATGAATATAAGTTGTGTCTCTATGGATTCAGAGTAAACCATTGGAAGTTGAAATAAAACAGCATCAAAATTATAAAATAGGAATAAACTTGACAAATAGCATGTATGTTACAGACTGAAAGCTGCAAAACACTGCTGAGATAAATTATAGCAGACTGAAGTAAAGAGCTATGCCCTGTTCATGTGTTGGAAGATACGACACTGGTACATCAATTGTGCCCAAAATGATCTATAGATTCAATATAACCTCAAGAGGAAAAGGCCAGTAGGGTTTGTTGTTTAGTTTTGCTTTGTTTGCAGTCCTGGGGATTGAATCAAAGGTCTTTCCACTGAGCTGCATTTCCAGGCCTTTTTATTTTTATTTTATTTTTTTTTAAATTTTGGGACAGGGTATCCCTGAGACTGAGCTCCAACTTTCAATCCTCCTGCTTCAGACTCCAAGAGAGCTGAGATTACAAGCACCCACCACTGCATCTGCTTGTGGATCTGGTTTTGTTTTCCAGAAGTTAAACTGGTTTAAAACCTGAGAAGAAATACAAAAAAGATCCAGAATTCCTGAAGCAATTTTGGATAAACAGTAGCTAAACAACTGACACTGTCTTTAAGGTTTACCATAAAGCTACAGTAATCAAGACAGCATGATACTGAAACAAAGACAGACAAATAGATGCATAGGAGAAGTCAAAAATAAACACACGCATATATGGACAGCTGAATCTTGACAGAGTGTAAAATCAGTTCACAGAAGAAAAGACTGTCTTTGCAACAAATGGTGCTGCTACAGTTTTTATATTTTTATGCAAAAATGAACTTAGACCCATACATCATGTAATACACAAAATGAACTCAAAATGTATAAAAGATTTAAATGTAAAACCCAAAACTATAACATTTCTAGAAGAAACATAAGAGAAAAGAAAACGTTTGTGGCCACAAGTCAGGCAAATGTCTCTCAGAATGTGCCAAAAGTAAGATTCATGTAAGAAAAAGAATGCATTAGACGTCATCAAAATTAAGATCTGCAAAAGATACTGTTAAGACAGCTAAAATACAAGCCACAAACCGGGACAACACAATTGCAGATCACACAGAGGGTAAATGACTCGTATCCAGGTTATATTAAAATGTGCAAAGTGAAAATCAAGAGATTTGAACATGGAGGAAGAACTACAACTAACAAATGAGCACACAAAAGACAACATCAATAACCATTAGGAAACAGCAAACTGGTCTTACTACCTCCATCCTGGGACTCTCTTATCATTAGTGGAAATTTAAATAGTACAATCACTTTAGAGAACGGTTTGGAAGTTTCTTAAAAAGTTAAAAATACATTCAGCTTATGAATTACACATTCTAGTCCTAGAAAAATCCAGTATATTCCCATACAAAGGCTGCACACAAATGTTCATAATAGCTTTTCTTTTTAGGAATGGTGAGAATCTAGAAACCACTCAAATGACAAACAGGAAAATCAACAACACATTGTGATCAATCCATTTATAGTTGTCTTGGTTACTTTTCTCTGGTTGCTTGGACAAAATACCAGACACCCCAACATTAAGGAAGAAAAGGTTTATTCAGCTCATAGTTTGTGGAGGTTTCAGTCCATAATCAGCTGGCTCCAAGGCAGGGTGGCAGGGTACTGGGGCAACACTTCAAGACAGCAGAAGATAGCAAAACAGCAAGAGCAAAAAGTGGGGGAATAAACCTCTTTTTCTCCCTGATAGTGTCTGCAGGCCACCCCTCCACCCCCAGGCAGTGTAGCACTCACAAAATCCCTATGCTTTCCTTTTGCACAGGAGCAGGAGGATTACAAAGTAAGAATTGAACTTCTAAACTTCTCAAGTTGACACAATGTATCCACCATAATCACAGTGGAATGCTACTCTGAAATTAAAAAGAAAGGAAGCATTAGTACACTAACAGAAACAGGGATGAGTCTCAGATTAATTATGCTGAGTTAAATAAGACAAATAAGGCCACACTCTGATTCCGTTTGCCAACACTTCTAGAAAATGTAACTGAAAGCACCGTGTAGCAATAGAATGCATGTCAGTGGTTGCCTAGAGATGGAGAGAGAAAGGATAAGACAGGGGCAGGAAGAAGAGATTCCCAAGGGGCACAGTTGCTGTGTTCACTAACTGATGCACTTGTGGGTCAAAATGTATTGTGTTGTACACTTGAAGCAAGTGTGATTTATTGTGTGTCAATTAAACCTCAGTTAAACTTAAAAATGCTCATAAACCAGCTGTGATGACATACCAGTAATCCCAGCATTCCGGGAGGCTGAGGCAGGAGGCTTTCCAATTCAATCACAACCTGGGAGATGTAAGCTAAATTGCAAGACCCTATCTCAACATAACTATGGTTATTCTCTAATTTTGTTATGAAATTTTGTTTTGTTTTCTTCATAGAAGAGTGCTTTTAAACATTTTCTTTGTTAATCTCGACATGGATAATGTTCATCTGGGCAACACATAGACTAAATTAATATTGGCATTATTAATTAAGATATTTTTTTAAAATCCCAAAACAAAAAAAAGGGGTTGGGGATGTAGCTCAGTGGGTCAGCCCTGGATTCAAGCCGTCTTACTGAAAAAACAAACAAAGTGGCACCTGAAAAAAGAAATAAGATCGCTATTTATCAGTGAACGTGTGAAGCAAACCCAAGACAAGCTGGGGCCTCAGCTCGGCTGGCCTTTGTCTCACCCACTCCTCTGCCTCTCACACCTTCCTCTCTCCTCCCCGCTGCCGCTGCCGTGACAGTCCCAGTGCAGCTGGCAGCCGCCTCTCCCCAGCACAGTCTCCCTGCCACTCCCTGAGTCCACCCGGAGCTCTCGGGGTCGCTCCGTGCTGGCTTCTGCGCCTGGAGCTCTGCTGTACCTCTGCCTGCCTCGCTCGGCCTCAGGCCTCCTCCTGCTTTGTCTGGGTTCCTCACATCCCTGTTGCTGGGGGGTGCCACAGTTCATCCCTGTGGTCCTTAATTGCCAGACGTGAGTTTAACTTGAGTAGCAACCATCTAGTGGATTAGAAAAATCTGCATGATTGACAGGGTGCAAACTGAGGAGGGCAGAATTGCCCGCCCTGGATGTGGGTGACACCAACCAATGGGCTTGTAGCCTGGGAGGAATAAAAAGGGAAAGAAACGCACGTTTCCCCCTTTCTTTCCCAGGAGCTCTGGTCTGCACCATCGCCTTAAGACATTAGTCTCCGTTCCTTCGTACTCCCAGCAGACTCCAGGTTTCTGACACAGACCCATGAGTGATTTTGCAGGGAGCTCACAGGCCTCCAAACTTGGTCTACTCCTGGGTCCTCTGGCTCTGTAGAGTGCAGAGGGTCATTGTGGACTCTTCTGCCTCAATGGCTGCTGTGACTCTTCCTTTCCTAAATCCCTTTCACTATTATTTATATATTTTATATGGATTTTGTTCCTCTAGAGAACTCTAACTAAAGCACTCTCCAACTGGGACATACAGGGCATAGGAGGAGTCCCCACACTTTACACTGAGTGTCCCCTATTCTGCCAGCCCCCAAAGGGGAGGGACTTTATTGAGTTTACTGCCATCTCCCCGGCACCTACAACAGTGCCTGGTACTCAAGTTGCTATGAGGTAAATCACTATTTCGGCTCCTGTCTTTTGTCATAACACCAGTTCCCCATCTCTGGACGCAGGATGTACTTCCTAGGGTCACAGGAATCACACCACATCAGCACCAAAAGAATATCAGAGAGCCTCTCATTTTACAGAAGTCAACAGAACTGGGCTTGAGGCAATGCATTGTATTAGTTGGGTTCTATACGAACAGGATCAGTAGGAAATATATGTCTAATTATGCAAGGGACTTTGTTAGGTAGACTTAAGGATCAAAGGCAGAAAAGTCCACGTGGTTGTCTATACCTGGGACAGCCAGGAGATCTGGTACTTGCTCAGTCCAAGAAGATGGAAGCTGCAGAACACAAGGGATCAAGGGTGAATCACTGTTCCAAGCTGAAGGCCCAGAAGGTCCCTGGAGAGTCACTAGTGCGAGTCTGCACAGCAACTGAAGAAACGAGACCGGGAGTCCGACGTCCACTCAGGAAGACCTGAGTTCCTCAAAAGTGGATGCACTTCCTTCTTCCCGTTTTTATTCCATCCAGACTACAAGCCCATTGGCTGGTGCCATCCACAAGAGGAGTGAGTCTTCCCTCCTCACTTGCTGGCCTCCATGTCAGTCATCTACAGACACACCCAGAAAGCTGCTTTAGCAAAGTGTTTGCTAGGTGTTTCTTACACCAGTCAAGCTGACAAACCATGATGAATGGCCACATGCACCAAAGAGTCACTAGCAGAGCTGGGACAGGAACCACATCCCTGAGTCCTGGCCCTGCCACTTCTGCCACACCTCACAATTGTCCACTCTGTCTAGCAGGATCTCACAGTTCCCAGAGTGGGTCTGAGTATGGCTTCAGCCAGGCAGTAAAGATGCTGTGACATAGTTAGGGATTGTCCCCTCCCTGGGACTCACTCCTCTGAGTGCCTGCCCACAGGACTCAGTGGCAGGGTCCAGGGGCTGGAGAAGGAGCAGAGGGATCTGGTCCTGGAGCAAACCATGGAAGCAGGGGAGAAAGTCATTCCACATGGCAGAAGGTGCCACCAAGCAGTGGTCACAGATGCAGTCAGGAGACAAAGGCAGAAGAGGGGACAGGAGGGGACAACCAGGCAGGAAGCAGTGAGGCCTGGAAGGAGGTTAGAAGCAGGGGCAGACTGAAACGTCCCTTCTCCTCCCGCTGCAGTAATCATTATTCTCTTGGCCCTGCCTGTCGTGACACCATTAGAGCTAAATGGAGTGATGACTTCTCAGTCCCCCTGGGCCTCCTATGTGGATGCAAATTGTTCCCTTAGATGCTAGAGGTTGCTGACCTGGGATGCACATTAGAGTCATCTGGGGACTTTTAAAAAATACTGCGGAGCCTCTGGGCCACAGAACAATTACAGCAGCGCAGCAGGGGGAGAGCCCAGGCTTACCAGGGCTTCTACCAGGACCAGCTGAGCCAGGGAAGGCTGGACAACTGACCATCTGAAATATCAGGGTGGAAAAGGACTTTAGAAATCATGGGAGCCTTTTTGCCAGGAGAAACTGAGGCAAAGAGAGGCGTGGGCTCAGGGAACGGGAAGGGCTCGCCCTCTTCCACCAGGATATCTCTGGGAGCTCCAGAACATTCTGAAACTGATGGGGGTGGTGCAGAGGCGAAGTCCCTGGGGAGGGCGGGGCATTGGAATGCCAGGGGCTGGCACCAAAGAGAAGCTGCCACGTTCAGCATTGCACCCACCTGGTCCTACCAAGACCAGCTGGGCCAGGAGTGGAATTTATGTATTTTAAAATTGTCTTATTTTGACCATACTGGGGATTGCACCCAGGGCCTTTGCACTGAGCTTCATCCCAGGGCCTTTTTAACTTTTTTATTTTGAGACAGGGTCTTGCTAATTCTCTAAATTGCCCAGACTGGATTCAACCTTACTCACAGTCCTGACTCAGCCTCTTGTAGTGTAGGAATTGCAAGCGTGCACTACCACACCCATCTCAGTTTTGTTGTTGTTGTTACCTCTTTTTGTTCTTTTTGAGACAGGGTCTGGCTGTCAGGAAATTGTCCAGGCTGGGGGTCAAACTTGCAATTCTCCTGCCTCAGCCTCACAGAGCCTGCGCCACTGAGCCTGGCTCAGGGTTGGATTTTTGAGCGAAGCAGCGTGCTTGCTGGGGGCCGGAGGGTCAGGGCGGAGGCTGGAAGCCGACGGTCTCCGCCTGGGCATCGCCTCCTTGGAGGAGCCCGGCTGCTGGAGCTTCGGGGGGCGAGGGCAACCCTGGGCGTCGGGCGTCTCGGGGCGCTGGCCCCGCGCGTCAACAGCTGGGATGCACCGGCACCCTGCGGGGCGCACTCCTTCCTCCCGTAACACCGGAGGGCGGCAGGGGGTACCGCGTGGAGAGGCGGGAGCTTGCCCTGCCCACTTTCCCGACAGAAGCCCTTGGGCAGTGCGCCCCTCCTCACGTCCCCAGGTTCGGAGCCCGCCTGGCCCGAGCAGACTCGCCTCCCAGGCAGCGGCTGCAGGGAGCTCAGCGCAAGGCTCGGTCCTCCGCAGCGTGCGCGCCCCCTGCCGGCCGCGGCTGTTTCTGCACCGTGCGCCCCCTGGCGGCGCCCCGCTCCCTGAATTCCCACACCCCGACCCCTGCAGGTTCCAGCCAGGTCCCGGGCTCCCGAGCTCCGAGCTGCAGCCCCCACGGGCAGCCAGCGGCGTGGCCTCCCCGAACCGGTCTCAGCAGGGCCTTGTAATGCTGTTGCCATTTTGTTTTAATTATTGTGTGTTTTTTCTCATTTTCAAACTATTTTATTATCTGGGTGTGGTGGCTCACGCTTGTAATCTCAGCGCTTGAAAGACTGAGGCAGGAAGATCGTCGAGCCCAGACTGTGCTGCTCAGCGAGTCCAGGCCAGCCTGAACTACAGAGAGAGACCTTGTCTCAGAAAAATATATGCATATATATTTTTTCTTCCTCCTTTTTTTTGGCCTACTTTTATAATACATTGCACTTTGATAGTTTTTACCTTCCTTTCCCCTCTCCCCAATTCCCCTTCCCATCTTGGCAAAGTCTACCTCCCTGTCTCCTGTCATCTTTTATTTTTCCCTTTAAATTATTTACACTTTGGGTTTCTCAGGCCGGAGAAGCCATGCGATATTAAAGCTTGTGTCTATTTATTTCACTTAACACCATGGTCTCGAGGTGCACCCATTTCCCTTCAAATGACTCGGATTTATGTGTTGTCCTCCCTCGCACCCTCGACTGGGAAAGATTTTGTCCTCTGAACTTACTAAGTGACAGTCAATACTTTTCAGTGATTAAAAATTGGGATTCCAGGATATGAATACGGGGAACGGATTTAATTCTATCTTTCTTTCTTTCATCCTGGGAATGGAACCTAGGACCTTCATACACGTAGGCTATGTCCCCAGCCCTCTCTAGATTTTGAGACAGCTTCTCTCTAGATTGATAAATTGCCCAGTCTGAGCCCTGACCTGCCACCTTCCTGCTTCAGCCTCCCAGAGTGCTGGGATGACAGTCATGTCCCACCATGACAGGCTTGCTTTAACCACTTCCCCAGCCCAGTGCAGGAAAAGGTGACCTTTGTCCAGCCTGTTCTGCAGTGTGACCTCGAGCCTTCATACCTGAGGGTGTCAAGGACAAAGTCACGCCTTCTGCCGTCCAACGCAGCCACCTGCTGTGGCCCTGGAAACACTGGCCTCCCCATACCTGCCTCTGGTGAACCTCTGTGGCCAAGGTGAGCCCAGACCCTGACCCTGGCCTCTTTTCTCTCTGGTCTTCATTTCCTCACTAAGTTCTTTCCTCACAGTTCTTTCCTCAATATCGTTCAAATGTCGTGTTCAGTCGCATGTGATGGTACATGCCTGTCATCTAGCACTCTGGGAGGCTGAGGCAGGAGATGGCGAGGGTGAGCCCAGCCTGGGCAGCTTCACGATTTAGCGAGACCCCATCATCAAATAAAGATAAAAATAAAAGTAAAAGGTTTGGGGCCTTGGTGTTGCCTGCTTTTGAGTTCCCTGAAGCATCTTCCCTTTGAACCCTCCCTGACTCAGCCTACATGGAGCTTTAGAATGCCCTCCCCACTGGGATCTGCAGAGAAGACCCCACAGGTGTGCTTGATGTGGAAGGTTAAATGGCCACTTTCAGGGTTGCTGAGATTTGGATTTGTCCCCCAAAAGTTCATTCACTGGAAACCCAATGCCCTAGTGAATATGTCAAAGGAGGGGGAGCCTGTGGGGTGCTGAGGGTTAGATAAGGTGCCGAGGGCGGAGACCCCATGACGGCATCAGTGGCTTTCAGGAAGAGGAAAGGGGGCCTGAGCCAGTGTCCTCCTCTGCCTGCAGGTGCCAGCATCTTGGTCTTCTCAGCCTCCAGAGCCATGATCTCAGTGAACCTCTTTTCCTCATAAGCAATGCAGGCTCCAGCGTTTTCTTACAGTAACAGAAAAGAGACCCACGGGGTGATTCTCACACTTGGCCGTGTGTCAGAGTGCTCGGGAGGATGGGTTAAAACACAGACAGCCACACCCACCGCAGGCTGAGTCTCTGGGTCAGTGGGCCTGCATGGATCCAAGAACGTGGAAGCTTGGGTCTCTAATCATTTTCCAGGTATTGTGATGTTGCAGCTTCTGCAACCACAGTTGGGAAACCATGAAGCTCACAAGTAGATTTTGAGCTCTGGCAACACCTAAATGAGGAGAAAAACCTGGCAGCTCTCTTGAATCTCCAGTGTTTCTGCTCCAGCCATGCTGTGTTGTGGTCACACAAGTCATTAACTAAGTGCAGCGTGAATCACTCTACCCCACACTCTGACCACTCCCAAGAGAGCGCAGCTCCCATAGACCCTTTCCACACAACCCTTTCTCAACTTCCACCACAGCATCACAGACCCTGGGCTCCCCTACAGACAAGGAATAAATAATCAAGGCATGTAAGCATGTAAGTGGCTGAAGCACATGTGTTCCCCAACATCCAGTACTATAACAAAATACCTGAGATAAACATCTTGTAAAGTGGAAAGGTTGTAAGGGATCACAGTTTTAGAGATTTCAGTGCACGATCCATTGACCCTGTTGTCCTTGGCCTGGGCTGGGCAGCACATCATGGCAGGAGCACAGGTGGAGCAAAGCTTCTCACCTTGTGGAAACCTGGAAGCAAAAGGGAGGAAGAGGGCGGGGCTGGGTTCCCAGCATCCCCTTCTGGGTCGCACACATATGACTGGGAGACTTCCTGACAGTCCCCATCTCTTAGTCTCTGCTGTATCCCAGTAGTGCCATGCTGGGGACAGAACTTTTCACACGTGGGCCTCTGGGAACAGTTAAGATCCAGACCATGGCAGCCTTTAAGGTTGTGCAAGGCCTGGAAGGCCGGCTGTGGGATACAGAGGCTCGGCGGACATCTCAGGGTCTTCATCCTCGAGGAAGGGGTGCCGGTCTGCCTGCAGGTCAGTGCCAGCCCCGAGACTCTGGGCACATTTCTGGGCACAGTGCCAGAGGTGCCAGTAAGGAGTTTGACAGGCGAAGGTGGCTGGCATGGGACTTCTGCCCTATCGGAGGCTCTCGGCGTAGATCACCCCTTGAGCCCCTAAACTCTGAAGCACCAAGGATGGTTTTGCAAAGAAGACAAGTTTTCCACATGGGAGGAGCAGGGCGGATGGGAGGTGTACGGGGATGGGAGGCGGTGGTGGTGGGTGCTTTCAGGATTATTCAAATGCATTACATTTATTGCACGCTTTATTTCTGTTAATATGACGCTGGGCACTTTCTTTGCAATACTGTTGCATTGGACTCTCACGAGGAGCACGCAGTCTGCATCCCACGCATGCGCAGGTCACAGGTGGGTCAGGCTCCTGGGAGACTCGAACGCGGGCTGATCCGACAGGAGGCGCCGTGCAGCAGTGTGCGGGGTCCGGAAACACAGAGGAAGCTTTGCTCTCTTGCCTGCTGCTCACTTCCTGCCGTGCGGCCCAGGTCCCAGAGGCCGCGGAGACCCCGGGCTTTAGCACATTTCCTGCAGTGACAGGGCCACGGTCTTCCTCTGCATCCCCCCAACCACGATCTTCAGGGTTTAGCCTGGCTCAGTCTCTCATGACCCAGTTTCCCTGTCCTGAATTGGGCCCCTTCTCCCTTCTTCCTGTGTAATTTCTGCAGGTGGCTTCCTTTGTGACCATGCACTTACTCCCATCTTGGTCTCTCCCAGTGTGCAGCGCTGGTAACAGTTTCTGCCCTGGCTGCCTGTCCCGGAAAGAGTCCATTCAGCAGACCCGGGCTGCCCAAGCCCTGCATACTCCAGAGGTCTTCAAGACTCGCAGTGAGCAGCTCCTCCGAGCTCTTGGTTATCCTCTCTGATGGGAATGTCTTTTACACTTGAAACCATGCTGGATAGTTTACATAATCAATATGATTTATGGTAAAGCCCTTTATTTTTCTGTTTCCCTGTAGTTCTGAAGCCTGTTGTTTCAGTCCGATCTCTGAGTTGGGAATGCTGAAGTCTGAATAGCGAAGGCCAGTCATGTGCACACCTGTGCCTATGTGAGCCCAAAAAGAACTTCAGACCTCAAGATTCATGTGAGGCTCGTGGCTGGCAGGACTTCCCACACACTGTCACACATCACTGCTGTCCCCATGACCACCCGGAGAGAGGACAAGTGGATCCTCCTACCTGGTTTCTCCTGGACTTTGTCTTATGCACTTTTCTTTCTACCGTTTTAAATAAGTATCTGTGTTTGTCACTTTCCTGTTGCTGACAAAACATCTAACACCTGTGTCTTAAGGACAGGTTTAGGCTGGCTCAAGGTTTCAGAGGGTTCAGTCCATGCGTTGCTTGCTGGCTCCAAGGCAGAAACGGTGTGGTGGGAGGACATGGTGAAGCTGCTCAGCTCATTGCAACCAGGAAGCAGAGAGTGAGACAAGAGGAAGGGCAGAGCAGAATGCAGTCCTCGGGCCATTCCCTGAGTGAACACCTCCAACCAGTGCCCACCTCCTAACATGTCATCCGTGCATGAGTTCACTTGTTACAGCGGCATGCACTTTCAGAAGAGTGGGGGTTACAAAAAACTCAAAGTAAAGATGAAACCATGCTGTGTTTTATTCTGTGTCAAACACCTGGGAACACTTGCTTCAGCCGAACGAGAGTTGTTGGCATTTTCTGTACAATTCCAGGTAGTATTTTGGTAAACAGATTAGTTAGGAGAGAAAGTTTTTAATGACAAGGAATTTAATTTGTTTGAAGTGATGCCCTATAGAAGTATTACTGGCTGAATTTAAAAAAAATATTTTTATGTTACTTTTCTCCATAATCTTCCTTAATCTTGCTGATGCTGAGTTTGCTGACAATGTCAATTTCAGGTACAGACGCTGGCAAAAGGCTTTCCGTATCCAGGATGGGAGGGACCTATTTCCCATCCACATCTCTGGATTGATCCTCTTGTACCTACCAGGCTTTGCAGCCATCCTGTTCCCTTTCTTTTTCTTCGTTCTCTCTTTTTTTTTAGATTAACACTGATTAATATATTGCATATTGTTATCTTCAATGTAGTTGTTCAAATCACAAGTTATAGGCATGAAAAGGAACAATCGAACAATGAAAGCACAAATTTTTTTGAATGAACTCACAGACTAGCAGTGTACTTATCTATCCTGTATATTCAGACATACAATCTTTTCCCTTCTTTCTTTTCTCCTTTTCCCCACCCAAGTTGTTCTTTCCTTTTGACCACTTTTTCCTTTTCACTTTCACAATATCCATTGTACATTTTGGATGTTATTTATTCTTTCAGTGTTTTACACTAGGGAGACCATACGATATTTACACATGTGAGTCTGATTTATTTCACTTATGGTTTCATTTCTGCATCCATCGTGATGACGAGGTGCAGGGAAATAATTTTGAGCTTCTGATTCTGAGCTCTGTTACTCGCCCCTGAAAACCAGCAGAGCTGCCAAGTGACCTGCTGTTCTAGGGTGAGAGGGTTTCTTTAAAGTTGGCCAACAGCTCTATCTGCTGGGCCAGAATGAGAAATCAGGGACTTGCCTTTGTCACCTGTAAAGCAGAACTAGTAATCTCATTCTTTGTGCCTCACAGAGATGCTTCGAGAAGCTGATTATAATTAACCTTTATGAACGGAAACCATAATGTGCTTCACAAGACAGAGGCAAGTGATGCTGTCAAGCCTGGCCAGATAGAAGACTTAAAATAGCAGTTCTTCACTTTTTGATAATTCGATATTCTGTGAGTTTGATGAAAGCAACTTTATTCTCCTAAATAAGGCACACATCTAATTTTTTTTTGCATAAAGGATGCTATCTTCCTTGGTAATAAACCAAAGTATTTGCACTGCCAAAAAACTATAATTTTTGGTTGTTCTAGATCTCTTTCTCACATAGGAAATGATAAGGATTCATTGCTTCAAAGAACAGATGCAGGCTGAAACAGAGGGTCTTTGCTTAGATTGTTTACAATTTTTTAGTCATTATGAAGCACATCCTTGTAGGTTTCGTTGCGGGGGGGGGGGAAGCACCCCTAAATTCTAGGAGTTCTTCTTTGCAATAGCAAGACCAAAGTGGGGTGGTCTGAATATAGGCTTTTTTATGGTTTCCAAGTGGTGCCTGCTGGTGGGGGGTTAATACCAGGGAGGTCTTGCCCTAGAAGGGAAGGAACAACCTCTCTTCCCTTCCAGTTATGGAGTTGTGTGAGAGAGATTTGCAGAGGGTGGTGATGATCATAGGTGTAGAGATGGAAGTAGAAGCCAAGAGGAACAGCGCTTTGGGGTTTAGATTGAGATTTCTCAGAGGATGTTTGTACCAACACATGGCCCCCAAGTCCTGGAGAAATAGTGGCCCAGCCTAGCGAGGCAGATGAGGTTCAGTCCCCTCATGGCTGGGACAGGGTCGACAGGAAGCCCAGAAGTTTCCGTAGACAACAGTGTAGGAGAGTCAGAACCCATGAATGACCAAGGGTACAGAAGGGACCTGGGAATAGGACCAGGTAGCTGCCAGGCGTGGGATTTTTGGAACCAGAAGATGTCTCTGGTGATCAGAAGTGGATGTCAGCACAACTCACAATTGCTCTCTGTGGCCACCCATGGGCACAGGGTGACTGACAGCTCAAGAGTGACTGCCAGGACCACAGATAAACCAGAGCTGCCTCCACCATTAGGGGGATACACAAGGGCTTCTCAGACGCTACTGTGTGTGTGTAGATAAAATATGTCTGACGATAATGGACACATTACCATGAGCCCCCTTGAAACCCTTCCCCTCGCTTTGAACACACTTAGCTCATTCCTCTTGCTGCTCTCTGAAGCATTTCTGGAAATCTTCTTTCATCAGTGTCTTTCCAAGATGTGAGAAAAAAAAGGGAATGCTGCTACCTAGCATGATCTAATTGAAAGGAGAGCTCATAGAAACATAGAAACAGTAGTGCTGATATAGGGCAATGAAACTCCCAGCCTACCAGATGTCTGGGATGAGTTCCTGTTCTCTAAAATAGAAGAATGAATTTTAGGAACAATGGAGGTTAAGAGCAGCATTTATTTATCGAGAGAAAGAAAGCTTCTGTCTGGGAGAGACAGAAGGGGTCCCGAGTGGGTTGCCAAAGACTCTCGTCTTTTCTAGGGACTTTCATAGAGTAAAATCAAGGGGTGAGATGGATTCAAGGTGGGGAAAAGGGGAATTCATGAGGTGGGCATAAGGTAGGACAGAACTATGGTCAACCAATAAGATTCTGAGTGCAATTACTCAGGTATAATTGATTAAATTGCAATCAAATGAGGAGGCCAGTCACATACCAAGCTGGCATGAATACAGAACAGGGCCTTTGGCTGGAGGGGGTTGGCATGGTGACTCTTGGCTTCTTGGGGTGATAGAAACCTATTTGAATGTCAGTCCTTAGGATGTAAGGATGTCTATTTGTTTGATCTTTTGTCTTGAGGTCTGGCCTACACAGCGGGAGGTATCTGTGTCCTTCAAGGTCACAAGATACCTGGTCTTCTGCTTTGGTTCTTTCAAGGGCCCAGCCCTATCTGACTGCCTATAATATTTCCAATTAACTCAGCTGCCTATAACAGTGTGTCCTCACCCATCTTATTCACCATATCTGGTACTGTGTGACTTCTGGCTCTTTGCCAAAGTCGACATGACCTTGAAAGGTAAATGTTTTGAATCAATTCAGAGCCTCAAGGCAGCTGGCACAGCACAACTAAAAACATTCCTGAAAGAGGACTTCCAGAACTGCTTCAGAAAGTGGCAGGAATGACGGGACAAGTACCTTCAGAGTGAGGAGGATGTTGAGGGAGATTAATGCCAATGTGTCCCACACTTTCATAAATTTTAAATTTCAACATTCACAGAATCTTTTGATCACACTGTGTCAGTACAAGTGAGAAGTCTGAGCTCTGAGTTAGTTTCATTTAAAAGATTCCTTTTGAAGGAGGCAGAGATGATGTCCCTGTGAACTGTGAGTTCATTCTCTGCTACCCACCCCATGTCAGGCTTTGCACTCTGAAGCAAGAAGAGGACTCCCAGAGGCAGTGATGGCCCCCCCTGTACTCCTGAGCCCCACATTTCAAGGTCATTCTGATTTCTAGAGCTGCAGCCCATTCCTGGACCCCTGGAGACACATCCTACTAGGAGAAGCCTTTAGACAGGACAGCCCTGCCTTCAGGCAAATCTGGGGAAACTGAAAACAAGCTTTTATGACTCAAATTTCCTGCCAGCCAAAGTCACCCACACCCAGCACACTCAGATTCCACTCCTAAAATGTCGCATGTCTTCCTGACTCACTTGGCTTATGCAGCACTGACTCAGCTCTCATGGCGGCCCGAGTCTGCATTTCAATCTGCTTGGCTTCTAGAGAGTGGGGAAAGAAAGGAGTCCTCCTGTCCTTCACTTCTCAGTGATCACAGAACCCAGAATTGAACACTGAGCTGAAAGAAATGGTCTAGAGTATTTGAAGAAATTAGAGTTGGCTCTATCTACAATTTTTGTCCTAATCAGTTTTCTGTCACTGTAACAGGATAGCTGAGGCTGCATAATTTATAAGGAAAAGAGTTTTACTTAGCTCGTGGAGGCTGAGACATCTAGGATCAGGCAGTTGCTTTGGGAGAGGGTTTTGTGCTGTTCAACTCAAAGCAGAGAGGGAAAGGGAAAGGGAAAGCTCACAGAGAAAATAAGCCAGATGGGTGGCACATGCCTGTAGTCCCAGGTACTCAGGAAGCTGAGGCAAGAGGATTCTTGAGTCCATGAGTTCAAGACCAGCCTGGGCCAGTGGCCAGTGAAACCAGTGAGACCCATCTCAAGAGAAAAAAGCAGAGACAAGACCCAAGGTACTGCCCTGAGATACTTCAGTAACAGCCCTGTCTCAGTAGCTAACACAGACACTAAGTCGTTTTCATGAGAAAAGTGCTAACCTATCACAAGGGCTCTGTCCCTGGGGCCCACATGCCCTACATTAGCGCCCACCCATCTAAGCTAAGCTAAGAGGGGCCAGACTGAAACCATGGCAACTGTCAATCTTTACAATTTTCACTGATGATTAACAGGCAAAACGGAGCCCTGAAACCCAAGCTGCTGGCTGACGGTTGTATTTGTTAAGGAAATGGTACGTCTCAGGAAGGAAGAAGATGTAGGCCTGAAGGCCTCCATTTCAAGATGGTGGCTCCTGTGCATGGCGGGAAGCCCTGGAGGAGCCTGAGATGGGATTGACTGAGAGGCGGCTTGGACATCTGACCAGCCTCATTCTGCCTGCAATCCCATGAGGACAGCTGGTGAGGGCCGAGTCAGTGACATCTTGTTCCAGATCAGCCAGAAGCTGTGTTCCAATTCTGCAGAGGAGCGGGAAGGAGGAGGCTGGGGGGCTGGGCGTGGGCAGAATGTCCACTCTGGTGGACGGGGAGTGGGAGTGAGGGGTTCTGCTTTCCTGAAGTGTTTTGGGGGCTCTGAGTGGCCTAAAGGCATTGGGGAGGGGGGCATGAAAAGAGATATCTCCAAGAAAAGCTGCTCCATTAGCTGGGTGTGGTGGCACACACCTATAATCCCAGCACTCTGGGAGGCTGAACCAGGAGGCTCACCATTCTGAACCTAGGCTGGAGCAACATAGTGATTTAGCAAGACCCTGTTTCAAAATAAAAATAAAAAAAGAAAGAAAGAAAGAACAAAGAAAGACAGACAGACAGGAGATGCAGCTTAGTACAGAGGCCCTCGGTTCAATCCCAGTTTTGGGAACAAAACAAAACAAAACAAAAAAGCACCAGAGCGAAACAGGCAAGAGGGATTTTATTCAAGACTCTCACAACAGGTGAGCAAACCTGATTTAACGCCACTGAAGCCAGAGGCTGGAGGGGCTTTAAGCACTGGGGGCCTGGGCGGGAAAGAATTTGGGAAAGCTGAGGTAAATAAAAAAAATCTATATTTCTTTTGCTAGGTTGGGGATTGGACCCAGGGCCTTTGTTCTGAGCCAGCTCCTCAGTCCTTATTCTGACACTCACTGAGTCTTGCTGAGTTTCTAACTTGGCCAGCCTGTTTTCAAACTTTTGATCCTCCTACCCCAGCGTGGCAGAGTGCTGGCATGTGGTTTCTATTATGGAAATTATGTCCTGAAATGTGTGAAGACAATTCAAGGGAAACATAACGAATTTCATTTAATATGGTTGAATTAGTAACATAAGCATTTAGATATAAACTTAAAATATCACTTCACCTAAACTGTGCAAATGCTCAAATGTCAGTGGTAGTCACTAAAATGGCATAGGAAAGTGACCAAAAATATTTAACCATGTTCCAGAGAGATCTGAACAAAGCGCATTTCAACTAACTAAGGAGCTAATAAGAGCTATCCAAGTTAAAAATCCCAAGCTGATTTTGAAAGCATTGACATGTGAAGTACTCTAGATGGGCTATGTACTTTTAAATACAGAGACACAACTCCCGGGATACTGTAGTGACACCTGAGAGGTGGTTTTGTCCTCACAGGATCTGTGACCACACCCAGCAACAATTTTGTCATTAAATGAGGGTGCGGGTTCCATGTGACCCAGGGGAAAGAGGTCAAAGACTCCGTGAAACACGGAATGTACAGGAAAATTCTCTCCACAACTAAGAATGATTTGACCCCAAAGAGCCATAGTGTCGAAGCTGAGAAACTCCATTTTAAATGGTCTAAAATATGCTGTAACACAGCATGCCAACCAGAAGGATTTGCTGCTAAGCTACACCGTTACTGTGCGCTGGTTGCCATGCTAGTCCCACAATAACAGGAAGTAATCCAGAAGGCGGGATGGGTGCCGTGCTGCCTGCAGGGTGGGGAAGTGGCTTTAGGGTCCCTCCCCATCTGACAGGCCAGAGTTTAAATTGTTCACTGTAAAAATAGTGATGGTACTGCCCATCTCCCAGAGCTGTCTAAGGGCTATTAAATAAAAAAATATTTCTAAAGGGCTCTAGCCGAGTGTACTGGCACACGGCTGTAATCCCAGCATGTTGGGAGGCTGAGGCAGGTGGGTCACCTAGTTAAGGGCAATTTAGCAAGATCGGTCTCAGAATAAAAAAAAAATATAAAGGGTGGGGGATGTGGCTCAGTGTGAAGCCCTGGGTGCAAGCCCCAGCACCTAAATAGATAGATAATTAATTAATTAAGAAAATTTAAAACAGCTTGGCATAGAGACTGGGACTTGGTAAAATCATAATGCATAAATAATAATAATAAATGGAATGTAAGTTTCTTCCAGGATAGAATACAGCATCTCACAGAAACTAGATTTCTTGCAAAACTAGCCACTCAATTTTCCTGGCCCCCTCTTCCTGATATAACACAGTCCTGTCACAGCCTGTCTAGTCCAGGGCCACGACCACCGTCTCTGAGAGTTAGACAATGTCTCTTTTCACCTGACAGGTCATTCCCACTGGAACCCGCCCTGTACCTGCAAGCTCACTGCTACTCCTCGGTGTGGCAGCGTGCACCCTGACCCTCGAGCCCCAGACCAGGGTGCGGGCGGTGGATTCTCATAGGAGCCAGACCCCCCCACCTACTGTGAACTGCGCAGGCGGCATGGAGGCTGTGGCTTCTTAGGCAGTGGAAGAAACAGTGCATGGTTTAACACTAATAGAAACAAAGTGCACAATAAGTCCATTGTACCCGGCTTGTCCAGAAGCCATCCCATCACCTCCTTGTGCAGGAAAAAAATGCCTCCCACCGAGCCGATCCCTGGTGCCCAGATTTTTGGGAACCCTCCCCCCCACTCTAAAGGCACTTTTGCTTTGGGATAGAAATGCAGCTGCCCGCTGCAGCTGGCCACAGTGACAAGCTGTCGTGTAAGTGCTGGAGGAAAAGCGAGGTCAAGAGTCGACCCTTGGACTGCTGCCCCCCTGCCCGGAAAATCTGGCTTCTGCTAGCAGGATCTTCTTCGGTGTGATGCCGGTTTGGGTCACTAGATGGCACTATCGCAGTGTTTGCGCCCAGGCTGGGCAGGAGAAAGGATCCTTTTCCCAGGCAGCTTTGAGGCAAGATTTTTCAGACTTCAGACTTTTTAGGGCTGTTGGCCGAGGGTCTCTGTGTGGTGTTGGAGGGGCCTCGAATGCTATTTTCTGTCTCAGAGTTTCACTCAAGCACAATCCCTTGTACTAGCTGCAATTATATATGGATTTGGGGTTCCGAGGCCGCCCCTTCCCATGGGACGTGGGGCCTGACATGGGCTTTGCCTGGGGATATGTATGTGTCCCACTAGATTGCCCAGGCGGGGCTTAGATTTGCTATCTTCCTGCCTCAGCCTCCCAGAGTGCTGGGATCACAGGACTCTGCTCAGTCTCACACCTTTTCTCTGCCTCCACCCCGTCCTCCCATCATTTCCCCATTCCCTTCACATCCCAGGCCAACTCCCTGGACTTGAGTCCGTGTCCCAGGGTCTCGCCTTGGAAGGCAGGCAGCTAAGACAAAGGGCTGAGCCTGGGGGGACTAGAGGCTCATCCTGCCATCTGGATTCCAGCCCGCCTGACCCAGGGCTTGGGAGGGATCTTCCTGAAGCTTCTGGGCAGGTTTGGTAGCTGAAGCCACAGCTGAAACCCTGGGGTACATCTGTGGCCAGGGAGAGGGATGCTAATTCTCAACCTTCTCCAGCTCTGGAGCAAAGAATCTGTTCCCCTCTCCCGCCCTCAAAGGTCTCTGTCTGGGCTTTTCCCATAGGATTCACAGAGGCCCCTGTCTCACAATCTCTCTCTCTCTCTCTCTCTCTCTCTCTCTCTCTCTCTCTCTCTCTCTCTCTCTGTCTCTCTCTCCCTTTGTCTTTCTGCCTCATCTATGTGTCCAAGGCTGGTGATATAGTTCAAAGGCCTTGCTTTCAATCCCCAAAAGGAGGAAGACGAGATATGAAACCAAGCCAGCTTCTACTGTGGGTGGTGAGTTTAACCCCAAGAGAAACCCCCAGGAAGTGGCATAGATGGTTTAGCTCAGAATTTTCCCAATTGAACTTGTGATCCTCCTGCCTCAGCCTCTTAGAGTGCTGGAAAAACAAGTGTCCACCACCACATGTGTCCACTGACTCGGGTGGTGGCATTTCAAAATCTGCCTGAGGATGGACTGAGGGTCTGGTGCCTACCAAAAGGAGGCCTGGTGGGAAAGGTTAGGTCACATCCTGGGGTTCCAGGAGGAGGACCCCAGCGTTCCCATCTGGAGAGAAAGCAGAAGAGGCTGTGGGGACAGATCCGAGGTGGAACCCGAGACTGTGTGGAAAAGGCTCATCCAAGGAGGTGTCACAGGCAATCATCTTTGGCCCAGGTGTGACCAAATGAACTTCAGAACCCAGAAAACTGGGTGCAGATAGTGCGGGGCAGAATCAGCCACCAAGATGAATTGCAGAAGGACAGCTTCCTGCAGGGCACGACCGAGCCACCCTGGGGACCATCCGAGGCTCGAGGTGGCCTCCCAGACCCCCTTTAGGCCTGCTCCCCGCTCCCCAACCCAGGTACCCAATGTGGGAGCTGGCTGCGAAGACCGGAAAGTCAGCTACGGTCCCAGCTGAGCGAAGAGTGTGGGGAGGCAGGTTGAAAAGAGGTCTTTGCGCGGTGCCTGGCACCTGAGACACTTTGGCCATCACTGCTTTCACCCTGCATCGCTGCTCCCTGGCTACAGCTGCGCACAGCTGCACATATCTGCAAACTCCCGCATGGTGGCGCTGTTTTGCAGGTTTCGGCTCTGAGAGCCCCGCCAGGCTCATGGCGAGAGCTCCATCTCCGCAGCTTCCCAGCAGGTCCCCGGGCTCCTCCGGGCTCCACGTGTAGGACTCAGGGAGTCTGTGGACCCAGATGGGGAGGAGAATGGCTGAGCCCCTTTGTTTCTTTTTACCGGCTGTGAAATTCAGCGTTTCTTTCCGTTACAAAAACAAAACAAAACAAAACAAAAATCACTCCTTTAACCCTCTCCAAAAATGGGCATCTGAGATGAACACACAGTTCTCAGAGAAAGATATACAAGTGGCAAATAAATACATGAAGAAATGTTCGCCATCACTGGTCATTCGAGAAATGCAAATTAAAACGGCACTGAGATTCCACCTCACGCCGGAAAGAATAGCTGCCATCAAGAAATCAACTGATAACAAATGTTGGTGAGGCTGCGGGGAAAAAGGAACACTGCTCCACTGTTGGTGGGAATGTAGACTGGTGCAGCCACTATGGAAATCCATATGGAGAATTCTCAGAAGACTAGGATTGGAAGCCCCATTCAATCCCTGGGCATTTTCCCCAAAGAACTGAAAAGTTCATATCAGGGTTAGGGTTAGGGTGGCATTTTAAAAAATTTTTTATTTAAAGGGATAAAACAGAAAAAAGAGAGAAATATTACAGAATTTCAAAAAAAACAAACAGTAAGAAATCACTAGTTGGTAAATTACATATTGCTCTTTTAGAAATAATTGTTCAAGTTACAAAATTAAAGCACACAAAACGGACACTCAAGCAGTGAGACTGCAAACAGATCTGTTCAACAATCAAACAAGAACTAAGAAATATGGGTAACAATCCTGCACACATAAATATACATGCAGTTATATCTTTTATAGCACTTCCTATTTTCTCTTTTTTACAATGCAATTATACATTTTTTTATTTAAAGAGAAAAAAACAGGAAAAAGGTAGAAATATTACAGAATTTCAAGAAAAGAAGATAAACAGTAAAAAATCACTAGTTGATACATTACATATTATTCTTTTAGAAATATTTATTCAAGTTATAGAATTAAAGCACACAAAGTGGACACTCAAGCAGTGAGAGTGCAAACAGATCTGTTCAACAATCCAACAGGAACCTAGAAATATGGTCATCAATCCCACACACCTAAACATACATGCAGCTATATCTTTTATAGCGCTTCCTATTTCCTCTTTTTTTACAATGGCAATTACACATTTTTAAAATTTTATTTAAAGAGGTAAAAAAACAGAAAAAAGGGTAGCAACAATACAGAATTCTAAAAGAAAGAAAGAAAAAGGAGAATGAGAAAAAGCCCCACTAAGAAATCAGTAATTTATAAATTACATACTGTCATCCTGGAGGTAGTTGTTCAAGTTACAAAGTTAAAGGGTACATAGTAAATACTCAATCAGTCAGACTACAAACAGTTCTGCTCAATGATCCAACAAAGATTCAGCAATATGGTCATCTATTTTACACACTCATACATACAGTTATACCCTTTAGAGCACTTTCTTTTCCTCTCTTTTTTACAATAGCAATTACACATTTTGGTTTTATTACTCTTGCAGTTCTTATTTACTTTTTACACTAGAGACACAATATGATATTTATAAATATGATTCTTATTTCACTAATGAGGATAGTCTCAAGTTGTCTCCATTTACCTATGAAGGCCTCAAGATCATCCTTTTTTATAGCTGAGTAATATTCCATTGTATAAACATGCCACATCTTTTTCATCCACTCTGCAGTTGATGGGCATCTTGGTTGTTTCCAGGATTTAGCTATCACAAATTGTGCCGCTTTGCATATGGGTGCACATATATCACTGTGATATGAACTTTTCAGTTCTTTGGGGAAAATACCCAGGAGGGGGATAGCTGGATTGAATGGGGCTTCTAATTCTAGTCTTCTGAGAATTCTCCATATGGATTTCCATGTACTGGCTCGACTTTGCCATGTTATGTTCCAGTTGTTTCTTTCTGTTTTTCCTCTTATTTAATTGCTTATCCTACCTGGTGGTTTCTTTCTGTTGTTGTTTTGGGGATTGTGGTCATTTTTATCTCTGTCTAGTATGTCTTTCAGTACTCTTTCTAGGGTTGGTTTGGTGGACATGAATTTCTTCAGTTGTTCTTTGTCATGGAAGTAACTTGTTTCTCCATTAAATTTGAATGAAAGTTTTACTGGATACATCAGTCTGGGTTGAAGGTTGTTTTCTTTCAGGGCTTGAAATACCTCACTCCAAGCTCTTCTTGACTTGAGGGTTTGTGCTGAAAAGTCTGCCGTAATTCTAATGGGCTTTCCTTGATAGATGAGTTGTGTCTTTTCTATGACAACTTTTAGTATTCTGTTTTTATGCTGTATGTCTGAGATCTTAATTATTACGTGTCTGGG
>PVLA01000990.1:54997-125792 GCA_004027455.1 Hydrochoerus hydrochaeris
CCCCATGTTTGGGAAATTTTCTGCTATTATTTCTGTAAATACTTTATGTATGTCATTTGCCTGGACTCCTGTATCTTCACTAATGCCCATTATTCTTATATTGTTGCTCTTGGCATCATCATGAAGCTTCTGGATTGTCATTTCATGCTGCTTTGTTATTTTTAAAAGTTCTATCCTTTCCTGATCACTAATTGTGATCTGGTCCTCAAGGTCTGAAATCCTATCTTCAGCTTCCTTTAGGTAGTTTTGCACGCTTTCTATAGAATTTTTTGTTTCTTGGATGTCTCTTTGAGTTTGTTTCATGAATTCTGCTTGTTTTCTTTGTTGTTCATTCAAAGTTTCAATCAGTTTCCCATGCTCATGTACTTTTTTCTCTAGTTCTTCTTTAGCTGCATTTAACAACTCCTTTACTAAAGTTGTTATTTCTATCTTTACATGGAAGACTACTTGTAATTTGATTTCCTCTATAGCCTGATACAGTTGTTTTTTTATTTCACTGGCTATCTTTTCAGAGATTCCCTGTGTGTTACTTTTGGGGTCCTCTATTTCAATGTCTTCTATATTTGCTTCTGGTGAACTATATGTTTAAGCCTGCATTTTGCTTTTTTGTTTTGTCATTTTCACTCTGCCTGGTGTTTTCTATATGTAGGAGGGGATCACATACACTATTTTCAGACACAACAAAGTCATACAGTTAGTTGTAGGGGGTTTTACTACTAGCCCTATTTATCCCCTGTACACCTCTATTTTAGGGTATACTCACCACATTGATACAGTCAATCCAGTGTAGTCCAAAGTTCGCCACCTGGGAGCAAAATTCCAAACTTTCTCACACTAACTGGATCCTGCTGAGATCTTCTGATGTTCCAGGTGGGAGGGAAGGCCCACGGTGGAGGTTCCAGGCAGCTTTCCCCTGATGCAGGCTTCCGCTGAGTTCAAGATGTGGCATTTTTATACAATGGAATATTACTCAGCTATAAAAAGGATGATCTTGAGGCCTTCATAGGTAAATGGAGACAACTTGAGACTATCCTCATTAGTGAAATAAATAAGATTTATAAATGTCATATTGTGTCTCTAGTGTAAAAAGTAAATAAGAACTACAAGTGTAATAAAACCAAAATGTATAATTGCTATTGTAAAAAAGAGAGGAAAAGAAAGTGCTCTAAGGGATAAAACTGCATGTATGTTTGAGTGTGTAAAATAGATGACCATATTGCTGAATCTTTGTTGGATCTTTGAGCAGAACTGTTTGTAGTCTGACTGTTTGAATGTCTACAATGTACTCTTTAACTTTATAACTTGAACAACCACATCCAAGATGACAATATGTAATTTATAAACTAGTGATTTCTTGGTGGGTTTTTTTCTCATTTTCCCTTTTTTTCTTTCTTTTTCTTTCTTTCTTTTAGAATTCTGTATTGTTGCTACCCTTTTTTCTGTTTTGCTTTTTTTTCTTCTCTTTAAATAAAATTTTAAATATATATATAAAAAAAATCACTCCTTCAATCACTGCAGGTGAAAAATCACCTCCTCGCTGTCACCAATAGAAACCACCAGTATTTTAAAGCCAAAGCCGAGCTGACGCAGAAGTCTGGTAACGGGCTGTGCGCGCAGACTGCGTTGCGGTGGTAACGCTGACAGCTACGGCTTATTTAGGGGTGAACTAAAGGTGCAGAGTTCTGTGCCACAATTTTGTGCGATTTTAAGTGATCCATGTGCCTATTTTATGCATTTCTAAGATGCTTTTGCTAAGAAGGGGTCTGCAGGCTTCAACAGACTACTCAAAGAGGCCGTGACATCTAGAAGCTTAAAAAAATCCTCGCCAACCGCCCACTCCCCTGGGGTGCGGGGTCAGACCTGCCTGACCCCTTCCAGAGGCCGCGGAGGACGTGAAGGCAGCCGCCGGCAGGGGGCGCTCGCGCCTCGCTCTAAGCGGCCTGGGCGCCGCCGGAAGCCCCGCTCAGCTCCGGCCGGAGCCGGAGAGCGCTGCGCCCCGGTCCGCTCCTGCACGTCCACCCGGCCCCGGCGGCCACCTGTCCCCGGGGAGCTGGAAGGGGCCTTGGAGAGCGGGGCTGAGCGCGCCGCCGGGCTCAGCCCCGACCCAACCTGGGCGCCCTGGCCTCTGCAGGGCGGCGGGACGGGCGTGGGCCTCCGCCAGGGGGCGCCGGGGAGCAGCCCAGGCCCAGGCCTGCTTTTCCTCCCCTGCCTGCCTCCGGGGCGGCTCTCTTCTCTTTGATCTCTTTCTTTCATTTTTTATTTATTATTTTTTATTTTTGGTTTTTTTCCTCGTTATCTAGGTGGAGGGGTCGCAGAGGTTAGACCTCCTACGCATACGCTGCGGGCCTTCATGCCACTGCTCCTCCGGGCAGCCTCGCCCATGACAGGGTGCCGCAGCCTGGACAGTGGGGGACAAAAGAAGTGGACAGGTCCCCCGCTCACTCGACCTGCTCCCCCACCACGGGGAACCGGGGACAGTCCGGTGACCCCGGCCGGGCCTCCATTTCCTTGTTTAACTGGGCCTCTGCGAGGTAGATTGAGCACTGCCTTAAACACACTCGTGCACACACCTTGTGAGCAGGAAATCCGTGTGGGGGAGCTTTTGAAAAACTCCCCGGAGTCACGGTCTCTTGGTTCCATGCCCTTGTAGAGGTCCCTGCGCCGGAGTGTGGGCCAGACCTTGGAACCTGATTCTAGCAAACAGCAGGGAGCAGGGAAAAGCCGATGGATGTTGACATTTTAAAACGTGTTACAGGGAGACAGGCGTCTCCAGCAATCACCCTCAGACGTGAGGGCGGAGGGCGCATCTCACGAGATTCACCGATTTGGCACTGTGGTTCTGGCTCTTCCCCAATGTCAGAAATGACCAGGAAAGGGAAAAGTTTTGAATGGATTCAGGGCATCAAGGCAGCCGGGGCAGTGCTGCCAAAGATGCTCATGAAACGGGACTTCCAGAGCTGCTTCGGAAAGTGGTAATAACCGTGGAATGAGTGTGTGGAGCCCGGAGGAGGCTCTTGAGAGGATTCGTCAGGACATGGCTTTTACTGTGACACAGTTTTCTAATTAAAGCGTTCCTGTATGTTTGATCGGCACCACCTAGAATAAGGCCACAGTGGTGGTTTCACCTCCGGGACAGGCTGCAGCCACTGGCTTCTTCTCCTGGCTCCTTCCACTCCCTCGCAGTGATGAGGCTTTGGTGTCAGGAGCTGCCACCTATAAAGAGCCTCATGGCAAAGAATTGGAGCTTCCGGTCTCTGGGCAGCAGCCAGCAGAGAACTGGGGCCCTTGGGCCACTTGAATTATCCTAATGACCTAGGGGATCTTCGCCCTTTTGACCTTTAAAACAACTCCAGGTATAGCCAGTATTTTTTTTTTCTTAATTTAACCGTTGCGTTAAGATCTAATTTGTACCCCATAACATTGACCCAAAGTGTTCAGTTCCCTTCAGTGATTACTGCTATAATCAGAGTTGTAATAATCAGTTCAATTGAACTTTGAATTCCATTCATCATCCCCCAAAGAAACGCCATACCCAGTGGCAATTATTTGCTTTCCTCCTCTTGCCTCAGGCCTATGTAGACAACATCTGAATTGCAGCCAGAAAGAGCCCTTAAGGCAGAGAGCCAGGGCTGCCTTATGAGCTCATCTCCAGAGATCGTGGGATTAATAACAGCATAAACATAGATGGTGTAAGTCACCGTGTTGCAAGATAAATCATTATGCAGCCATAGGTAACTGACACAATATATAGGAGATCTTGTATCAGCTAGTGCAGGCAAACATGCGGTAACAAATATCCCCACACATAAAATGACATTAAAATAATCGTGGTCTGGTAGTCATGCTGATGAGGAGGACTTTTTCACAGTCAATCTGGGACTGAGAATCCTTCTACTGTTTCTCTATCCAGTCTAAAAAACAGAAAGAGTGGAGGCAGCCTCACTCCCACCAAAGCACAGCCCCAGCAAGACCCTCACCACCGCTACTCACACTGTCTGGGGAAAATGGAGTTTATGGCCCCATCCAATTTCAAGGGAGCTGAGGGGCTGTTTAAGTCACGATAGTTATAAGTTTACAGGAGCCAGTGTGGGAAGTACAGAGCAGCTTAAAACACTCAGCATAACTGGCCTAGCCTGGCTCTGGGGTCTGCTCTCGGTCTCCTCTGACAGGGAATCATCAGAGACTTTCCTGTGGAGAAAGTCTCGACTTTTTCATTCATCCCTGGCCTATGTGTTTTAACTCTTTCCTGGCTGAGACCTGAGAGTCTTTCCTCTCTCATAGCTGCTTTTATCCAGGCTCTAAATTCTGCAGGATAGAACCCAGGGTCTTCACCCCGAGCAACATTGCCAGACTTTGTTTAGTTTTCATTTTAAGACAGGGTCTCACTGATTTGCCCAGGCTGTTTTCAAAGTTGCAACATGCCTCGGCCTCCACATGCCCGACAGTGTTAGATCACAGTATGTTCTGAATCAGCAGAAAGTCTCTTTCCAGCTCAATAATGATTAGGTTAGGTGGCATATGTCAAATGCCCTAAATAACTGTGACATACACAAGAGGTTTATTTTTCATGTTTTCTTTCTCTGTGTAAAGTTACCCTGAAGCAGACAAGGCAGGGTTAGTGTGGGAACTTCACCTGAAGCCCAAGGTATGTCTATATTCCTACTGCACTGTTCTCAAAGTCACCTCAACACTGCAAGGTGGCTGCTTCAGCTCCAGACATTATGTCCATGTTCCAGGAACAAGGAGAAGGATGATACAAGGGCTACTGGCTCCTTGAAAGACCCTTCTGCTAGGCTCCACTCAGTGATTTCTACTTGCCTCTTATTAACCAACCCTAATTGCAAGAGACTCTGGGAGATGCAGTCTCCTGCCTGGACACACTATTGAATATTGCAGTAGAGTTTCCCTAACCAAGAAAAGAGGGGGTGCACAGGCAGCCAGCGGTCTCTGACATATCCTCTTCCTCCCTGAGGGAGCCAGAAGATGGATTTCTGTGGGTCCAAATCCCAATAGTCTTTCCTATAACAGCCATTAATGGTATTGACTGAACTGTCTGTATCTCTGCACTTTTACGGCTCGACTGAGAAGGATGCCCGGGGCCATCGGCTCCTCTGTTAGGGCTGACAGTGGGTGAGCACAGGACAGCAGTGGTGGCATCTGCCAGGCGGACGGATGGCCATGTCCCAGCCCTGCCATGCAGAGCCAGACGGAGCTGCCTGAAGGGACCACACAAGACAGCACTGTGAGTGCTTTTCCTTTCATGAGCAGCTGACTTTATTTTAGGACAGTCTTAGATGTGAGGAAAATTGAGCAGATAACATAGAGTTTTCTCATAATGCCCCCTGCTGGACACGTGTTTTTCCTTGGAGTTAAACTCTCCATGAGTCTGACCACTTGTTACAAGTAAATGAACCACTGTTGACACATTCCTATCGACTAACCCCATGGTTTATTCGGATTTTTTAGATTTTTACCTCATACCTCCTTTTCTGTCCCAGATTCCCCTCCAGGAAACCATGCTTCGCCTACATTCGTGCCTCGTTAAGGCTTTTCTTGGCTCAGATGCAACACTTTCTCAGAATTCTCTCCTTTTTAATGGCCTTGACCTTTCTGAGGCCCACAGGTCAGGTATTCTGCAGGATGCTCCTCTGTTGGGGTCTTTCTGGTGTTTTAATCATGATCAGATTAGGGATGTGGCTGTTTCTGGAGGAGAATCACTAATGCAAAGTGCCACAGTCCTTGCCTCATACTTCCTTAGGTCATGTCACATCATATGTCGCATCACATCCTACCAAGGACTCACACTATCAGTGTGATTTATGACTTTCTGTTGACCTTAATCACTTAGCTAAAGTAGTGTTTGTGGAGCTTCTTTGCTGTAATTTCCAAACTCTATGGTTTGGCTTGGGGGTGCTGATGTGGTGGTGTTTGAGACAGGGTCCCCTATGTAGTTCAGGCTGGCCTTGAACTTACTACCTAACCCAGGCTGGCCTTGACAGTCCTTCTGCCTCAGCCTCCCAAGTGCTGGGATTATGGATGGTGCCACCATGCCCTGCTTCCATACTGGACACTTTGGGAGCAAGTTACTCTGCATGGCTTACACTTAGAGAGGAGAGTATCTACCTAATTGATTTGAAATACCCCCATGTGTGAGATTTTTACTTGTCCTTATGGAGAACTACAGTCATGTGAGTCAGCTTTCCACTACTGGAACAAAAATACCTGGAGAATGAATTTAAAAAGAGGAAAGGGAATCAGAGGGTTTAGTCTGTATTTGTCACATGTCTGTTGCTGAAGCCAAGTGCTCAACACCTGCAATTTAAAGAGGAGAGATTTATTTGGGCTCATGGTCTTCCGAGGGTTCAGTCCATGGTCAGTCCAAGCCAGAACTGGCACAGTGAATTACCACAGCAGAGCACAGTAGAAGCACAGGGAGAGGGGCAGAGTCAGGGAGAGAGACAGCTTCTAAGTCACCACCTCAGCGACCCTCCTCTTCCAACCAGGACTCACTTCCTGGCAGCACATTCAGCCCCGAATTCATCAGTGGGTAATTGCACCTGTGGGGTCCAGTCACCTTCCAAAACTCCCATTCTGATCACACAGGAGGGTGAGATCTAAGTCGTAACACAGCCTGTAGATGGAGAGGCAGCTCAGCATGAGAGGCAGTGAGGGGATAAGGGGGCTGCTCACCTCCCAGCAGCTAGGAAAGAGGCAGGAAAGAAGGGCAGAGTCTCAGTGTCCCCTGCAAGGGCAGCACCTCAGCCACCTAATTCCTTCTACTGAGCTCCATCCCCAAACTGGCCCCTCACCTCCTATGAGTGCTGGGGGCTAGGGGCCAACAGGGGCCATGAGGTAGGTGTTTGAGATCCAAATAAAACAGCAAGAATACATGGCAGTTTCTCCTCTTGCTTCTAGGCCTAAAATATGCCCGTGGCATTTTCTTGAAACAGAAGACTGGGAAAAGCCTTGCTTTGTTTATATATTAGGTGCTTTTGTAAAGTACTGGAGGTTAAACCTAGCACCTTTACATTGAGCAGCACCTGCAGCATTTTCTTTCTTTCTTTCTTTCTTTCTTTCTTTCTTTTTTTTTTTTAAATTGTGAGACAGGGTCTTGCTAAGTCTCTAAAATGCCCAGGGTGGGATCAAACATTTAGTCCTGCTGCCTCAGCTTCCCAGCATTCTGGGATTACAGGTATGTGTCACCTGCCCAGCTTAAAGTAATGTTTTTAAAAGCTTCTGTGTATCACTTTCCTCTCTGTGAGACACACATTAAATAAACTATGACCTGCAAAGCACAGTCCACCTCTTTAAAAGTGGTAAGTCACAAATACAGCATTCTTCTCCTGGGGACTGCTTATACCTCCATAAAAAGAAACTCTTCAACACCTAGTTCTGTCAGCTGAGCAAAGAGCTCACATTCTTATACATCTTTGGGGAGTTTGGGACAGAGAGGCCACCTAAAAATAGTGGCCACCTAAAAACAGTGGCATCACAGAACCACAGGACTGACTGTCACTTTAACAGTCACCTGCCTCTGCCTGAACCTCTCTAGGCCCTGAGCTCCCTCTCTCCAGGGACCTACCCCGACTCTGGGCAGGTGGCTCCATTAGACAGCAGGGTCTTTCACTGTGCCAAAGCCCAGCCGAGCCTCTGTCTGTTTGATCACCTCTTGGCTGTCCAGATCCTAAGGACAAATTCAGATCATCTTTGTTTTATTCCCTTTTCTGTCATTATAAGAAAATATCCAAGAAGGTGGAGTAAAAAGAATTATTAAGATGCAATGTGTGTATATTTGAAGCACCACACTGTGGTAGAAAGTGTCACACAGCAAGACAGAGTGAGTGTGATAGCTTTGTTTTCTTACCTTCTTGCAAAGCCATTACATGTCACCATGAGGGTGACCTCATGCAATCCAAATCATCTCCCTGAAATCATCCTCAAACATTATTATTACACATTTGAGGGTCAGGTTTCCCACTGTGAACTTTTGGGGGACAATCCAAGCTTTCAGGTGAGGCATCCATGGAGCCTTCTGGAGTCTCTCATGCTCAGTTCCAGGGACCCATGCGAATCACCCCACCCTCCCCTAGATGTCCTCCTACACCTGCCCTCGTGGCTGCAGTTTCTTTTTACAAATTTTTTTAATTGTTGATATCCGTTGGCAGTGCATAATAATAATCACTTTTGTCTTGGGGGGATTAGTATACAGCCAGAATGCATCTTGGTCATTTTTGCTTGTGGCCACTGATGCTTTGGAGACGCATTCCTGAGTCTTCCTGACTCAATCTCCTCCCAGCTCAACACGCTTGTCTCTCAATTTCTTCACCACCAAGATTTGATCGCCAAGCTCAGCACCACCCCAGCTCCTCGCCTTTCTTTGAGTGGACTCCCGGGTGGCAAGTTTCCCAATTCATCCTGGGTTCTCCAGTCTGTACCCCTACTGGTTTCTGTTGGAGGCTGAGGACGCATATGGAAGTAAGTTAAATAGAGCTCACCTCATTGTATGCTAGACACAGCTTGCTAAGCTTCACCCTCTCAGGATGCATTAATACAACAGGCTTTCTGAAACGAAGTGCAGGAATTTAAATATATCCCTTTAGACTTAACTGTGTCATGACCCAAATTTGCATTATATAGGCAAAGTGCTACATAAGCAAGGAAAGATGCTATTAATGACAGTGACTAGCAGGGTCTCTCTGGATGGATGGTGGAATGAGTGCTGTTATTTGCTTCCCATTATTTTTTTTTATTTGTGTTATCAACTTTTTCTTAATGAGATTATTAATTATGTTGTAATTTACCCCAGTTTTCTTTTTATCTTGCATATATGAGAATATTTTCCTAGATGGCTGAAGTGTCTTTGCATTGTTCCAGGTAGCAATCAGCACTTCCTCCTGCAGATTCTGTAAGCAGAGTTGCCCCTCAACAATCTCAGTGGATGGGTTTCTAGGCCACTTGTGGATTCCAAATCTTTGGGTGTTCAAGTCTTGTATATAAAATGACATTGTATTTGCATATAATCGAAGCACATCTTTCTGCATGCTTTAAATCACCTCTATTAGGTACTTATAATACCTAATAAAATGCAAATGCTATGCAAATTGTTGTCTTAGCATTGTCTTGCATTGTCTTATGCAAATGGTTATTCCTTGTTTCAGGAATAGTGACAAGAAAAGCAACCTATCCATGTTCAGCACAGACATCATCAAAAACATGTATATTTTTAAGCCATGGTTGGTTGAAGCCATGGGTATTTACAAATAGGAAGGCCAACTGTACACTCTTGTGATACCTCAAGCAGGAAAGAGGAGGCAGAAGTTGGAGACCTGAGGCTTGAGTTTGGGGAGCACTTGGGTATGATACAGATACATCTTTTGTCACATGCTTGGGATAAAAGTCTTCCTAAAACCTGGTGAATTGGTTATTTTTCTCTCATTGATGGAACAAAATACCTGACACTCAAAAGGAAGGAGAGTTTTATTTAGCTCACAGTTTGTGGAGGTTTCAGTCCATAATCAGCTGGTTCCAAGGCAGGGTGGCATTGCACAGGGCAAACCATTCAAGGCAGCAGAAGACAGCAAAAGAAACAAGTGTGAAAAGGAGGAGAGCAAGCCTCTCTTCCTTCCCTATAGTGTAAGCAGGCTACCTGCCCTAGAGCACGTGTAGCCCTCACACCATCCACCTGCCTTCCTCAGGCTCAGGATGTTTACAAAGTGAAGATCCTGGCCCCCTGCTGAGTCAACTTAATTAAACGTCTAAACTTCTCAGGTTGACACAGTGTATCAACAATTGACCCTGGTGACAGGCTAAAAACACCAATGAAGCTGTTTCTTTTTCTCCAATGGCCCACAGCAGGGAGCCAAGATCTACTCCTGCAGTGACTTGGCCTTCCTCCCTGTTACAGTTTAGGTCTGAAGCATCCCCAGAGTCTCCCCTGTGTGGAAGGAGACTGGACCATGGGGCAGGGACACTGTACTCAGCAGCAGATTCATCGGAGGATGAACTTAGAGCTGAATGTGCTAGAGGCGGCAGGCGCTGGTAGGGGGGTTACTGGGGTGTGGCCTGGAAGCACTTACTCTTGTCCTGCCCCCACCCCTGTCTCCTGGCTGCCATGGGATGAACAGCTGTCCTCTGTCCAGTCCTTTGCACCCGGTTCTTCCTGCCTAGGAGCCAACCATGCATGGAAACCAGGAGCTGGAATAAACCCCTCCTCCTTTCAGTTGCAGGTGTCAGGGTTTTGGCGACAGCGACAGGAAGGTGACGAACCGATTCTCCTCTCTAATCTAAGACCTCCAAGCCCTGGTGGAGAAGGGAAGAGGCAGCAGCAGAAGCTGCAGAGGGGCAGAGGGCTGAGAGCAGGTGCTGAGTGCAGCAGGGACCCAAAGGCCACTTCCACCCTGTGTGACGTGAGGATGGGTCGTCGAACTCTCTGTTTCAGTGTCCTCCTCCACAGAAAGGAGAGACCACAGCCTCTGCCCATCGGCTTGGGGAGAATGAACAGAGAGGGTGGACGTCTCGAAGCACAGCACTTGCCACATAGCGAGGTGGTGGTCATGTCAGCCATGGTGACACTTCATGACTCACTCGCCAGGGGTGGTGCGCGGTTCTGTGCAGCTCCCGAGTCCCAGCGACAGCAGTCTGAGGAAGACACCCGCCCATCACTAGAAGTCCCAGGGAAGCAACAGCATCGAAACAAAGCAAAACCCCTCCCGGTATCTGTGCGAAACACCCGCCTCCCTGATCGGTATCAACTTCCTCATGCCTCTGGATCGGTCTTTTATTTTTAAAATATAGATTCATTTTTTCATCATCCTTTTTGATTTTTTGTTTTGAGGCAGGGTTTTGCTAAGTTGCTAAATTGCCCTGGCTGGGTTCAAACCTGTGATCCTCCTGCCTCAGCCTCCCAGGGTACTAAGATTCCAGGTGTGCACTGCCATTCCTGGTTAGACAATCCTTTTCAAAATCAGGTTACTTAAAACAGAGACAAGTAACAAGTTTTCCTAGCCCTACTTCCTCCTTGGTGGGGGGCAGCTTTCACTCATCCAGCCAGCTGTCCTCATGCAGATTTACCTCTGGGCAGTCAAGCGTGAGGCCTGTTTAAGGTGCTCCCACTGGAGCACTGTGACACACACTGGGCGGACCCAGTGGAGCAGAGGGTGCTTTCTCTCTTCTCAGCTCCTCGCAGAGCCGATTTCCTCTGTGCACCAGCTTGGAGCTCAGCACTATGCCCAGCCTGGCTTCTGATTAGAACCTCGCAGGGACTCCCTGGAAAGAAATGAAAGCTGTCGGCCAGATGTAGTGGTGAAGGCTTGTGGCCCCAGCATTCTGGGAGGCTGAGGCAGGAGGATCGCAAGATGAAGCCCAGCCTGAGCAACCTAGTGACTTAGTGAGATCCTGTCTCAAAATTTTAAAAATGAAAAGCACTGGTGCAAAGACACATACACACATACACACACAGAGAGAGAGGGAGATTCTTTCTGTTGGCCATTGCTACAATCCTTCCCTGTAAAAGAATTCTGGAACCTCATTTACCTGAGGAAAATTATGGTTGGAGAATTCCAAGTATAAAACAGTAGCAACCATTGGGCATGGTGGTGCACCCCTGTAATTCCAGCACTTTGGGAGGCTGAGGCAGGAGGATTGCAAGTTTGAACCCAACCAGAGCAAATGAGCAACTTAAAGCCTCTAGGGATGGAGCTCAGGGCATAGGTCCTCGGTTCAATCTCAAGTACCAAAAATTAAAATAAAATAAAACAAAACACTGATGACTTTAGTGCCATCTCAGCACAGATCATCTGGGTGGGTGGCTCTTTTCAAGAACATCCAAGACTAGGTAAACTCAGTGGGGTGACAGCACCCACAAAAAGGGGCCACAGAGGTACCCAGAAGTTGGCAGCCAAGGGACTTTTTGTTTCAGCCTTCATGCTGCAAGCCTTGTTTCTGTGAGTGAATGTTCAGACAAAGCAGAGGCGGTGGTTGGCGATGCAGGGAAATTCAGACGTGAACTTCTGAACTTCGGTTCCAGAAACTTGGTTAGGTGCCTTGTGCTATCAATGAAAGTTTAACTCTTCTTTGTGTGTTTTTAAGTGCAACACAGTCTAGGGAATAATTTAAAAGCTGAGTCAAGGGAATAATTTAATAATCTTGCGTGGCAGGGTCACAAATGCCGGGCTGGTAAACTAACCAGTGGCTGTGCTGAGCGCTTTGGCGGGAAGCTCCTCAGTATCCCGAGTGCACGCTGGTGGCTTTTGCTTACTGCAACATCCCCGCCAGGGACCTGGCTTTCTCTGGTTTTCCAAGATGCACATGGGATGGAAAGCCAGACTCTCAGGACGGAGGCAGAAATAACAATGTCAGCTACTGCTGGACAATGCACTCGCCGGGTGTGCAGATTAGCCCAGCCCAGACTGGTAAAGTTCACCAAGAATCCCTCAAGTCCTTCCCAAGAGGTCTGCATGGAAGAGTAAAAGGAAACAACAAACCCTGTGATTCTCAGTGAGGAGGTTTTGTTTTTTTCCATGTAAGGCAACATGTTGGGAAAGACGCAAAGTGAGCAACGGTAAGAAATGCAAAGGTTGAAGACACCTGCCCGCCGGGTCACATTCTGTGATGGTGATAAGAGCTGTTGCTAGGTGCCATCTCCTTATCAGACTTATAAAGAGACAAAAGCGCAGCGATTCAGACTGGGCTTCCTCAGCTGGGGCTTCTTCCTGCATGAGACCCCTACAGGATTTCTCCATCCCGTGTCTTTATTCCGGTAATTATCATTTAAATAATGTCAGCATCCTGAGGGGTCTGGGTGGCCAGGAAAGGACTGAATACCACTGTAGTCCACACGCCTGTGTCCTACCTGCAGAGGCCTGAAACCCTTCTAATCATCTTTGCAGGCCTGAGGAGGGTGCAGATTTTAATTCAGACGTGTTCATTCCCCAGGAAGCTCCCGGAACATTGGTTCCTCAAGAGTCGGTGTCTGCCCTCTCTGCTTGCTATGCACGGGAGCTTTCTAACTGCATTTCTCAGTGACAGGCACCGAGGTTATCACTCCCAGGGCACCGAGGATGTCCTCGTTTGTGTTATGTGCTCTGTGACATCTGCAGTGTGACACGTCACCTATCAGAATATGCCCTGGTCTCTAGACAATGAGGAACTAGGTTTTATGCTTAAAACAGAGAGCAAGCACTCAAAATATGTGTGGAGTGAATGGCCTGTGAGCATTTCAAAATACTTTCAGGGCAGGGAAATTGAGGGAAGGACTCGTGTTCTCTCAAGGCTCAGAAAGATCTATGGTAGTGTCTGAGGTACCATGATTGCACCAGCAATTTCCTTTCATGAAGTCATGAAGGCTACCAGCTGGATGAATGCTATTAGCTTACATTTTATTGACCTCATAGATTTGTGTATATTGACTTGTAAATTTATTTTTCTTTTATAGTTGTAATAGATCTATGAGCAAGAGCCGTTTTATGGTTACACCACTGGAAAAACATTACAATCAAAAATGTATTAGGTCCATCCTAAGGGTCTGAAAGAAGTTCTTCTTTAGGAGCATTCCATCTATAACATTACTGGAGAAACATTAGACGTTGGATGTAGTGGTGCATACCTGTAATTCTGGCCTTCTGGGAGGCTGAAGCAGGAGAATCTCGACTCCAAACTTAGCCTGAATAACTTAATCACTCAACGAGACCGTGTAACTATTTCTCCAGGTGGTAGAAGGAGAAGTGAACTTCATCCACTGAGCAGATCAGTGGAACAGAAGTGTCTGCCCCTCAGTGAGAGCCAACCAAATTAAAGTTCAGAGGACTTCCACCATCTTTGAGATGAACCACAGGTTTTAATGAGCAGTTGATCCCAAAGAGTAGCAGATGGTTTTGGTTTTGTTGCCAGTGCTGCAGAGGGCTGGGTGGTGGGCAGAGGTCGCTGAGGTTCTGGCTTGCTTGGCTCATTGTTAGGAAGAGATTTTCTGTCTCAGAAGCATCTGCCTGCTGCATTTATCAGGCTGACACTGGACAAGGGGTGGGCAGCCCTTAGGACGGGGTAGATGGGACTTTGATCTTGGAGCGATGCGAGTTCTCTGACCGCTTCTGAAGGACGGTGATAATGAATGGTCCGGCAGCATCTGTGGCTTCCTTTGTTTTCGCCCAGCTCTCTGTACTTGGGCAATTAGTGCTGCTAGTTTCTGTCCACAGGCAGACGACGAAGTCATGCCAGGAGCCATGCAAGCAAAAACCTCCAATTAGCTGGAGCCTCTTTTGGGGAAAGAACCCTGAACTCACTAACCTTGTATGCTGAGACCCTCCATTCATGCTCATCTATTTTGTGGCTGTCTGGGCTCCACAGGTGTGGAACTCTAATGTACTGCATGTTTTCATGTCTTAGATGTGTTTTAAAGGACAAAGACCATGACATTTATCTGTTTACAATGGGAGTGCATGCTTGTTTAGTATGTTTTAGCTTCCACTCCTGTCTCTTTCCTTCTGCCTTTTTCCAAGAAGTCACAAAAAGCAAACCATAGGAGGGGTGTAAAAATACACTGATCAAACTGGACTGACATGCACCTCTGGAGTTTGGGCATCTATTACCAATTTCCAAATTCAGGTATAGCAAGTGCCTGTTAAATAAGAAAAAAGAGAGATTTAGGAATTCGGGGGGAGAGGAATAGCAGCTGATTAGGAACTGTCTCAGTCACTTTCTCATTGCTGGGACACTCGCAATTGAAGGAAGAGAGGTTTATTTTGGCTCACAGTGTCAGAGGTGTCAGTCCATGGTTGGCCTGTTCCAAGGCAGAAGTGGCATGGTGGAAGGGTGTGGGAAGGGTGTGGCCACCTCATGGTGGCCAGGATGCAGAGAGGAAGGAGAACTGGGGAGGGAGACATGCCCTTCCAGGTCACACCCCCAGTGACCCACCTCTTCCAAACAGACTCTATCAACAGCAAGTCAGCTCTAGTACCCAGTGATCCAGCTACCTCCCAGGAGCTCCACCTCTGAATACATGAAGCTTTTGGGAACATCTAAATCAAAACCATAACAGGAACCTCTGATGATCTACTAGCCCAACTGCCAATCTGGATCTCAGACCAGACAGGAGGCTGACACACTGGGGGAGTGCAGACATTGGGCGCCTGAGTCCAGCCACCCGGCTTGATCCCAACTTCCGGGCCACCTGGTTCACTCCGCAGGCTCCAAGTTCCTCCCTAGCTGGCTGTCACTCAGAGCATCATTCCAAGCAAAGTGGAACCAAGGCAAACAGCACAAATCAGGGAAGCACATTTGCTGGATGGCTCTGGACCTTGCTTTGTGAAACTGGGCTACTTTCCAACAATGAGAGGAGAAACAAAAAACAAAAAACAAAATTCCATATCAGATGAAAAAAAAAATGGCTTCAGTAACCCATGTAAAATGGCTTCGTAGCTTCAGATGGTGGGTCCTGGCCCTGTCTTCTTGTCTCAGTCTTTGATTTCTTCTTTTCTAGCCACAGGGATAAGTAATGTCATGAAGAAAACACTTTGGGAAATCACATAGAGACTCAAAGCCACAGGATTTGATGGCTTGGACATTTGTCAGAAGTGCCATCTGTGATATTTCTGGCCATACAAATTAAGGGGAGAAACAGAGAAGACAGAGACAGGCGTGGGCATGAAGGCCCATGTATGAGGGGAGGGGACAGCAAAGACTGTCAGAGCCAGCCCTGAGGCTAGGGTGACAGTGTGCGTGGGAGGTGGGAAACAGATTCATCACTTCCCGAACTATAGATGGTGCCAGCTGTTAGCACAGGGTGAAGAAGAGGAAATTTCCTTCAAGCTCCATGGCCTGCAGGGATCTGGAAGAGATATGGGCTTTCTGGGAACTTTCAGTTCTCCCAAAGGGCCTGGGACCAAACGCTCCATGACTCCATGCGAGCCTCTCCTCTCTGCCTCGGACCAGTCACCTGCAATGCTGTCAGCCCAGAGAGAGACCCTGGGGATAAAGAGAGTGCTGACCACATGGTCCCTAGGTGGGGACAGCCATGAGGGACAGTCTGGGGCAGTGCTGAGATGTACAGCCCACGAGTTGGAGCCTTGATTAGCTCCCTGACTCAAGCCTGTGTCCGAGCCTTGGCTGCTGCTTGGGGCCAGATGAGGCCACAGTGCAGGGAGCGCTTCCTGATGCACCCCTATTCTCTCTCCTCCGGCCCTGGAAGGTGGGGACTGCACCTCTCTGAGTCCACCTTAACCCAAGGCTCTCTGGCTCTTGCCATGCCATATGGTGACTTTGAAATGCTATTATTTAAGGTGACAAACTCTTCTTACTGGACATTTTCCATCCGTGTGCTCGCAGACCCCAATTCTCAAAGATCCCCCTACCCTAAATGGCACCCAATATGTGTCCAGCTGTGCCATGCAACAGCCAATGAGAGGGACCTCTGGGTGCCTTCCCAGGAAGGAGTCAGGGCTGTCACAGAGGAGAGACATCTCACCACCTCACGGTTCCCTTCAGGCCCATTTCGGGGACCGAAGTGCCCTGGAGAATTTCACCATTCCATAAACTCCAGGCCCCAGAGCTTCTGCCCTGGGCTCCATGGTCTCCATGGCAGCAGGAGGTATGGTTCACCCAGACCAAGCTCACACATCTTGCTCTTCTTTAGAGCCTTACAGCTTCCTTTCTCTGACTTCTGCCTCCTAACCAGGGTCAACACGGAGATGACAGATGTCAGGGAGGTACGGGAAAGGGGAGGCTGGCTTTGTCCCAACCCCATGCTACAAGAGATTTTTGCCTTTAATAAGAGCAACCCCCCACCACCAAGTTAAAGAACCCCTCTGTTGCATCTCAGGGACGCCTTTCCTGACCTCAGATCTGGAGGGATCAGGATGCAGTGAACAGCCAGGTATGTAAACGCATGCTAGCAATTCCAGAGCTCTGGGAGGCTGAGACACGATTTCAAGTTCTAGCCCAACTTGGTGACTAAGGGTGACCCAGTCTCAAAATTAAATAAATAGATATTTGAAGCTCAGTACAAAGGCCCTGGGTTCAGTCTCGGCCCCAGGAAAATAAATGCAAAGGAGGCTGATTGGGAAGTGCTGAAGTGTTTATTTCACAGGGCAGGAGATGGGAGAGGAGGTGATCACCAATAAGATGCCACCACGGAGAACACTGCAAACCCCACACTGGGCAATGGGCTGACCACAGGGATTGGTTCTGGGCAGGGTTGGCCAGAGACTGCAGTGGGAAGAGAGATGGGAGGTGGCAGAAGGACACCACGTAGGCAAGGCTGAGCCACGTCCCCTGGCCAGAGAGCCGCTAACACAGGATCAACCCCACTCGCTTCTCGGGAGCTTTGTCCCCATCCCGTGAGCAAAGAAGCAGCAAGCTTGAGGCTACACAGCTACGTGTGCTCGGCTCACAGCACACACTCAGACACGCACGCACACCCTGCCACCCACGGCGCAGCACACAGGCACGCACACTCGGATGCATGCGCACACACACACGTCCATATATTAACTCTGATTTATAAGTGCACCCTAACCAGAGGGCAATCAGAAAGCGAGGGTTCAGCTAGGTGAGGAGACGACCGCCTTCTTCCCTGTCACCGGCGGGGCTTGGGGGTGAAACGCGGAGAGCACAAATGCGGAGGGTCCGAGGCTGGGCTGGCTCCCTCAGCTCTTCTGCAGGGAGGGCCTGGTGACTCCAGGGGTCAGGGCTCGGGGTCCCCTGCAGCAGAGCTGCACCCATCTGCTTCTGGCCTCCTGGCCGCCCGCAGCTGATCCCACCATGCATGTGCACTTGGCCCACTTCCGGCTCCCCAGGCCTCCGGCACGAAGGCCGGTCTGGGTGCATTTATAGAAGCCAAGTGCACAGAGGACCTGGGCAGGGAGCATCAGCTTCTTCTGGGCACCTCAGAAACTTCCAGAGCTGCAACCCGCAAAGCCGCCCTGTGCGAAGGCTTGGGGGTGGCGCTGCCTCGAGTTCTAAAGAGGAATCTGAACAGAAGCAAGCTCAGAGGAAAGAGAGGCTTGGGGGCCTCACTGCGCCCGCGGGGTAGAGGGGAGCTAGGGTGAGCTGCAGCCCCCACTGCACCGAGGATCACGGTGAAATCCAGAAGCTGCTGTTGCTATAAAGGATGGAGGAGAGGAGGGGACCCGGCCGGGCCCAGGTCCTGATACGGCGGAAGATGACACAGAGGAGAGGTGGAGTCTCGCCCTGTACCAGCCTGCACTTGGGGCGCAGAAGACACAGCTCCTGGCTTCCCAGAGAGGGGCTGGGGGGCTTTTCCAGGGTGCAGGAGCCTCGGGGCAGCTGAATGCCTGAGAAGGACTCACGGTCTCCACTCGGGGTCCCTGCTGCTCTGGAGGGGCCCTGGCGGCCCACGAGCACCTGTTGGGTCCCTGCAGTCTCTCCGCGGTGTGGCTGCGCTTGAGGAAGATGGGCCCTGTCCTGGGTTGGGCTGTGGGAGCCCCAGCTTCCGCCGGCTACTTGATGGAGTTCTTAATTGTCCACCTCTGTCCTGTGCAGCTGCGGAGGATGAGGTCGATGCCGGCCAGGCCCCGGTTCTCCACCTCCAGGCAGCGCCCCGTGCCTTTATTCATGATGGCTCCGTTCTGGGAGGAGTAAGGAGGAAACAGAGACCGAGAGAGATTCAGCCGCCACGGTCCTGGCCCGTGGGTTTTCATGGGGAACAAATTCCACCAACGTTTCCCCCACCAGGCAAGGGATTGGGGGGGCCTCCTTTGGAGACCCTAAAGTCAGAACACACAAGGACTGATTAAAACACACTGGATGTTTAAATTTTAAAACATGATTACAGGGAAAGACAGACGTCCATTGATCCCCCTCACTGACCCGCCCCTGCTCTCTGGATTTATCAGAACTCGAAAGGCCTGGCCCTAGTACAGGCATCAGGAAGGCTGCACCTCACAGAAACTCCCCACACTCTTGTCTGAGTGTGCTTAAGGTCCCCAGGCCTGATTGGACTGAGAGAAACCTAGGTTCCTGGCCCTGCTTTGTTGGAGGTCCTCTGAGGAACCCAGGTTTCCTCTGTGGGCCCATCCGTGGCTCACCCACCTGGATGAAGTTCCAGCGCTTATATAGGCTGCTCTTGACCTTGTCACAGTCCAGGAGCTGGGGTAGCCGACTCTTGGAGTTGTCCACCAGGCAGCGTGTATCAGGCAGGAGTGTGGTGGTCCCCAGGGCGCCCAAGTGCAGGAAACCTTCCTTCGTGTAGCGGGCAAGCTACAGAGACAGCAGAGTGGCAGGGGAGAGGGAGGAGGTGGAGGTAGAGGTGAGGCCAAGAGGGGAAAGGAATGGCTTAGATTTGCAGCCTCAGCTGTGACTTATGTTAGTTCTGCTGTCCTGGCCCATTTCTGTCCTGAAACATGCCCAACTCACATGGCCTCAAGAAGCACTTCACCAGGGTAGTATTCAATCTCAGAAGTGTTAAACTAATAAAAACAAAAACAACAATGAAGCATCACATTTTACAAAAAAGATTATTCTCACTTTGGCAAGTGTCAGCCGAGGATAGGGATCCTCACAAAGGAAGGTCAGAGGAAGGGTAGGTCATTCTAACTTTTCCAAAGTGGGACATCTGAATATACACTTTGTGTTTTTCAAATGTTCATCTCTTTTGAGTCAACAAACCATTTTTAGAAATCTATCCAAAGGGAATAATCAGAATTGTGAACAAAGGTTTATGCCTAGGGTATTTATTGCTACATTATTTATTATACTGGTGAAAAAGCAGAGACATCTTAGAGATGCAAAACATTCCTGGTACGTACTCTGTGCACAGCTGTTGCACTAAATGTAGGGAGTTTTGTAGGCTGCAAAAATGCCCACATTACCTTTCTTCCTTCGAGTCATTCTTGGTAGTGGTTTTTAGCAATTTCCACCAGGCAGTGGAATCTGTTTTCCCATCCTTCAGTATTGGTTGGCCTTGTGACTTGCTTGAGCCAACAGCATATGGCAGATGCAAAGATATGGCTGATCCTAGACAAGAATTTTGACTTTCCAGGGTTCCATTTGCTCTTAGAAAAAGCAACCAAGCCTGGTCCAGCTCACAAAGCCATCTAGCTACCCTGTAGACTTATGAGCAATAATAAACTATATATTTGTTATGCAGCTTTAGCTGACTGATACAGAGGTGATATTTCCTGGCAACCTTTCCCATGATAGCATCCATACTAAGCCAGCAGCCTTCTCCCTTGCTTTCCCTCTCTTGGGAAGTGAAAAAAAAATCACCATTCTATTAAAAAAATGCATTCACCCATCTTTTACACTATAGACCAAGTAATCAAAATATGTGCAGAGAAAAGGATGTTATAAATGTGGTGTGTGTCATCATTTAAAAACCGAAGCCAGATCTATTCAGTTAAACTCGATAAGCATGTTTTGAGGAGTCCTCTGCTAGCCCAGCCAGGGGACAGGCTTCCTGAAACAGGATAGGACTGCATTTCTACTGAAAGGCTGAGGACAAGGTGCGAGGCCAGCATGACTCTTCGTATTTGTTCACATAATCCTACGAACAAAGCGGCTGTCAATCATTAGCATACAGCTGAAGCCTACTAGCATGTATTGAAGGCATGCTTTGTGGTGTTTCTAAGGTAGGAATAAGTAATGTAATTTTCATCATGACACTAAGATAGATTCTATCATTGTCCCCATTTTATAATCGAGGACACTGAGGCATGAAGACATCTGGACACTTGGCTGTGTCTTGGTCTCTCTCTGCAGGTTCCTAGAGACCCAGTGGCAGCTGCTCTGGCCTAGCAACTTAGCAGCACAGGGATTTCATGCCAGACTGCTGGGGGATCCCTGTTCTCTCCTCCAGAGCCTGGGCCCTTGTGTTCCAGAATGAAGCAGGAAGCTCTCTGCTCTGGAACGTAAGTGACTCTTTTCTGGTGGCTGAGACTCTCTGCAGGGGTTGTCATTTCTGGGTGAAATCTCCTCAAAAACCCTTGGCTCTGATCCCAAAAGGAGACCCTGCCTTCTCTCCTTGAGCAAGTGACAGGGAGTTTATTAAGTGCCCTTGAAAGCGAAGCCGTGAACATGTGCTCTACACCCAAATTAGTTCCAAATCAGAGTAATTGTCAGAGGCAAAATGGTAAGAAAATCAGAAGCCCTCCCTCCTCCTCCCTAAACAACATTTCCCTGAATACATTTAAAATTCGCCAAATGTAAAGTGATGAATGACAGCAGGCTGCCTTTATGTTCGGGGGAAAGATATACACAGCTGCTTATTGAAATTATGAATCAATCTATTATCCAGCAGGCAAATGAGCAGCGCTAAGAACATTAATTAACCGAGCATATCTCTGACCCAGATGTTTAAAGAGCGAAGCTAAATGCCACTGGGAGTTAGAGGTTCTTCTTTCGGAGATTTTTTCAGGATATGAAAACAAAGAGGTCTGTGCAGCTAGGACCTGCAGAGGACAGATCAAATGCCAGCCCTGAGCCATGCAGGTGGCAGGTGGGCGGGGACAGGTGAAGAGGGCTTTGGTGGGGTTTCCTTTTTGGAGAAGTCACCAGATATGCTGGGTCAATATGTGTGGCCTCTGGCTTTTGGAGAAGTCACCAGACATGCCGGGTCAATATGTGTGGCCTCTGGGACAGTGGCCGAGGGCTCAACACCTGGCTTCTTGGACCAGGAGGTCAGGAAGAGGGCATTGTGTTTGGAGGATGGCGGAGCTAAGGTTAAGCCAACAATGGGTCCCACGTTTGCTTCTGCTCCGAATGCAGGCAGCTGGCCTTCTGTCAATCAAATCCCTTTACTCTTGCCCCAGCCCTGGACAAGGCGCGTCCATAGTGTAGCTTATCACAGCTGTTCATCCCCTCTTCATCCTGCCACTTGTCCTCAGCACATTTTCCTGAGACTCCAGCTCCTTCCCTGCTGGGAGATGCTCCTGACAGCCCTTCCTCTGGGCACTCTGGCTTCACCTTCCCAAGGCTTCTCCCGCATGGTTCTCTCCTTCCATGGTGTCTCCATGAGTTCTATCAGCTCCAGTCATCTCCTCTCAGTCTTGGAGCCACGTGCTTTAGTGTCTCTCCAAGGCATTGCTGGATCGCATTTTTCCATCTTGCCCACTTTGCTCACCCGTGTACCAGCTGACAGGCATGCGAGCCACTTCCACTCCTTGGCTCTTGTGGACCTCACTGTTACGTGCATCCACGCACAGCCTTTTGTCTTCCCCTGTCTGAATGTAGGTTTCCAATTCTCTTTGTTGCTGCATCCTGTGGTAACTCTACATTTAATGCTTTGAAGAACCATCCAACTAATTTCCAAAGCAGCGCCCCACTGCACGCTCCCACCATCAGCGAATGGCAGCACCAATTTCTGCACACCGGGCCACATTTTGTCATTGTCTACTTTTATAAAAACCTCTAGTTACCTTAGTGAGTGGAAAGTGGGCTGGGCAGCAGCTTTTGATTTGCATTTTTCTAATGACTAATAAGAAAGCACCATTTCATGTGCTTTTTTGGCTAGCTTATATCTTCTTTAGGAAAATGTCATTCAGACCTTTTGCCCATTTTATTTGTTTATTGTTGATATAGAGTCTCACAAAGCGGCTCAAGCTGGTCTCAAACTTAAGGTTCTCCTGCCTCAACCTCCCTAGCTACTGGGATTATAAGTGCAGACCATTACACCTGGCAATCTTTTGCCCATTTAAAGAAAATGGGTTGTCTTTTTATTGTTGAGATGTAAGAAATTCTTTATACATTCTGGATAGTATACCTTTTGCAGGTGTAAAATTTGCAAGTGTTTTCTTCTATTCTTGTTTTTTTTTTTTTCGCTTTTTTTGACAGGATCTTTGAAGAATCAAAGTATTTAATTTTGATGAAGTCCAATTTATCTATTTTTTTTCTTTGGTTGCTTGTGCTTTTGATGCCATATCTAAGACACCACTGCCAAACCCCAGGTCATGAAGGTCTACCCCTTCCTGTGTTTTCTAAGACTTTTATCATTTTAGCTCTTGTATTTAGGTCTTTAATCCATTTCGACTTCTTTTTCTATGTAGTATAAGAGAAGGTCCCAGATACTTTCTTTTTCATGTGGCTGTCTCATTGTACCAGCACCATTTATTGAAAAGACCATTCTTTTCCTATTGAAGTATCTTTTGTCAAAAAACCATTGACTATAAATGTGAAAATGTATTTCTGGCCTTTAGTGCTATTCCATTGATCTCTGTCTATCTTTCTACTAATACTACACTGTCTTGATTATTATAGCTTTACAGTAAGTTTTAGAACTGGCATGTGTGTCTTTTAACTTAATTCTTCCTTTTCAATATTATGCTGGCTGTTGTGGGTCTCCTGCATTTTCATATAAATTTTAGACTCAGCATTCCCATTTCTGCAAAGAAGGCAGTTAGAATTGCAATACAGATTGCACAGAAACTGTAGCTCAGTTTGCAAAGTATTCTCATCTTAATGTTCAGCTTTCTTTTTAACCTAACCTCATTTACTTCTCTTTTATTAGCACATGTTTCAGATAAATAATAAATATGTTATTATTCATCGTGGGGAGTTGATACACAGCTATATCACATCTCAGTTCCTTTTACTTTCTTGATCCCCGTCTGTGGAAGGTCTACCTCCCTGTTTTCTATTATTTGGCTTTGTAAATTATTTACACTTTGAGTTTCTCATGGAAGCAAAACCATAAATATTTAACCTTCTGTGTCTGATTTATCTCTCTTAGCACTGTGGTCCAAAGAGTCAAAGACATCATATTACGGCGATACCCGAATCCCCATGCTCACCGCAGCAGCCAAGCTGATATTCGGCCCTCTAATCTGTGAGCACCAGGTATCTTTTTTAGCTGGAATCTCAATTTTTTCAACATTGTTTGCCAGTTTTCAGTGTGTGAGTCTTGCGCATTGTTAGTTCAATTTATTCCCAAGCATTTGTATCCTTTTTTGATGCTACTAGGCATGGCATTGTTTTCTAAATCCCCCTTTCCAGAATATCCATTGCTAACAGTAGCTCACAGTCAGTCTGAGCCTGGACTCTGCCGGGTCCCGGGTTCCTGTCCTCGCGGGACCATGGCCAGTGCTGATTGGCCACGTTTACTGCAGGCCCCTATTCTAAATATGCCTCCTGTATCTTTTTATTTCCGATCAGCCAATGCCTTTCCCATCCTTCCCCTCCTTGCCAGGCTAGGTCCTTCCTCAGTCTCCAGCCTGGGGTCCTGGGCCCTCACTGCCCTAGGAGGATCTTACCTCTCACTTGGCTGAGAAGCTTTCTGCTCTACTCCTCAAAATCCATCTTTTTCTCAATTCCTTCAGTCTCCAACAGAATCTCCCCTCTGCAAGTACCACAAGCCCTCACGTCTCTCTCTTTGCTCACTCTTTCAATCAAGCTTTCAACATGGCCAGATTTGTGGCCAGAAAAATCTTCTCCAATCACAGTTCCTCCCTAACTTAGTCCCTGGACCATTGCTGTCTTCTTCCTTCACGCCTTACAAACTGGCTCCTACCACAACTTCACTGAAGCTGCTGGCTCAAAGGTCACGGCATCCGTGGATTTTCAGCTGCAGTTGCTTTTCTTTCTGTTGCGCTGGGAGCCAGGGATACACCCTCCCCTCAGACAGCTTTCCATTCGCAGGACTTTCCACAGCACCTCGACGCTAATTAGGCAAATTGTGCCAAACTTTTGTTTCTAAACAAACTTTTTCCTCATTCTCAATGTTTCTAAAAACCTGTCTGAAAGGCTTTTTGGATGTCCAAAAAGCACTTCAAGTTTATGTGATCAAGACTGAACTCTCCTTCAGTGTTCTTAACACCTTCTACCTGTCTGTCCAGCGCCTGTTCCATCTCAGGAGTGGTAATGCATCCTTCCAGTTGCTTAAAACAAACACTACAGCTTCCCTTTACACTGACTTCCTTCTCTGACCATCATATTCAGCCCATTAACCGACTGTTTCTAGTCTTGACCTCCATTGCCCCTCCCCGTTCCGAGTTGTGTTCGTCTCTTGACTAGGTCCGTGTCATCAACTCCTTGCGTGTCCCAGCTCTTATCACTCTTTCACCAATGCCACCAACCTACTGATTGCTTTAAAAATGTGAAGTAGGATTATATTGCTTTATTTCATTTTTAAGAGATGAGATCTTGCTGTGTTGCCCAGGTTGGTCTCAAACTCATGGGATCAACTGATCCTCCTGCCTCAGGCTCTTGAGTAGCTGGTCCTACAGTCTATGTCCCACCATGCTTGGCTTAAAGTCATGTTATTTTAAATCAGATCACTATTATGCCATTCCTCTGCTCCAAATCCTCCATTTCAATCAAAATGGAACTCCAAAATCTTTACCATGGGATGAAAGAGTGAGTGTAAACTAACCAGAGCTCTCTGAGCTCTATTCCCTCTTTGCTGAGCTGTGAACAAGCTGCAAAAGCTCCCATTAGAGCTTTGGCCCTGGTTGTTCCTTCTCTCCCAAATGCTCTTCCCTCTAATATTTAAACAGCCTGCTTCCTGATCTCTTTCAAGTTTCTACTTAAAATGTCATAATCTTGGGGAGGCTTTCCCGTGGCCAACTTACTTAAAACTTCACTTCCAACATTCATTCCTTATCTCTTTTCTCATTTTCTTTCTCTCCTAGTTCATTGCTCTGTAAGGAGATCAGCAAAACTTCTCTTTTTGTACAACTCACATGATAATGGAGGAAGCCAAACAACAAGCTAAATAAGAGACAGTCTAATAGTAGGTAATTGGTGCTTGAAGAGAAAGAAAGCCTTCTGTGACCTCCCTGTGTGATAAATATTTGTTGACATCATGAATGAATGCCACACTACCTGTCTTCGAGGTGAGCATAACTTACCCATGGAGAGAGTCAGGTATTAAGGCAATGATGAAAAAGTGTGATGTAATTCTAGGAAATATACAAAGTGGATTCAAAGAACCAAGATAGGAGGGTTTCCAATTCAGAAGAGGGAGGTCAGAGAAGGCTTCCTAAAGGTAGGTTTCAGCTACTTTCCAATTGCTGGAACAAAATATCTGACTACCAGACTTAGTGGAGGAGAGCCCTGTTTTGGCTCACGGTTTCAGTCCATGGTTGGCTGGATCCAGGGCACAGGGCACTGGCACCAGGCATGGTGGAGGAAAATCTGATCAACCCATGGCAGCCAGAGAGACAAAGGAGGAGCCAAGGACAAGAATACATCCTTCCAAGTCATACCCCAGTGACCATCTCCAATCAGGTTCTACTTCCTAATAATACATTCAGGTATGAATTCAACAATGCATGAATCCACTGATCAGAATGGCTCCCCCATGATCTAAGCACCTTTGAAACAAAGGAGACTTTGGGGAACATTTTAGATTTAAACTAGAACAAAAGAGCATCGAAGCCAAGCCCTAACAGAGCCCTCCAACTTTGTTAGAAGGCAGCCTGACCAGATTAAACAAAAAGGCAATGTATCAGAAGGCATGGATACCAGAGGAAATGGGTACTTTGAATGAGCCAAGCATAGTTCACCATGATGGAGTATAGATGTGGGGACCAGAGATACAATAAAAGTGAGAGTCCTTTATGTGGGCACATTTTGCTTTGGAAGCAGGGCTTCATCATGAGGAGTCATCCAATGACAACATGACCACTGAGTGGAGAGTGATTGAAGTGGGGCCTGATGGAAGCCAAGGGACTAACGAAGGTCTTGAATCAGTGGTAACAGTGAATGAGAGAAGGAGTTATACTAGAGAGGTGTGTATAAATTAAGAATTATTGTATCTTCCTGGAAAAACAAATATTTTATCATTATAAGATGTACTTCATCTTTAACAATGCATTTTGTTTTAGAGGCTAGTTGGAGGTTGATGAAGTTAACCCAGCTTTCTGCCTTTTAGAATCTATCTGCCTTTCTCTTCTTCCATTTTCTTTTTAATTTCAACATTTTCTTCTCCTTGTGTTTCAGGTGTATCTCTAGTAAACAGGGTACTGTTGGAGCTTCAAAATTTAAAGGTGACAGTCTCTGTCTTTTAACTGGAGAATCAAGTCCATTTGTATTTATTGTGATCAATGATATATTTGAACTATTTCTACTACTTTTCTTTGTGCTATCTGTCTACCTTTTCCTGTTTCCTTTTTCTCATTTACTTTCCTTTTTCAGCTTAATTATGTTTTTCCTTTTTTGCTAAAATATTATTATATTTCATTGTTCTCTCTACAGATCTAGAAATTATACTTCATTTCTATTATTTTATTGTTTATTCTTGAAATGTAGCTATTAATAACTTAGAAAAATTCAATTTTATTTGATAACTTACCACCTTTCTCTCAATAAATTTCATGGGTATCAATCATCTTGCTGTTTAGGATTTTGGTTATATTTCCCCAAATTAGACATTATTTTTATGATTTTGTGCAAGAAATTCTTGCTTACATTGATTTATGTGGTTATGAATTTCTATATAGTTCACCTCTGCCTCAAAATGTTCTTCCGGAGGCATTTTCCTGCTTTCTGAAGTAGTTCCTTTGGTGACTGCTTGTTAAGGGAAACAGATTTTGTTTATCTGAAAATGTCTTTGGGCAATTTGTTACACAGCTAAAGCACTTTCTTAGTAGACTAAAAGAGTTTAAGCATTATATTTCCTTTAGTTTTTCCAGAATCTAGGTAGATGGCAGTGGGGAGACCTGTCAAAGTGTCTAGTCTTCTCTATTCTTGGAAGTGATCTTGTTATCTTCTCTCCATATTCACAATCAATTACAGGCAAGACAATCTGTGTAATTTGTCACCTCAGTACATGCTTGCTGTCACCAAAGGAATCCTGCTAGTGCAAGAGAAGCATGTGTTCATTCATATATCACAAACTAGTTAGTAACTGATGTCCAGTGTTTTCTTTACTGGGTTTATGGCTCCCTGAAAGCTATTGATTCAAACTCTTCTAGTCATGGCTAACACAAAATCAGAAACCAGATCTCTCTTTTGGCTCTGGACTTGTAGACCTGAATCTCTCCTTCTACCCCCCCATCTTCCCCAACCCCATAAAGTTACCAGCCTTTCAGTTCCTGCCTCCACATGTCCTTCCCATTCTCTCTCCTTTCTTCTCTCCCTCCCTCCCTTCCCCTTGTACTAGGGATTAAACCGTGACATTCACACGGTTATATCCCTAGAGCCCTTATTTTATTGTATTATTTTAATTTTGAGACAGGGTCTCCCAAGGTCACTAAACTTTCTACGTTGGAGGTGAACATGTAATCCTCCTGCTTCAGCCTTCTAGGATGCTGGGATGACAGGCCTGTATGCTGGTTGATTTGAAGTTTCTCAAAACCACCCAAGAGCCAGCCTGCCTTCCCTGGATGGAGGACAATCCTGCCCTTTACTGATCACATCTTCACTGGTTCCTTAAAGGTATTTTATCTACCTTTCTTCAGTGTGGGTTTTGGTTATGACTGCTGCTGTGAGGACACCAGTATCCTACCCACTAGTAAGTATGGTGCAAATGCCTTTTGAATTGAATGAGATTATTCTAGGTTTGGCTGCTGGGCCCAAGAGGAGAAAAGAACATTATTATCCATGACTGTGATGCACTAGGAAAAAAAAAAAAAAAACCTCTGCCCAAATACAATTAATTCTCATTTAGGGGAAAAAGGAATTTTCTGTTTGAGATGATCTAAGAGACACACACAACTATTAACCCAAATTTAACAGCCTTGAGGGAAAACTAAAATATGCAAGTTACAGCCAGATAAACCCAAAAAACACAGACAAATAATTGCAGAATGACTCTGGAACGCAGCAAAATCCATTAGCTTGTCAATAAAAACATGCCTTGCAATTGCTTTACTATTAAGGGTCTCTCTCATCACTTTCAAATCAGGCACAGTCAGTGTAAAAACACATGGTAAGTGAAAAATGTAGTTTTCTCACTTTCTACCCAGGAGACAGAGAGATGTGTTTCATTGCTTGGGGGTAAAATGAATTTGTTTGTTGTTTGGCTAGAGGCCTAGCACACTTCCTTATGCCTGCGTGAACATGCATATATTCTTAATATCAAAAGGACTTTCTCCTTCTCTTTCCTGAGCCTAAGTTAAGCTGGACCAAGCAACAAAAGAGGCGGCCCGGAAACGGCGGGGCCCTTTCAGATTGGCCCGAGAGCCGAGACCCAGCCGCTGGCCTGGAGGACACAGGCAGAGGATGCTCTGTGTAGCAGCTGTGCTTTGCCATCTGCAGAGGACTCTAGAGCCTTTGGAGCACCCTAGTGACATATCCCAAACTGAATATGGAAAGAGCATTGTCTCAGAAAGGAGGGTGCTGGGCGCCGCAGAGGAGAAGAAGGGCAGAGAAGAGCTAGACCTCGGCATCTTGGGCAGGAGGCCGCCCGGCGGCTGTGCACGCCTGTCCAACTCACCACGTTCCACGTGATGTCCTTTACTGTGTTCGCTGTCTACTTCCATAAAGCTGATTTACAAATATATGTGGCAACTGGAAAGCGCTCCGCGGAGCCAGGTTTTCTGCAGAAATGGTCAGCGCCTGGGGGTCAGCGTGGTCCCTGCGTCCCACCCCCCAGGCCAATGTCTCTCTTCCAGCATCTGACATCAGGCTGAGTCCAGGCGCTGTGTTTCCCCTGATGCCCTTACTACTCAGGGAGACCGTGGAGAAACGTTTGGGCCCAAACGTCTAGCTTGTTTTCCCTGCAGGAACGGTCAGGAGAATGAGGGGGAGGGAGGAGGGGAGCAGGCAGGATGTGACCCACATGGTCCTGTGCGGGGAGCTGGGGGCCCCAGGACAAGGACCGCAGAGGCCAAGCTGGAGAGGGGCCGGTGAGCGAGTCCATCCCCTTACTGCCTTCGAGAGAATCTTCCCAGGCTGCCTTCGAGCTCGCTCCTGGCTGCCCAGCTGGCTAAGGAAGCGGCTCTGTCTCTTAGGAAGACAGACCCCCGGTACATGCATTTCCTTTCTGTCTCTGGGTGTAATGCAGAGGTGCAGTTGCACCCTGGCCCAGTGTGGAAATGCTAACACTGCTCGCTTCTTAGTGTGACTTAAGCGAAATCTGCTCTATGGCCTGACAAGCTCTTCATCTGCCAACTGGAACAGGGTTCCTGGCTCTGTGTGGGGTTGTCAAGAGACAGGAGAGAGTAATGGCTAATGGGTGGGATATGGGGTCTAAAAACCCCAGCTCTGCCACTTGATAGGCTTTTCTCTCCCTCCCTCCCTCCCTCCCTCTTCCTTCCTTCCTTCCTTCCTTCCTTCCTTCCTTCCTTCCTTCCTTCCTTCTTTCCTTCCTTCCTTCCTTCCTTCTTTGTAGTACTGGGGATTAAATCCAGGGCCTTTGCCCTGAGCCACATTCTCAGTCTTTTAGATTTTTTTCTAATTTTGAGGAAGGGTCTCACTAAGTCACTAAATTGCCCAGGCTGGGGTTGAACTTGCAATCTTCCTCCCTCAGCCTCTCAGAATGCTGGGATTACAAATGTGTAAAACCACACCTGACTCACTGGATGGTCTTATGGCTCTGACCCAGCTACTTTAGCTGTAAGAGACTCTGTTTCTTCATCTTTAAAATGGGCATAATTATAGGGCTATTTCTAAGGGTAGTTATGGAAACTATATAAATGAACAAGAAGGAGGTGAATACATCTGTCATCACTATTTTCCCTGACCTCATTCACCACTGCAGAACTGGAGCTTTGCTCTTGTGTCACCAGCAACTTCCTCTGCTTGCTGCAGATTCCAGTGTGGTGTCACAGCCGGTACTTCCATGTGAGCACTCAGGTCCTCTAAGCCTCCTCCTTGGTCCCAGAAGCCTTATTCAAGCCTTGAAGTCCTGAAGCTTCAACCTCTCTACTAGCAGCTGGGTACCCCAGGGCCTCCCTGGCCTCAGACCTGGTCAGGCTGGTCTGTGAGCTGCTAGTGTTGGACCTGCCCTGCTCAGCTCCCGCCTCCTCCCTACCCTCACCTGGTCTCCCCGGTTTGGTCCAGATCCCATGAGTCCTTCCCTGGAATGGGCCAGATTCCTGGAATGATGCTTTGGGTTGGACGGAGTGTTCTGGTTCCATGTCTAAAGCAACCCCAAAGCCCCACACACACGCTGGGTCCTGGACTCACCGCCCCGTTCCAGCTCTCAGAGGTGACAGAAGATAAAGGGTTCTGTTTCCTGCCTCCAAGCAAACTGTGTGCTAAACACCAGCCTCAACCACACCCCGAGTTTAACAGAGGCATCAGAGCGACACTGGGTACTTCCACGCATGACAGCCTCCGTGTTGATGCTCTGACACGTCACCAGCCCAACATCTGGGTCCAGGTCCCCAGCATTACCCAGGTGGTGTTCAGGATACGTTTGTCCATGTTATGTTATTTAGCCAATGACAAATGGCCTTGCAAACGCTGGGGCGCACCCCACCTGATATTCCCACTCGCACTGGGGCGGTGGCCTCTCCCTCCTCGCTCTGTGGGCCTTCCTGCCACGCTGCTTCCGTCTCCCGCTCTCCACCTGGACGAAGAGCACATGCTGGAGCAGGGCCAGGCTGTGTCCACCTCACAGCCACCATACGGTACCAGCTGCGTGCACACTTCCCAGAGCATTTAAGAACTGCAGACCAGCCACGCATGGTGGCACAGGCCTGTAATCCCAGCACTCTGGGAGGCTGAGGCAGGAAAGAGTTTGAGCCCAGTCTGGGCAATTTAGCAGCTTAGTAAGATCCAGTCTCAAAATATAAAAGAAAAAAATGTCTGAGAGGGTAGCAGCTTGTGTGAAGGGCCTGGGTTCAATGCCCGGTACCACAAAGGAAAAAGAAAAAAAAAGATTTGTAGATAACCCACCATGTGCTCATCAACCAAAGCCTATTTCCTCAGAGGCACATTCATTTCTGATATTTGAGGCTTGTAGCACTGCGAGCTTTGCTGGGTGAGCTAGAAATCTTAGCTCTTGAAGGGTAACTCTGGGTTGACAGGTCAGTGGATTTCCACACGTTTCCACAGAGGGCAGCTCATAAATTTCTGTCAGGAATATAACAAAGTGGCCCATAATTTTCTGCAATGTCCTGTTCTTTGACTCAGGGGAAATACATGGAATGGTACAGTTTTGCTCCAACTACAATGAGACAACTTCTACTTTCACAGCATTCATGCTCAGGGTCGGCCGGATTTTCCACCAGAGCTTCAGAGATGTGATGTGCTCCTTTCTGTTGAGTCTTAGCCTCCCCTCCCCATGTGCCCTCCCCTGCCATGGCCCAGCGGGTCCCCTCACTGCCTTTCTTCTTCCTCAGGCAGCTCCTTGGAAAGTTCCCTCCACCCTGTCACCCAGCTCCACCCAGCCCAGCTTCCTGGTCACACTGCACAGCTAATGCGGTATCTGTGAGCCCACTGCAGCTCCGAGAAGCAGGACATAGCTTTGCTTGATGTGACCCCTGCCTTTCTAGCAAAGCTGTCCTGGCTCTGCTCCCCACTGAGTGTCAGGGTACCAGACAGGTGCTGCAATCCTAGCGCCAGTGCAGCTCTGTCCCCAGTAAGAAGCATGCTCATCTCCCGGGAAGATCTCCCCATTGTGATCCCCAAAATACCCCTCCCCAAATGTACAACACCCCAAAAGAGAACTTACCACTTTCCCCAAGTCTGTGTCCCCAATCCCAACAAATGGCACCACTACCCAGCTATTAAATCAGGGCCCTGAGTGCCACCTGTGCTCCCTCATCCCTTCCCCTGGAACCCTTGAGTATCATCCTCACCAACCTTACTTCCTAATAGTTTTTGAGCATTTTTTTTTTACCAAAGTACTTTTCCACTGACAAAAATGTTGCAAAAATAACATAAAGTCACCATCACCCCTTTGCCCAGATAACCCTACAACGAACACCTTATGTAACCACAGTAGAATTAGCAAGGCCAGGAAATCAGCACCCTACTGACTGATCTACACTTCCCCTGTTGGCCATTTATGTCTTCTTCACATTCTAGGATCCAAATGAGTTGGTGAGGTGCTTTTCATGTCTCCTTGGGTCCTTCTAGTGAGACAGTTGCTCCATCTTCGCCATCTTTAATGACTTTGCCATTCTTGAGAAGCTCTGGCAGTTATTCTGTAGAATGTCCCCTGACCTTGGTCTGTCTCATGTTCTTCTCTCTGAGACAGTAAAGCATTTCCAGGGGGAAAAAAGCCACGGGAGGGCAATGCACTCATGTCCCTATTAGGGGAATATAGGATGTTTTATTCCTGATGAAATTCAACTCATTCCCTTGATTAAGTTAATGCTCTGTGTTTCTTACCTGTAAAGTTACCATTTCTCCATTACACAGGAAGATGCCTTGAAACCTGCACAAGTATCTTGGTTTTTCATCCTATTTTCATCTACTCATTTAATCACCCATTAATAGTTCTGAACTGCAAAAATTATACCCATGATGGTTATATAATAATCATTGTCTATTTTCCATATCCTTGTACACTTATGATGCCTCTGGGATCTCAGAATCCAACACCTAGGCTTTGAAAACTTGACTGTGCCATTTCTAGGAACTTGAACAAGAAGTCATTCATAGGATTGAACAAGCCTCAACTTCCTTATTTGTAAACTAGAGATATAACATCTGTCTCACAGATGTGACCAAAGTTAAATATATAAAGCACCTGACATAATTTCTGACCTCCAGGGATTCAGCAAAACGTGCTGACTTTCTTTTCTCATACCGCAAAAACCTTTCTCTTACAAAGAATGACCTTTTGAAATTACGTATTGAGCTTTGCAGAATAAGGTTGATCCCTGATGTGATTCGGAGCTCCTGTTGGGCGCAAAGAGACACAGAAAGGGCCGTGAGCCTACCGGGATGCAGGCTGAGAATCAAACATCCATCCCCACCCCTGAGCAAGTGAGAGCCAGAGATCTGAGCGTGTCTTGTGAGTTTGACTATATGCGATATAGCAAATAAGGGGGATTTTCTTCTGTAATCTCTTTGAAGGGAAATATTTTTTATCTCTGTTTTGCTCTGTTTTGATCAATGGTATTGCTCTATTCAATATTCTGTTCTTGTAATTTTGGTATTTCCTTCAATATTGCTCTGCTTGATTGAAGGAACAACTATTGTGAAGAAAACCAGATGTATTATTGTGCCTATTGCTGTTGTCCCGGTGGCCTGCTGCGAGGTTCTGTGCCAATTTCACTGCACTGACTCAGTTGGATATGTCCTGTCTTGTTCTGCTGTATTTTACTACCTTCAAAATAAATAAATAAATAAAATAAGAAAAAAAATTTTAAAAAGTAAATAACAACAACAAAACAGATCAGCAAGGTACTAAGCAACCTGAAACATGATATAACTAAACAGATAATGGACTTAAAAAGCAAAAGGAGGAAAAGCAGGTCCTCTAAAGGATATAACTGCATGTATATTTAAGGGTGTAGGGATGATAATTATGTTGCTAAGTTTTTGTTGGATCAGAGAACAGAGCTGTTTGCAGCCTCACTGTCTGAATGTCCACTTTGTATGCTTTGATTTTGTAACTTGAACAACTACGTCCAGGAAGACAATATGTATTGTATCAATTAGTGATTCCTTACTGTTCATTTTTTTTTAAATTCTGTATTGTTTCTACCCTTTTTTTCTGTTTTGCTTTATTTTTTCCCCTCTCTTTAAATAAAATATTTTAAAAAAGACACAGAAAGTATCTCTTAGCATCCCTGTGGAAAAACTCACTTTGTTACAGGGTATATGTAAATGTTGTTTACTGATTTTTGGTCTCATTAAGACCCAGTGATCAATCAAAGGCCCTCCTGAGCTTGGTTCGCTCTGGCTAGCCTGTAGATTACCTGGACAGTGGATTAATTGGTAGCCTCATTTCCAACAAAGCACAACATGACAAGGGGCAGAGGTGCTACCCTGGGCCTGTGGCTGGCCACATGTTCACCGGGATGAAACTTCCTTTCCTATTTATGGCCAAACCCAGGCTCAGGTCCTGTGGGAATTTTATTCATCAAGCCCCTGGAAGCAGAAACACACAGTCAAGGTAATCGATGGGAGTCCCCGCGAGTGTTTCCCGTCACCTCGGAACCTCAGCTCTGACAAGCAGGGAGGAAGCTGCAAGGTCGCCATGCTGCATAGCACTGTGACTCCATGAGTCCACGTCTCAGAGCAGCCCGAAGAAGGCCTGCACAGCTTCCCGTAACCAAGTCAGTGTGTGCCAGGCTGCCCAGGAGGGAGTGCTGCTCTGACAAGTTCCCTCAGACGTAGCAGGCTGCATAAGCCCAAGTCCCACGCCGGTCTGCACCCTGCTGCTCCCATTTGCCTTCCTCTGGCCTCCTCTGATGGAACCCAGATTCCCAGCAGGCCAATGTCTCTTACCAATGGCTTAGACTCCACCAGCCCTAACCTCTTCATGGTTTGCATTTTGTTCTGATTGGCTGTAGCCAATCTTGGACCCTCTCAGTTTTAAATCAACCAATCAGTCAACAGATACCCTGCTGCTCCAAAGAGAGCAAACTTCCGCAAACTGAGCTGTCAGGGGATGTGGGTTCTTTGATGAGGATGGTGGTGACTGTCATTATTGCCATTGTCTTTGTTTGAGGTGCTAAGGGCTTTACACTAAACTACATCCCCAGCCCTTTTTTTTATTTTTATTTTTGAGACAGGGTCACACTAAGTTGCTAAATGTCCAGGTTGGGATTGAAGTTGGGATCTTCCTGTCTCAGCTTCCCAGAGTGTAGGTGTGTTCTACCAAGCCTGATTCTCTGTGACTTTCTACACGTGCTCCAATGGGTCTCAATATGTGGCACTAAACCTCTTCACACCAGGAAGTGTTTCCTTATACCTCTTGTCCCCTAGAGACAGCAGTGTTGTTTTCTTATTAATCCAGTGATAGGAAGATCAACATATTTCTTCATTTAAAAAAAGGCCGAAAACAAGTCTCCGTAAGAAAAATAGTTGTTTTAAGGTGGAAGAATTAAGGATGATTTAAAATTATATTTTTGACATTTCTGCTATTGTTTCATTCGTCAGAAGGACTAGAAATAAAACAATTAGCAGGTTAGAAACAACTTTCACTTACTTGTTTGTTGAACTCGGCATCTCTGTCAAGGTAGGAAGGTTCAGCTGGCATTGGGGGCACCGCTCTACTTCCTATTTGGTCTAAGTTCCAAACTTAACATGAACACAAAACCTTTCCAAATCCCTTTCTGGATCAGGAGCAAAATCTGCTAAACCACTAAGGAGATACAACACGATTAGCTGAGCTCTTCTACAACAAAGCAGTTTATGGCTGTAATTGCAACTTCCTGGAGGGAATAGCTCATCCACCCTCTGGCAGAGAGACATAGTACAGTAGTTTCTCCAGAAGCTTGAGTCCTCTTCAGGTGAGATCAAGTACAGGTATGTTGTCTGCCGGGACCATGAGGGAATCCAGCAGCCCCATTCCCTGGATGCAGACACTGAGGGCCCTTGTCAGGGCAAATCAGGAAGGAAACCAAGGACGGGAAATGGTAAAGAGAAGTGCAGATGCTGGGAAGGGGGCTGGGCTCCCCACAGCTTGGGACAGTCCCAGCAAGCGGGACATACTGCACTGCCTGGAGGTCTGCAGGCAGGTAGGCAGAGGGTCGCCCATGGGGGCTGGAAGGAGGCTGGAGCTAAAATCTCCTGGGCAATAAAATGAACCTGCAGCAGGGCAAAATAAACCTCTGAGTTGCTCCAGAATGCAGGGGGAGGTTTTATTGTTTCGTTTTGCCTTTTGTTTTGTTTTTTAATATTGCACCAGAGATGGGAAATGAAAAGTGGAAATGAGTGGCAGAGAACCTCTGCGGTGCTGGATTTTGGATATGCAGGGTGGTGCCCCTGTTTCTGTCTTCTGTTTTCTGGCTCATCTTGCTTTTGTGTCTGTGGCAGATTTTCTCAGCATTCACAGGTCTGGGGCCCCAGGCGGAGAGGCCTCTCTGTTCCTTGATCTGACCTCCCCCTCCTTGTGCTTTCCAGGATGGAGAGGAATTCCTGGGCTGGCTTCTCGCCAGGTGGGAGGGATGGTCCCAGAATGACATGCCTGTTTGTTGAGGCAAAAACATCTTCCCCTGGGTATTAAATTCCGTGTTCTCCAGGAGCGCCTTCCATGGTTCCCAGAACCTCAACACTTACCCAGTTGTGTCTGGGAGCCACGACGCTGCCAGAGTCATCCCATCTTCATCTGCTTCCTAATGCTAATGGCTCGCCGGAGCCCTGTCACTCCAGCGGGGACACCAGTGCCTTACTGGCACCATGCATCATCATGACAAGGTGTTTGGATGATGTATCACTTAAAAGATGAAGCCATCAGAGAATGAGTCCAAGATCAGATTAAATTTAATTACAGGATAAAAACTCCCATCTGTCATCTCGGTGATGCATTGACTGAGGGAACCAAAGGGGGTCTCTCAGGAAAGAAGGAAGAGGAAATGCATCTGCAGAGAGGCCTCACAGAGGAGCGAGCACCCTAAACCTACCCTAACCCTACCCTAACCCTAACCCTAACTCCGGTTCTTATATTCCACACGCAGGCATTTCCTCTGTGCTCCTGTCTTTCCACTGTGCCTTGCTGTGGGTGGAGGACATTTACAGATTCTCCCCAGATCTCACAGTGGTGAACCTTCCAGGACCCAGGGTCACAGAGGGGACTTCTGTCTGGAAGCTAGCACTGCCCTCGCTCCCAATTTCAATGTTCTTTTTAACAAAAAGGGGGTGGGAGGGTGCAGAGCAGTCAGGAAGATGAAACATGTAATTAAAGCCAGGTACTACTCTTATTACCATTGATTCTGTCCCCTGCCCCCCGGTTCCCTGACTGTTCCCAAGCTGCAGAGCTCTGACCTTGGTAGGGTTCAGAACTCAGGCCTTGGAGCCAGAACCCGCCCGGCAGAGCAGTCAGGACCTCGGACAGCGGCTCGGCCCGGGACTGGCTACACCAGCCTAGACACAGCCGATCTCTTCCTTTTCTTTCATTTCCTTTCTCCTTCCTTCCTCCATTTTTCTTTCTCTTTTTCTCTCTCTCTTTTCTTTCAGCCAATGCTGGGGATTGAGCCGAGGGCCTTCACACTGGGCCACATCCCCGGCCCTACTTTTACGGAGATGACGTCTTCCTGGATTGCCAGTTGCTGTCCTGGCTCAGCCATCCAGAGTGCTGGAATCACAGGCTTGCACCACCAGGCCAGGCTGCTGACCTGCTGACCACATCTCCGCCTTTCAGGGAAATCAGCAGCCAAGTCTGGGACAGGCGGGTCCGTGGGACAGGCGGGTCCGTGGGACAGGCAGAGGCAGCAGAGGGGGCTCTGGCTAAGAAAGTCACACTCAGGGCTAATCAGTCTACTCTTGGGTTTTCCTGCAGCTGCTCCAGCTTGGGGATCTACCTGGGTGGGACCCCAGGGAGGTAGGGGACTGGAAGTGGGGTGGGGAACACTCCCTAGACAATACCTCCTGTCCTAAATGAGTTCAGGAGACACAAAACTGCTGCTGTGTCCCTGGTGCCCTATTTTTAACTACAACTTAGGCTCCAGAAATAAGTGGCTGTCTGTCTAATTCAAATTAGTAACCAGACCAAACTGAGGCCAATAATGAGCCCAGGGCCGGCACACACTTCAGAGTGCGCTGGCTCTCCAAGTGGCTGGAAACCGTTTCCATCTTGTTGACAAACACATGCTGCAAGACAGGAAATTACCCTCCTCAGTGCCTATTTTATCTCTGTTTAATTGCTGCTTGATAATAAATTACAACATAGAGTCCATTAATTAAGCTAACGATGTCCGCAGAACACCAATCCCTTCTGCTGGGAGCTTCTGGTTAGAGGGGCCTGGATTTGGTCCCTGTTGGCTCACGGCACTTCCGAAGCTGCTTGCCAAGATGCCAAGGCTTGGGCATAGTGGGGAATGTGCTGCTCGCTCTTACATGGGACTGGCCTTGTGCAGGAGGGGTGGTCTTGGTGGGCAGGTGGTGGCACAGCTGGGCGACTCGAGGGCCACCCTAAGGATGCACTGTGACATAGAGCATGAGGCAGGACAGAAAACAGAATCAGAGTTGCTTAAAACTGTCTGCTCATGGAAAGCAACCCAGACCCACTTGTAGGTGTGTGGCTGGGAGTAGGCAGAAGCCTGGAACGGCAGGATTTGGATATACATGGAACTGGGGGAAAGTGAATTCTAATTATTTTCCAACAAAGACCCTGGTACTGCACCGTGAATGCCACTGAACACACAGCAGGCCAGGACACTCGGTGCCTGACTCGCGCCTGGCAGAGGGCTGGGGAAAGCGGGTGGTCATCGTTAAGGTGAAGGCGCTCATTAAATTTCTACCTCAGAGCCCAGCATGGTGGCAATGTAGGCCTGTAGACTCCAGCACTCTAGGAGGCTGAGGCAAGAGGATGGTTAGCTTGAGACCAGCCTGGGTAACTTAGTGACTCAGCAAGGCCCTGTTTCAAAATTTTAAAACATGAAAACATAAAAAAGGACGGGGATATAGCTCGGTGAGAAGGTCTTGAGTTCAATCCTTGCATGCACGTGCACACACATACACACACACACTTTAAAAGTCTACCTGGCATCTCATTGATCTGTTTAGCAGATGCCTTGAGCAAGAATCCTGAGGGTCGAGGACAGGAAGAGGTCTAGAGCTTGGGAAAATGAGCAAGTATGGTCAGCTTCACAAGGGTCTTCCAGGCTGTCTGGAGGGTTTGGGGGGTGCGGGCACCACAGGGTGCTAGCAGTTGATCTTTGACCTGGGGACATGAGTGGGGATGCTGCAAGGTGGACTTGCAGCTGAATCCTGGTCCTGGGCCTCAGGTTCAGCAAGAGCATCTAAGTGGCTCAGGACACCTTTCCGGCATTACCCAGAGTGAAAGCAGCAGCTCGGAGCCATGCAGGGAGGTCCTTAGGTCTTTGGGGGACATTTACTAGGTTATCTTGACCCCTTTCTCAGACCACATTGGGTTCTGCCGGTATCTCAATGGACCGTCTTTATTAGGCCACAGTTAATAAGAGCTTGGCTCCAACGTTTCCTTTCAGGAGACTGGAAAAAGCCCTCTAAGTGCTGGCTTTGCCCAAGGTGATGGTGGGGAGCACCCAGGTGGCCCGGGAGTGAACCCTCAGCTCCTGCTGCCTACATGGAGGTCTCGGGCATTGCAGGAAGGCTATGCGGAGGGTGAGGGCCTTGCCTCCCGCCCCAGTACGCCTGCCTCCTCCACTCTCCCCACCATCCAGGCTGAGACTCTTTGGGGTACACTGCCACCTTCCACCCAGCCTCCTCCAGGGTGCCCATGCCAGCAGCTCCCCATGCCCGCTCCTCATCCCCGCCTCACTCAGGAGCTTGTTAGAATGCACAATCTTGGGTGCCAGAAGCTCTGGGGGTTTCTAGCCATTCTGCTGTGCTCTGTGGTGTGGGGGCTCAACTGTACCCAGCTATGTGGTCAGGCCTTGTATCACCTGCCTCTCCAGCTCTCTCTTCTACTTCTCAGTTATCACTTCGCTCTGGCACCCTGAACCCCAGCCAAGTCAGTCACCTTCCACCTGTCAGTGCCCTGTCCTTCAAGTGGAAACCACCAGGGCACAAGGACTGTATCTTACCAGCAGCACTGACACAACTGGGACTAGCACCTACAGTATGTGATCAGGACATGTTTGTTGAGTGACCTGATGACTGATTGAAGATGGGTACCAAAAGTTTCCATCTAATTTGCCTTTCACGCTAAGCCTCGATTGCTAATGGTGAGCTTCAGGGACAGCAGCAGGTCCAGGCTTCCTAGGCTGTGCTCGGTGCTGACTGTGGGCAGAGGGACTGGGGGATCCATAAATAAGCATTCATCATAGGGATCTGGCTTAAGTTGAAACGTGCTGACTGGGCTGGAGCGCCTAGGTTGCTTTGTTTACAGGCCCTTGCTGCTCGCTCCCTGCTGCAGTTTCCTCGCCCCATCTGCGCACCTCCCAGAGTCGCCCCAAGGAGATCGGATTTGCCAGTGAGCTGCTGGGCGCTGCTCACCCACCCTGGGAAGGAGGCTGCAGACCAGAACCCAGTGATGCTGAAGGGACTCAGCTCTGCTCCATCCCAGGTTTGTCCCAGCGGGAAAGGCAGGAGACTATGAGCACAGGAAATCCCTGAGGCTGTATGCATGCACCTGTGTGTGTGTGTGTTTTTTGCATGTGACTGCATTTCAACATGTGCATTTGTAGAGCACGAGGAAGACAGATAGAGCTCAAAGGGCCTTCTCCTCCTTCTTTCACAGACAGAGACCGAGGGAGAGAACATGTGAGGGTGAATTAGAACCAAACACCCAGGGCTCTTGTGGAATCCAATGTGCACATTTCCCTAGGTTTTTGTGACTCCTAATTGACACCATCATAGTTTAAACTTTCGTGAATGTCCTCCACTGGTTGATTGTTTTGCCCTCTGCAAGCACCTGGCGTGTTCCCTAAAATGTTCCTGAACACTTCCTCTCACAAGGCTCTTTGCTGTTACACTAGCACTTAGGCTCCAGGCCACCCTCACCGCCTAACTGACACTCTTCTAGAGGTGACCTGGCCACCGGCTCCTCAGGCAGAATCTGCTTATTATTCCTTCTGAGTTGGAAGCAGGTACATTTGATTCTAAGGATGGCAGATGGTGTCGCTTTGCATATTAGCAATCAAGTTTGAGGCTTATTCGCATCTTCCTTTCCATACCAAAAACACACCTTGATCTTCACATCTGCATGGATGTAGCTTCTCACTGAACCACTTTGCTGGCTTTTTAAGAGAAACTACCAGGAAGCTCCCACCTGCTTAGAATCTGGAATAGGTAACAATGACCAAAGCAGCGGGCAGTGGCAGTTTCCAGAAGCTGCGCAAGGCCCCCGCAGGCTGGTGGTTTTGCTTCCTTACTGGTTAGAGATGAGCTCCTACCTGCGGTCCCCAGCCATGGCATGGGTACAGGATGGCTGTGTGGTTCTCCAGCGGCCCCTGGTCCAAGCAGACGTCTTTCGCCTTGTTGTTGCGAAGCTGCAGGAACAGAGCAAGTGTCACCCATCAGAGCCCATCCAGCGGACACACTGCTTCCCAGTGAACTGCCCCCACATGCCCTGCTTCCAGCTGCCTGATGGGAAGGTCACACGGCCCCCAAGAAAGGATCAGAGCGAAGTCTGTGATTTGGTCACTGCGATCTGCCCTCCAGCATAACAGATCTCAGGGAACTCTTAAACACTGGGACACGGATCACCCAGAGCTCAGGCTTAAAGGCATCTCAGAGGAATCAGGGTGGGGACAGATGTATGAAACAGTAAGTGGACCTCAGTGCCAATGTTGGCTTAATAACCCTGCTTGGGAATTGGAGGTATGCAAGATCGTTACTTACAGAGAAGCAATGAAAATGATCCCTCAAGAGCAAACAAGAACACTGCCATCATAAAAGCCTTAGTAACACTTTCTGACACATTCAAAAATATTTACAGAGCTGGGCATGGCGGCACACACTTGTAATCCCGGGACTTAGGAGGCTGAGACAGGAGGATTGCAAATTGGAACCTACGCTGGGAAGCTTAGTAAGACCCCGGGGTGGTTGTCCAGTGTGAAGGCCCTTGGCTCGATCCCCAGTACCATAAAACATTTAAAAAAATTGCTGAATGCCTATGTTGTGCCAGGCACGACCCTACATGTCTAGAAAGCATCTAGGGAGGTAATAAAATCCCCTTGACAGCAGCCTTGAAGCCTGGCATGTCCCTTTGGGACTATGTAAGAACCCAGATTGAGGGGCTGGGGATTTAGCTCACTGGCATAAGCGCCTGCCTTGCAAGCAGGCAGTCGTGAGTTCGATCCCCAGTAACAATTAAAAACAAAACAAAACAAAACAAACCAACCACACACACACACACACACACACACACACACACACACAAGAGCCCAGCTTGGACTTTCAGACCACAGCGATTCCGTGTCAGAGTCAACCAGCTTACGACCCAGCCATCATGGTGACCAGAGAAAAGGTACCGGCAGGGTCTTCTCCACATGTATCAGGTCCCTCCAGAGTCCATCTCCCGTGGTGGCCAAATTAACCAGGAATAAATCAAGATGACAGGCAAAAGAGCACTTTGTTCCTTGTCCTCAGCTGTTTGAGCCCTGGGTCCAGGCTCAGACCACTGAGGAGATTTTTAATTGATTTTAACCCCCCTCCCTTTTAAGGTTATCAGACTAACACCATGTCTGAGAGATGCCCTCTGGAAAACGGTGAAGAAAATAATGACCATCCACAATCCTTTCTCACAGTGAGTTTCTTTTTTTCCCCCCTCTCATGCTTGAGCAATTTAGTGATGAGTGACTTTATCCACAGAGATTTTGTTACATTTCAGATTTTCTTACAGAGAGAAACAGAACCTTAGAGCTGGGGTTGCAGGGTCAACAGTTATGAACATCTTAACGTTCTTAAAATGAAGCATTCACCTGGGAGCTTGACGGAATGTCAGGTCCCTTCCTCAAGGCATGCCCGGCACTGACCAGTCCTGAGTCTTTGCATTTTAAAATATTAATTTTAGGAGGTGAAGAAAGATGGCTTCTTTTCATAAAATCACTGTTAATAGCATATTGGGTGATTTTATGCTTAGAAATCATTTCCCTTTTTGAGAACTGTCTGTTTTCCCACTGGGATTGGTTTTTCATTAGAGATTTGTAAGGGCTCTTTGTATACTAAGGACGTCAATGGACTGTTGATATATTTTGTTTCACATAACGATTTCAGACCACTGGGCTTTTAAATTTAATTTCTAGTGTTTAATGCAATTACATCCACTATTCGGTGATTTAATAAACACTTAGTGAGAGCGTTCGTGTGTGGCTGGCACCGTGCTGCATTGAGTTGAACAGGCACAAGGGTGAACAAGATAGTCCATGTCTGGAGTGGGTGGTGGTCACGGGGCAGATACACAGGGAGAGAGGTGTGCGGTGCCCAAACGGGCCAGCAAACAGCTGGAGGGTTGAGATGACTGCTAGACATACAGAGCTGGGGAGACAGATGCAGCCTGTTAAACCCAGTACTCAGGAGGCTGAGGCAAGAAGATCTCAAATTCAAGCCAAGCCTGGGCAATATAGCAACATAATGAGACCCCGTCTCAAAACAATCTGGGAGTGTGATTCCATTCAATGGCCCTGGATTCAATCCTCAGGAACGTAAGAAAAACAAAACAAGGAACATCATGAAAGTGATGCTGGCCTAGCTGTTTTTCAGCCCAGTGGTGGCCATGAGGAGTCCTGGGTTATACCATGAGGTTGTGGCTGTTCTTTTACACACAGTGCATACAAATCAGGGTAAAGGGTGAAAGGTGAGTGAAGCCCGGGCAGTTCAGGTCCCCAGAGCAGGAGGAGATGACCCGGGTTTCTATGGAAAGGAGTCAACGGCCATGAATCTCTCCACCCAGGAAGGGCTTCTGCGTGAGGAAAGGCAGCACTGTACAGGGAAGAGTCAGGAAGCAAAATGTTTGCCTTGCAATTTTATCCCTTCCAGTACTGGGCATCGAGTCCAGGGCCTTCACACTGAGTTGCGTCTCTGGTCCTTTGAAAACATTTCAAGTTACCCAGGCCGGCTTCAAACTTTGCAATCCTCCTGCCTCAGCCTCCCTACTAGCTGGAATTACAGGGGTGTGTTACGGTGCCCAGCCTGCACTTATTTCTAACTATTTGAAGACATTCCAGCTGCTAAATTTTGGGGGTTGTCCCCTCAGTTTTCAGGGATAGGAAACCTGACCCCCCAACTCACACGTGAATGGTTGTTTGGAGGTGAGGCGTTCGGGAAGTGGGAAAGGCTAGCTGACGTCATGGGGTGGGGCCCCCGGTAGCCTGGAGCCTGGAGATGCATGCAGGATGCCCTCAGCCAAATTCTCATCCAGCAAGGTGGCTCTGGCTGGGGCGGGGGACGGGACCAGGCTCCTGGGTTTCCCAGCCTCTGGGACCCTCGTCCTTGCTAAATCAGTCTCTGGTATTTTACTCTAGTGACTGGAAAGGGACGGAAAGAGCAAATGGAGAAACACCAAAACACAAAGGTCGAGGTCTCTGAATTGTTATCTAAGTGGGGCTGGGAATCAAGCAGCTGACAGCTGCCCCTGAGGTCCTCTTCCCTCGCACTGGGTTCTGGGTATGACAATAACATAAATAAAATAAAATAAAAGAAAATAAAAGAACCCTAAAGGTACACTGGTACCAAACTGAACTTTATGAATATCACCACTTCCATTCACTGCTAGTGTCCACCCAAAATATAGTTTAAGCACACAGGAAGCTCAGCAAGCAGAGAAGAAATAGAAGCAAATGTCCTAAAGTGTCACTGGTGATTACATCTGGGAATTGGGATTCGGCAGGTTTTGTTTCCATCTCTGTGTCTCCCCATATGTATTGCTGAAATGCAGGGAAATTTGCCAAAAGGAAAGGCTCTATGGAATAACAGACTATGATCTCTGTCATCTCCGGGGCTACCCCACTACACCTCCAAGAGCATCACCGTTACTGTGGCTGATGTGGACCACACCTGTGGAGTTGTGCAGTGCACTGACTGTGCAGCCGTGCACAGCGGCCCTGGCTACCTTCTAGCATCTTCTCATCTTTAATGTTATTTTTTAATAATGATTTTTCCTCTAATTATGAAGTCATCACAAAACAGTGAAAACTTTAGCTATGCCAAAAATCCCTGCGACTCCCCTACCAAGGGCAGCTGCTGTAACTACCATCTCTATGTTTCTGTGTCACTCTTTTGCTCCCAATCTAACTTGGTGGCTAATCTAGTTTTATCATCCTGGCTTCTTCCACCTCGGCATGATAGAATCAATATTTTTCTCATGCTATTAAAATTTTGTACAAACCATTTGCAACAGCCCTGAAATCATTCAAGCGACAAATATATTATCTTTAACTAATCTTCAAGTTAAATTAACAAATTTTTGCTCCAAAACATAAAATCACTCAAATGAACAATTTCACTCTCACATCTATGTCCCTATTTCAGATTATTTTTGTGGGATAAGAGTGGAGAAGAAAGCATGACTATTACTAAGCTTTTTAAGACGTGGTTCAAATCGCTTTTTAAAAAGCTTGTTTCAATTTGTATTCTCACTGGAGGGTATGTGATTTTTCATTTTACCAAGACCTTGACAGGAAAGTAGGAACATTCATTCCAAACACTAAATCTTTATTCATTTGAGGAAAACAGCTACCTCAATATATTTAAAAACTTATTTTAGTTTCTCTGATTATAAAATGAATCAAAAACTTTCATGTGTTTTCCAACCATTTGCATTCTCTCTCTGTGTCACTGCCCTTTCTTGTTCTTTGTCTGGTTTTCTTTGGGAGTGTTTTTATTATTTAAACTAGAAATTTTAATTTTAATCACTTTGCAGGGCTCATTATATATGAATGAGTATTATTTGATTCCCCCATCGGGTTTCTGGCTTGTGTATTTCCAGTCTGACGCCTTATCTCCCTATTCGCTTGATGTATAGATTGTTTCACTATTTATGAGCTCAGCTCTATTATCTGTTTCCTTCCACCACTTTCATTCTTAGAAAGTCCTTGTCCCTCTGGAGATCAGATTCATCTCTATTTCCACATGGTTTTTTAATGATTTCTCTTCTTTTATTTGATGCTGCAGTCCATCTGAGATGCACTTTGGTATATGATGAGCTGTAAGAATCTAAATTGATTTCTTTTTCAAAGAGCTGGGCAATTTACCCAATTGTCTTAGAAATAATCCATTCACAGCCTATCATGTTTGATGCCTCTTTTACAGCTGATCTTACTTGGAGAGCCAAAAAATAATAATACATACTTTTAGTTTGCAGAAGAAAAGACAACTCAGTTAAGACTTATTAACGACTACTGCTGTGTGCCGGGCACTGTTCTCAGAGCTCAGCATGGTGCAGTACGCTTTCCACCCAACAACCCTTAGTGGGCTCCAGAGTTCTCCCGTGTTCCCACTACTCTAGACACTGTCCCTGCCGGAAGTGAGCATCCAGCTGAAGAAGGGTGGCCCCCTGCCCCCACCCTGATTAACCTGAGATTGACTTACTTTCTATCAAGGGCATCAGGCAAACAACAGGACAATCCATAGTGGGAGGAAAATCTAAGTACTAGGATACAGGAAGATTAACTTCATCCTGAAAGCCACTAGGGAGGCCCAGGAAGCCCTGGGAAGGAAAGCAAATTGTGGAGCTGGCCACAGTATGGAGCTAGCCCATGTCCTGGCTAGCTGAAGAGCACCAGGCCCTCTGTTCTCTGTCCTGACTGGGTGTCACCTTCGGTCACCCAGAGGAAGCAATGAGGCAGGATCTCTCAGGAGCGGTGCTTAGGTTTTGGTCAGAATAGAAGCCACACAAAAGTCTGGATCCTCAAACAAAGCACAGCACATGCAAAACTCACAGAACCCTACCCGGTCATTAACAGTGTGTGGGAAAAGTTGTAATGACATGGGAAAATATTCTCCATATACTATTGAGTAAAATGTCAAAATTTTAGTAAAAGTTTACACAAATATACACAGTAGAGGACAATATATCAAAATGCACACAGTATGTCTGATGTCAAAATGCCTACATCCAATCCTGGCTTCATGAATCATAAGCTCTGTGACCTTAGATAAGTTATACAATTTCTTTAAGCTGCTGCTTTCTTATCAATAAAATGGAAATAATGCCACTGTCTCATAAGGTGAAGGTGAAATGAATATGTTTATGAAAAATGCTTAGAATCAGTGCCTGGTACCTCAAAAATATTCAATAAATGTACACTGCTATCATTATATTTGCAAAACTTTCTCAAATGCATAGTTATGGTATTTGCAATAAGAGGAAAATTAATTTGTTTTGAATGAAAGATGAGATGATCTCATTCTAGAAAATCTGAGAAGATTCTTCTCTGTTTTCTCTGATGTTCAGTGGCTCTGGTCACAGCATAGGGCTGAGAAACCAGTACCTGCTTCTCTTTATACACAGCTTCTCCAATTATAGGCCCCAGGAGACCTCAGTGTCCAAATGTCTCCAACAGAACTCATCAAAGTTGCCATCATTTTTTGTGCCCCACACTCTTGCTAGCCAGAGAGACGTCAACTGGATGGTTGCATGGATGGTTGCGGGCTGCATGGGTGGATGGATGGATGGGTGGTAGATGGGTGGATGGATGAATGGATGGGTGGGTGGATTGAGGGACGGGTGGATCAATGGATGGGTAGATGGGTGAATGGATGAACAGACGAGTGGATGGATGGGTGGACAGATGGATGGGTGGGTGGGTGGATGGGTGAATGGATGCAAAAGATGAATGGCTCTATTCTACAACAAATCACTCCACAGAATTTGCACAGCAATCCAAGTCTACAGCAGGTATGGTCTCAATTACCTCCCCATAGGCAATGGTATTATTGTATCTTCTCATTTCCGGATAGACGTGATCCAGGTACCACTGGAAATTCTTACACTTCAGACTTTTCCTTAATGCTCTTCTTTCAGAGACATCGCCTATGTCAATCCCTGGATTCTGGAAGCAGAGAGAGGCAACAGGCATCAGTGACTGTGGGCCTCTGGCTGGAGCAGGCGCAGGGGGGTCTCTCCCAGAGGTCTCCAGTTTAGGGATCTACTGAGAAGGTTACCTAAGGAGACAAGCTTGAATCACCTAGACCTGGGGTACGGGATCTTCTCTCCTAAGTTACGCCAGGCCTCTCAGTGTCACGACCTCAGATCAGTCACCATTTTTGTCATTACTGGGTAAAGGGTTCCCAAGACCTTCGTGTTGACGACCTCCATCTCTAGCTCGTTCTCTTCCACATTTCCTCAGTAGTCATCAGTGCCAAGGATTAGAGGAATTATTTGATTAAGACAAGAAAATAAATGGCTGTATCTCCCCCTGCCTTTCCCATACACGTGTAATTCCCCTTCTTTGTTGGCTCTCTGTGAAGTTCATTATATGCAGAAGGGAAAATAATTTTCCATTGCAAAGCTTGTAATGATATTCTAATGAATAATTCACTCTGCTTTTACAGAAATGAACCTGTAATGGGCTGCTGTGTGCTGACAGAGAGAAATAAAGTAGCTGAAATATGGCTCTGTGGGCTCAGCCACAAGATGGCCGTGCAGAAGTGGAGGAGATTCTCGCTCAGCTGGGCGACATCTCGGGGGGAAGGGGCGAGAGCTCAATTTTTATTCCATTAAGGTTTCTTCAGCAGCCAAATTGTGATTTTTTAAAAAGGGAAATAAATTCCTTTTAATAAAATTCAAAAGAAAATCTGAACAGCAATATTCAACTCTTCCCTTGAATAATTTTAGCAAACATATTAATGAAAATGGTCACTTTTGAGAAGCATAATTGGTACCATTTGCCTAAGGAACCAGGGACTCTAATGTCCCCCTTTTCCTGGGGTTTTGCTCTCTGTAGTTTTAGCTACCCCCAAATCAACCAGAGCCCAAATATATTGAATAGAAAACTCCAGAAATAATGTTGAAGTTTTAAGCAATTTTCATCACAGTATATTGTTAGAATTGTCCTATTTTTATTTTGTTATTATTACTCACATCCATGGCTAACTTGTAAATAAAACAGTATCATAGATAGATATATACACAAAAAAAATAGTAAAACAGATTTCCTTATTGGAAATGCTTGAGGCTATTGGTGTCCAGGATTTAGGATTTTTTTTAGATTTAAGGATATTTACATAAACTCTATTGGTGGAGCCCCCTCTACTGTGAAGGTCCGAAGTGGGTAATTCCCTCTGCTTTCCTGGAAGTGGACACAGACTCACTGAACAGCAGTTTGCAGCTCAGTGGATGCTTGAACTGGGCAGGGTTTGGTGCCCTCTGCAGGTTCCGAGGTCTCCTGCTGTCTTTGGACACCTCTCCAAGGATAAGGGGCCTCACAGTGATGCAGAAAGCACTGGGCTGCAGTCAGAAGATTCAGTGACTTAGGTAACACCACCTTTTCCGGTTATGACTCATCCCCTACCAGACAGGAATAAATGACACCTATTCTTGACTCCACAGGAGTCTGGGAGGGGCCAATAAAGATGTCACTTCGTGTCCCTGCCCATGTGCTATGTATGTGTAGGACCCAAAACAAATCCCTTTAACTTCCCAGGTCCTCAGTTTCCTCATCTGTAAAATGGGCATCATTATAGCCTCATGCCCAGGAAGCTTTTATTCAGCATTTAATAATTGCTAAGCTCTATCTTAAGTTCATTTTATCTTCAAAAGCGCCCTATAAGATAAAGATCAACCATCCATATTTTTAGAGGAGGACCCTGAGGCAGAAGGATCTGTCATGAAGTTGTTATGAGAATTAAATGAGGAATTTGGGTGCCTGAGACATAGCAAGTGCTCAGCAAATGTTACCTATCTTTGCATAATAAGGTGTAAAAGCACTTGCAGTTTAACAGTTTTAAGAGCTGTGAGAAAGCTCTAAATTATTTAGGATGTAGTTGAAAAGTTGTAACAACAATGGTACAAGTTCTTCACTTTTATCCTCTTTACACATAAATTTGCACCTTTGACCACATTGCTATTGTTCTGGGATCTAATCTCCTGGAACACAGAGGCTGCTGTCTGCCAGTAAGCAAGCATCCCAAGACAGTCTCCTAGGGCAAAGCTCAGACACCTCTAGGTGTTCTGCTGAGGAGACAGCCCAGATGTGGCCGAGAGCTCAGGCTATGCAGGATGACACACAATACATGTTGTCCAGGGCCTGCTCATGTAAGTCATGTGTACTAGCTCATTTAGGTCATTTAGCCTAGGAAGGAGGTCCAGCTCTTGTCCCCATTTTATAGCTGATAACCTGAACCTTAGCAGTAAGCGACAGAGTTGGGATTCGAGGATTTGAGCCAGACACAAAGGCTGTGTCATCCCCCCTGGGGGCTGCAGTTACACAGGAATGTTTCCTGGGCATATTCTGAGCAGGACATGGAGGGAGAGGAGGAGGAGAGAGCAGAGACCCAGCATGCAGCAAGGCAGGGCGGCTGGAGCTGCAAGGGAGGCCATGAAGTGAGAGCAGATGAGGGGTCTGGTGCCAGAAGCTTTGGAGAGAACCTTCTGGACAAGGAACCTTCATGAGAAGGCAGCTAGGTTAGTATACCAAAGCTGGGGTTAGCAAAATAGGACCCTTCTAATCCTTGTAAATAGATGTGATCTTTGTTATACCTGACTCAGTGTGAAACAGAGGATCTAAAACTCTATCTGTGAACCTCTCCAAATGCATTCAGAACTTCCAAGGAATGAACATCAATCTGGGGAAGAAACATTAGCTTGTTAAAAGGACCTGTTGGCCATGGTGGCCTAAGACTGTAATCCTAGCACTCTGGGAGGCTGAGGCAGGAGGGGAGCAAGTTGGAGCCCAGCCCAGGTAAGTTAGTGACTTAGGAAGACTCTGATTCAAAATAAAAAATAAAATAAAAAATAAACAAGGGACTGGGATTTGTAGCTCAGGGTAAAGGCTTTGAGTTCAGCCCCCAGCACCACAAAAATAAATATAAGTTTAAAAACTAAATTAATTTAAAAATAAAAGGATCTGTGACCTGCCAGACAATGAAGGCCACTGTTCCTGGGTGCCGGGGAAAGCTGCTGGTCCTACCTCCAGAGGCAGATTCCATGCAATGTACACATGAGACTTGTAATCGTCCATCCAGACCTCGGCAACCCGGAGCGCGTTCCTCTTGGTGTAGAAGCCGATGTTGCTGTTGTACGGCTTCTTCTTCCGCTCAATGTGGGCCACGCGTGAGCACGGAAGGACCTCCATGCTGCCCCCGCAGAGCCACACCTGGAGACACAGAGACTTCGTCAGCCTGGCACAGAAGTTCTCAGAGGCCAGTGTGCTCCTCCAGGCCCAACGGCAACGATGCAGCCAACTTGGCATGAATGAGAAATGCATTTATATATATAAAGCTGCTGACCATCCAGATTGGTCTGTTATAGCAGTGTAACTTAACTTAACCTGACTAAAACACACGGAATAGAAAGTTTGGGAGGATTACTATAGACACACTAGCTCAGGATATAAAATCCAGCTGTAGGTGAGAAAGCCTCACACACCTAAGTGCCCCGTGTGACACAAGGCTGTTCTTAAATTCTCAGTAGTGCATCTGTGAAAGTTTTCTTTCCCACCTGGTTGAAACTGTGCCCTGCCAGCCAAGCACAGAAATTCACACTAAAGACAAGACACTCTTTATTCATATCAACACGACGAGGTATGTACACTGGTCTAGTTTTGCACTGATAACATGCTTTATTTTTATGATTTAAGGACACTGGTGTCAGTCTTTCCAGAAGCATCTGATCCAGTGTCATCATGAACAGGAGGTATCGCTTGCAGTTACTGGAATACTGTATTCAGGTGGAAGGCAGAAATGACGGTTGCTTTTGAGCGATGAAACAGCCCCAGGTTGTGGGCTTATCATCCTTGACACCCTGATCAAAAAGCCTTTCTCCAAAGGGGAAGCTGAACCACCCAACTTCTTCCTGGTATCAGGGGGGGAGAGAGAGAGAGGGAGGAAGAGAGAGAGAGACCCACAGAGAGAGAGAGACAGAGAGAGAGAGAAATAGAGACAGAGAGAAAAAGAAGAAGGATGAGGAGGAGAGGAAGGAGGAGAAAAAGAAGATGAAAACAAAGAGAGATGGGGAGGAAGAGGCAGGAGAAGGAGAAGGAAAAGAAGAAGAAGAGGAAGAAGGAGGAAGAGGAGGAAGAGGAGGAAGAGGAGGAAGAGGAGGAAGAGGAGGAGGAGGAGGAGGAGGAAAGATGAAGAAGAGAAGGAGGAAAGAAGAAGACACAGCAGTGTCAGGGACCTGTGAGACTGCTCTGCTGCGAGGGTGCTGTGTCCACATGAGGGACAGTTCAGCGCTAAACTGATGCACACTGACACATACAAAGCATGCTAGACCCAGCTCGGGTCATTTTAGGTGCCGTAACTTTTAGTCTTCCGTAATCGCCCGCCTCAGAGGTATGCAGACACTTCTGATGCTGGGCCTTTGTTGATTCAGTTAGATGGAGAATTGGTGTGTGTGTTCGTGTGTGCGGACGTGTGTGTCTTCTGTTTCTATGTTCTCATTTTAGCTACATCATAGGGAAATGATACAGATTGAAAACTTATATATGTAAGAATTCTCACATTTCTTCTTCAAGGAAGAGAATCCAAACTAAGGGAATGGTAGAGAGTGTGACAATGGATTTGGAATCTCACAACACGTTATCTCTGCATGTTAGGGCAGAAACAGCTGCTGGAAGTAGAAGAATGTCAAGTGAGGGAGGCAAAACATGGCAAGAGATCATCAAAATGTGGGGAACAAAGGCATGAAATGCATTTTAAAGGTACAAGATAGCTAGAGTTCAAGGATGGCACAAAATGCAAGGTTTCACAAGGATGTTGCAAAATTTGATAGAAAGCTATCCTGTGTTGATGGATGAGAAGACTTTATATTGTTAAGATCACCTTGCTGCTCCAGTGGCTGTAAGGATTCAATACAATCCTTATCAAAAGTCCAGCCAGTTTCTTTGCAGACATTAACAAACTGTTCCTAAAATTCCTATGGAAATTCAAAGGACCCAAAATGGCTAAGACAACATTGAACAAAATTAGAGAATTTCATTTGAAACTGTAAAACTTAACACAAAACTACCCAAATCAAGACAGTGTGGTATTGGAATAAAAGTAGACAAACAGATTAATGAAATAGAGGACAGAGGCCAGGAATAAACTCTAGCATTCATGGTCAACTGACATTGGACAAGGGTGTCGAAAGCAATTCAGTATAACAAAGAGCAGTTTTCTAAAAAATATTCTAAGACAAATGCAAAGAATGGAAATTCCTACCTAATATTGTTTATACAAGTTAGTTTAAATTAGATCAAAGACCTAAATGTAACAGCTAAAGTTATACAACTCTTAGAAAAAAAAACACAAGGGTAAATTTTAATGACCTTGGATTAGGAAGATGCCCAACAATAGATAAATAGCTCATCGAAATGTGGCACATCCATCCAGAGGAATGAAATGTTAATATAGGCTAGCATACAAATGAACCTGAAAAACACAGTAAGTACAAGAGGGTGGTCACAAGAGGCCACATTTTATGATACCATTTGTTAAAAATGTCCAGAACAGGAAGATGCAGAGACAGAAAGATGGATGAGGACCTAAGGCTGAGGGCAGGGGTCGGAGGTAGACAGAGTGACTGCCAATGAGGATGGAGTTTCTTTCCAGAGTGAGGAGAATGTTCTAATGTTGCTTGTGTGACCCTTGCACAATTCTCTGACTATATGAAACATCACACAAGCATGCACTTCAGATGTGAGAACTGCAATGCTATGTACTTCAAGACAGGTAATACAAAAAAAAAAACAAATCTACCGAAAGATGGGAATTCACAATTCATGGATGTGCATCAGTTTGGGAGGAGTCAGGAAACCAGATAAAACAAAATGGAGCCCTGTGCAGACTAACTACTGAGCAGAGATCAGAGATGCAGGCGTATGAGGAACTGAAGCCCCAGCCAGGCTGACGTGGTGTCCTTCCCAAGACATCCAGGCCAATGTCACGACTGTCTCCAAGGCTGCACGTGCAGTGCAGCTCATGGGAAGGGTCGAGCGTATACGGCTGTGGAGGTGAGAGGGTGGAGCAGTCAGGTGGCCCCCCGAGTCAGATACTGAGCCCATCAGGCAAGAGAAAGGGGTGTCTTGTGAGGCAGGGGCCAGACAGCTCTGCACATCGATCTGGCCTGTAGGAACATGGGCTTCCTGTCCAGGGCTCTGTGGTGTGGACATCAGCTGCCACACTCAATGGACACCAATTCTGAGCCACTTTGCTCTTCCTATAGGGCTGGAGAAGCAAGAGGCCCTCATCTTTCTGTTAGGGTCCCTCTGTGCTGCTGCAGGGGTCCTGTAGCTGGCTCAGGTGGCTGTAACCTTGACAAAACCTAGTGTGCATTTCCGTTGTCATCCTGCTTACCCCACCAAGGTGGACACCAGCTCCCAGCCTATCACAGCAGCCCATGGAGACTGGCGGTTGAGCTCTACATGAGAAAATCCAGCAGTGACACATGTTGTATAGGACAGAAAATGGCATCAGTAGAACACACAAGTTGAAGACCACTCTGGAAATATGCAGGGCAGAGTGAAAAGGGCGGGGGGAGAAGAGACACCAAACATGGACACACACACACACGCACGTGCACATGTGCGCGCGCGCGCGCACACACACACGCACGCACGCCCGCACACACACACACAATGTAGGAAGGCAAAATGAGCCCAGCTTGGGACTCCAGGAAGCAGCCTCTGCCTTGGAATAGTTCCTTGTGCCTCTGCCCTCTCCTTCTCTGTCTTCCACTTTGGTCTTATTCCCTCAAAAGGCCAAGGCCCCCTCTTTCTCTTACAGACCCTGTGACCAGTGCAGTGATCACAGGCAGCACAAAATGCTAACTCAATTCTCACAGAACAGGAACCCAAGAGTCACACGGGTAGGTCATGGGGGAGGCAGAACCCCAGTATCCGGAAGTGGGGGAGGCAGAACCCCAGCTCTAACCACGTGCTGCAATAGCAGGTCTGCCTTGATGTGATGGGCACTAAAGCTCCGACCCTTTCCAAGAAGGGCAGACCTGAGGCCAGGGATGCCTCAGTCTTCCTTAGCCACAGCTCTGCCCTCTCTCTGGGAGCTGGCTGGTGCCTCTCCCTCGCGCTGTAACCAGAATGAGGAAGGGGACCACGGAGGATCTGAAGGGCAACATGTATGCATGTGTCCCAAGGAAGCTCAGTAGCTCGTCAGTGGCACACATGACATCTTCCAGGTCGGAGATCAAGGCCTCTTGCTACAAAAGACCACTGGGCAGCAAGGGAACCTGGGAGAAGCCAAGAAGCTGAGTGAGTCTCAATCCCCAAGGGCTCTTTCTCGGGCCGGCTGGGGGTGGGCACAGGCTGAGTTCACAGCCGGCTCTAAGGCATGACCAGCTGATGTGAGGATGGTCTGTTGCCAAGAGAGCAGAAGTGACGTTCACAAAAGAGAAGCAAATATTTTTGAGTCTTAGCAACAGATCAACAGGGCAGATAAGGCCACTGTGGAAGGCTATTCCAGAAAGGGCCGGTCCCTTCTGCCTTGGCCTCTGACTCTACCTGGGAGGTCTGGAAGACAAAGGGAGCTCCCTCAACCAGGGGTATCCTGGGAAACCTTTCTCCAGACCGAAGAACCAGACATGCACCCCAAGTGTAGCTGACGCCAAGGAAGGCCCTGAGATCTGTTCTCTACATCGGGGTTCATCAGTCAAGATCGTGACTTCCACTGAGCGGAAGAAAGATACCAAAGGGAAACCTATGGAAGCTGGGAAGGAAGATCTCATTGGTACGTCTTCAGTGACAAGGAGGAAGAGCAGGAGGAACTGCCCCCTGGAACAGCACACCAGGCCGGGTTTCCTCAAGCGGAGCAGGGAGCATGCCCACCAGAGGGGCTGGAATGGGCCGGGGAGACGATGCCTTCCACATCCGTGGGACAGTGGCCGTGCATAAATGGCAACAAGCTGGGCATGGTGATGCATGCCTGATACTCAGGAGGCTGAGGCAAGGGGGTCACAAGTACAAGGACTGGGTGGGTAAATAAGTGACTTAATGAGATCTTGTCTCCAAATAGAAAGGGCTCAGGATGTATGGCCATGAGAAAGCACTTACCCAGCATGAAGGAAGCCTCGGGATTACCTCAGACGAAACCCCAGAAATGCAAAAAAAGAGAGGAAAATCCAAAGAAATCAAAAGACAAAAGAATTAAAAAGGGTGATAAGCCATCAGATGATGTGGTAACTACAGGTATTTAATAATTCATTTTCTTATCAAACTAGTACCCACTGGTAGAGCACTTTCCTATCCTTCATGAAGCTCTGAGTCTCTCTCTGTCTCTCCCTCCCTCCCTCTCTCCTTCCCTCTGTCTCCCCCACACCATCCTTCTCCATTCTACTTTCTTCTGTAGGAGACTGAAATGGGAAGTATCAATAGTCAAGAGCTTTGCTCTTCAGAGGCTGATGGTCTATCAAGGGAAAGACATTAATGGAATTGTCAAAAGCAGAAACAGATCATCATGAGTGGAGCTAAACCCTGTGAAGCAGAGCAGCACAGTGCTAGAAAGACCAGCATTTAACAAAAGGACATGGTCAGGGGACTCAGGAAGCTTCTGTGAGGCAGGGCCCCCCAGGTGAAGTCTGAAGGATGGGGCAGAACTAGAGAAAGCAGGTGACACTGAGGCGGCTGACACTGCTGTGGTGACCTTGGAGAGGAGGGATCATGGGAAGTGGGTTGGATTCAAAGCTGGCAGCAATTATTCTTCCCATGCTCCTTTGCAATAGGATTTTTGTGTGTGTGCGCCTCCTAGAAAAACGCTGGGCCTGTTCTGTCTCTCCTTGAATCGGGGCTGCTTTTATGCATTGCACTGATTTTCAGAGTGTGGTAGGAGTGGCAGCTCCCAAGGGAGATTAGGCAACATGGGACCAGACACCTCCAACACCAAGCCAACCCACTGACCAACTATCAATGTGCAGACACTGACCCTCACCAATGCCCATTGAAACAGATGAATCACCTAGCTGAGCCATCCCAAACTGCCAGACCAGAACTGTGATCAAATCAGTTAGTTTAGTCACAATTTATAGGCAACAGATAAGTGATACAGGTGGGACACTGAAGGGATTGAAAGAAAAGTGAAACTCAGAAAGTGGACTCAGGGAACAGGGATGAAAGAGGAGCGTGTAAGGCAAAGTTGGAGGGTTGATGGGGTACACTCCAGACAAGAGTCTGCAGGCCAGGCGTAGGAAATCAGCCTTTGGTCTAAACAAGAAACTGCTGAAGCCGGATGTAGGGACACACACCTGTAGTCCCAGTGCTCTAAGATACTGAGGCAGGATGATTAAAAGTTTGTGCGCAGACCGGGTAACTTCGCAACTCAGTGAGACCCTGTCTCAAAATAAAAAATAAAAAAGGACCTGAAGATATACTTCAGTGTGAAATCCCAGGGTCCAATCTCTGGTACTAGGGGAAAAAAGAATGAAAAAAGAAGACATTGAAAAATTTGGATTTGAAAAGATCATTCTGACTGAAGTGTGGGGAATGGATGGGCAGCTGGATGGAGGAGGGAGAAAGCAGGAAGGTCTTTCCCTTAGGCAGGGGAGAAAAGTCATAGCTTCGGCTCACGTGGATAGAAATAAGGTAAAGAGGTAGGGATTTGGACAGATCTGAGGGACTTTAAATAAATTAATCAGAAATGGGCTGGATATGACTAGAAGAGAGGAGAGCAGTGAGGAGTGATTCCTGTTTCTTGCTTGCATAAATAGATACACACAAGCACCATTTGCTTGGCCACAATGCCCCCCCCCCCAATCTACCCAAGCTTCCGGGGCATAGGTGGGAGGAGGCACAGGAGACTGTCATAGATTATCGCACAAAACAGGTGGCGTATTAGGCACCGTTCCCACTGCTGGGACAAAAACCTGACATCTGCAATTGAAAGAAGAGGTTTACTTGACTCATGGTTCCAATGGGTTCAGTCCATAGTAGGCTTGCTTCAAGACAAAAACAGCTTAGGGGAAGGGTGTGGGAGAGGGAAACTGCTCATTGCATGGCAGTCAGGAAAGAGAACAGGGGACCAATGCCAGAGAGGAAAGGGCCAGGATCTGGATACAGCATCCAAGGTCACATCTCCATGATCCACTTGGAAGTGTGCTTTACTAATCCCCTGGGTGGCTTCCAAGTCAATCAACTTGACAGTGCAGCTTCAGTGTCCCGGCAGAGTATTTCCCTTTACTTCCTAAATGATGCACTGGAAGAAGAGAATAATATGGGAGATGAATGTCAAGGGCTTGGATGAATTTCCATCACCCTAGAGGGTTTTCCATGGCATGTTGGTTTAATTACATCTTCTAAGATATATTTAATTCATTCACTCAACCTATATTGTTCAGTGAAAACTTTACTAATTCATTAGAGGCATATAAATTGTGAAAAGTATGTCATTAAAAAGAGCAGAAGTTACCCAGCATGCCAAAGCAGGAGGATCACAAGTTCAAGGCCAGCCTGGTCTATACATTGTCTCAAAAAACCAAAAATGAACAAACAAAACACAGCACAAAATTTGGTGTTTCTAGAATTTCTCCTGTAGCACAGCCTGATACTGGTCTCCAGGAGTGTCCTCTGAGTCTTTCCAGCCAAAGACACAAGTCACATGTGTAAGAAGCTCTCTCACATGATTGTGACATGCAGCCACGTTGGGAGTTACTAGTCTAGAGGGTCTATCAAAGTTTTCTGGAGGCTGAGATTTTATGAACCAATGTCACAGGGACAGAAAAGGGGTAGGTAGAGGACATGTCCTGCCAACACCTAGGCAGCTGCAAAGGGAGCCAGGGCCCTCAGGAAGAGGTATAGACATCTAATGAGTGTGCCAGGCATTACCCAGGGAACATTCTCTCTAGGACCCGTCACTGAGGAAACCCTCAGTGGATGAGGCAAAAAAGCCAAAGCCCTAATTCCTGGTGTGTTTCTAGAAACTACAGAGTCTGCCAAAAATGTATAAATCAGGAAATAAAAACTTGTCTGAATATTTTAATGCTAAATTTATCGAGACATCATGAGATTGATACAAATGACCTTTGGCCTCTCCAATTACAAGAAGTGTTAAAAATGGTAGCCATTAGCTACCATTAGCCATTATCTTCCAGATATTTATTAGTATGGTGAACTGCTGAAGTGTTTTTTGGGCATACTCTGATTTCCATAGGCTACGGCCATGAGAAAACACTCATGTGTTTATTCATTTTTAAATATATACGTAATGCTGAAATATTTTAACTACACAAAAATCAACAGGTATATACAAATTAAAACTCATATGAAAATATGAATTCTAATATATTCTTTATATCTCCAATAGATTATTTTGTGTACCCCATTTTGGAAACTACTACCTTAAGAACACAGAGGCTATTCTCCCGTAATTTCACAGAATTTTAATAGTCAAGGTCTGGTTTTCTATCATGGGTTTTCAAGGCCACTTGTTTCTCAAAGGCAGCAGGAAGCGTCACTCAAGATTAAGGAGCTTTGCAGCCAAGATAATTCAGTGAGAGTTTTCAGCTGTGTCATCAGGCTGTGAGCAGTGGGCACCATGATTATGTGAAAGCCACTTTGCCAGAGGACGTCAAGGCCCTGCTAGGGGATTATCTCTAGAAAGAGTGTGGCTGCTGATACAGAGAAGGCTCCCAGCAGGGAGGAAAGGGCCCCCCCCCCCACACGTCAATCATAAATAAGAAAGAAACCCAGGTTCTATCCTCGCCACTTCCTTCCCAAACACCGGCCAATCCATCACCCAATCCTACAGATGACACCTCTGCATTATGGGCTCCATTCACTTCCCAGGCATCCATGGCAACCACCAGACGCTTTCCTCCTCCATCTCTTTGGCCCAAGTCACAGCATCTTTCACCTGGATCACAGCCACCATCTCTTGACCTGACTCCATCCAATCTGGCCTCTGGAAAGCAGCCAGGGTGGTGCTATCTGACTATGTCACTGGCTCCCGTCACTCTGAAAATAAATTCACCTGACCTTAAGACCTTGTACTTTCTGTTCCCACTCACATCATCTCTGCAGCTCCCTCTCCTCCTGATCCTGCGGTCCTCTATCTTCTTCCACGTTTCACACTCCTGCGCACGATGCTCCGCCTCTACTTGCCCAGTAAATCACACTCAGATTTTAGCTCCATCACCACTTCCTCAGAAAATCAGGGTCCCTGATGACAACATCACATGGTGCTTACTAGAACTGTCCTTTTATGAGTGTGTCAGCCCATGGGTGTGTGAGAGCCATACTTTCTCCTTACTAGGCTCTTAGGCCAATGAGAGATGAACAATGTCATCCTGTGTCCTCCCTGCCCGGCACCCTGGCTGGCCCCTGGCGGATTCGTGTTCTGTGAATGAGTGTGGCTGCCTGTAGGAATACTGGCTGGAAGGTTTGTGTATGGAATTTGCCTGGAGCGGGTGCACAGGAGGAGAGAAGAGGAGCAAAGCAGAGAGGAAAAGGGAGACTAGGCAAGATAGTACGGTAGGCAAAGAAGTGGCAATCAGGTTAATTGAGAGACGTTACAGGACTCAGCTAGATTTGAGTCCCTGTCCTTCTCCCACCATCCTAGCTCTTGTGCTTCTGAGGAAGCTATTCCTTGGTACTGGTTATGGTGATGTGAATCCATCCTGTGGTTCACTCTGGACCCAGGCATGAGTCATATTATAGCAGGAAAAGAGAGGGCGAAAGAAGAACAAATATTTTACTTTCTTGGTGGAAAGCCTGACTCCATTCCTCCCAGAGCATCTTCCAGGGTATCTGCATTCTCCTTCCTGAACCTCTTTTCTCAGCACCAGGGAGAAGGGACTGTCTCTCCTTTCAGTCATGGAATTTGCAGCCTGTGATTCTATACCACGGTCAAGGCAGAAGGGCTATGGGCTTTGCTAGAGGGAACACTAGCTGGGACAGGATACCCATCCAGTGCTGACTTGGCTGTGGATTAATCTTGAGACTGCTGGACATTGCCCCAACTAGTGAGTTCAGGAATGTTTTCTAGACCATATGAGACAGAGACAGACTATCAGATTTCAAATTTATACTACTGCTATACATATCAATCCACCTTTTCATTTGTCTTGAGCTTCTTTCAGGATTTCAACCATCATTTTCTTAGATTCTATTATCAGTAGTTGACTTTTTCTGGGAGTTCATTTTTCATAGTCCACAAAAAAAGTAAATACACTGTTTCCTAGGAGATCATGACGAATAGTGCTGTGGTTAGCCTTAATCTTCAGCTCAGCTGACTTGAAAGCTGACTAGGGGATTTGTAAAGTGGATCATGGAGGTGTGATTCTGGATAATATATTTGGTCCCTCACTCCTTCCTCTGTTCTCCTGGTGTTTCCTAGCCTCCATGAACTAAGTATCTTTACTCTGGCATGCTTCCCGCCATAACACTCTACACAGAATCCACAAACCATGGACTGAATCCCCTGAAACCATGAGTCAAATTAAATCTCTCCTCCTTTAAATTATGGATGCCTTTACAAGGTATGATAAAAAAAATACAGTGAATGCTGCTGCAAAATGCCATTCAATGGGAAGGCAGACCTATAAAAATATCGTGGTGTGTCCTCCTCCGTCTTATTCTCCACATCTGGCACTGTGAGACTTCTGGTTCTTCTCCAAAGTCAACATGACCATGAAAAGTAAATATTTTGAATCAATTCAAGATACTGAGTAAATATTTTGAATCAGTTCAAGATACTGAGGCAGGCACAACAGTGCAACTCATGCAAGAGGGCCTCAGAACTGCTTCAGGAAGTGGGATGAATGATGGGGTAAGTGTGTTTGAGGCAAGGAGGAATGTTTTTAGAGGGATTCATGGCAATGCATTTTTACTGTAGTAATAATAAAAAATTATATTCACTGTGTTTTTTGATCATCCCTTGCACACCTGGCTTTTCTTCATCTGAGAGTCATGAATACTGGTACTCCAGTGGGAGGATTCTAAGGGAACTGACAGATCAGTCAGTAAGGAAAGATGCTAGAAATAGCCCCCCGTTTGTGAAAGCATCCCATGCTTTTCAGATCACTTTCTTCCTGAATGTGTGTGCACAGAGCTGAAGTTAATAGATTTTGTTGACATCTCTTAGCAAAGATGAAAACATAGTTTTCACTGTTTTGTCATGTACATTTGGAATATAAGACAAAAACATCACCCTTATCAGAAAAGCACATATACTCCATGATTGCAACTATATGACATTTCTGGAAAAGACAAAACTATGTAGACAATAGAAACACCCATGGCTGCCCAGGGTTAGTGGCATGGAGGGATGAACAGGTAGGGCACAGAGGACTTTAAGAGCAGGAAAATCAAAGGTTTGAGCAACTTGGCAAGACCTTGCCTCAAAATGAAAAATAAGAAAAGGGCTGGGGATGTAACTCAGAGGAAATATCTTGGGATACTGAGGCATGAGGGTCACAAGTTTCAGCTTAGTCTAGGCCACTTAGCAAGACCCTGTCTCAAAATGAAAATGAAAAAGGGCCAGGGATGCAGCTGAGTCATATGGTCCTAGGTTCAGTCCCCAACACAGCAAAACAAAACACAGTAACAACAACAAGAAATAAAGAAAGAAGAACACAAAAACCAGAGTGAATATGATTATGACACCATAATGGTGGTGCTTTGTCCAAACCTACAGAATAAACACCAAGCATGAGCTCTCCTGTGAACTATGGGCTCTGGGTGACTAGGCTGTGTCACTGCAGGGTCACTGTAACAAACAGACCATGGTGGGGAGTGTGGAAAAGGGGGAAACTGTATGTGTGTGGTGGGGAATAGGGGAGACAATTCTATGTCCTTTCAGTTTTTCTGAGCATCTAAAATTGTTCTAAAAAATGAAGATGAAAAAATAAAGATGGAAAGTTAACCTCTTAGAAAAGCCATCTCTGTGTGGGTGGGTGTCTAAAAGCCTGGAATCATGTGATAACTTGAAGACCCCCATGGGGGTGTGACCAGCACTTTAAGTCACTCAGGTCCTCAGGGGGCTCTGAGGCATGGAGGCTTCTGCAGTCCATATAGCTGTCCCTGAAGGTAGGTAGACCCACCCCAAGCTTTTGCTCCAAGATCCTCCTTTGTGAGCTCCTGTCCATGCCTGGCTCTGTGCCTGTCATCATGTTTGTAAAGAGAGTCTCTCAGGTTGTGGACTTCTTGCCCACAGAACCCCACTGCCCTATGCTGAGGATCTTCCCATCCTTGGGCCTGGAGTGTGAATTTCTACCCAGGGAGCAACTCTCTCATCCCCTCCCCCTGGATTATTCTATCAGACTTAAGTCACTTTGGGAGCCACCTGAATCCATATGCACTGTTAAAAGCAACACTGGCAAAACTTTCAATGCAGCAATTACACAAATACCTCATGAGATCATCCACGTGTAGGCAGAGTTTAGTCTTTTTAAAATTTCAATAATACATGATATTTAACATAATATATGAAAATTATTATCATGACAACAGGTAAAAAGTTGCAGAGAATTAGTAATGAAATATTTTACATTATTTTTAAAGAAAAAATTACCTCTAAGCCTTCAAAATCTATTATATGTGCTATTGACAGCAAACTCTCAATTCAAATGTTAATTTGTATTGGATACACATGGTTTGTATTTAGATTTCATAAAGTTTAAGTAGAAAAATTAGATTGTGATATCCAAATCATTCCAGAAACTGAAATGTGTCAAATTTTAAATTTCAATTTTTGGGCAAGACCCAACTACTAAGTAAACATATAAAGCAGCTAATTTTCTAAGAATTCTGAATCACCAACATTTTGTTGTAATACTGCAGAAGTAGCAACGTTTCAATATAATTAAATAATAAGTTATTTGCCACAACATTAAGTATGATTTTCCACAGGCAATCCTTTAGAACTCTCATTCTCACTGTTTCCCATTTCGATACATCATTCTTTTTTAAGGTTTTTATTTTTATTAGTACCAGTTCATAGTACGTAGTGTTTACATTCATCATGGGAAGTTTGTATACGTATGTAGACTTTTGTCTGTTGGTAAAATCTGATTTAAAAATGACAAAGATTTCCAGCTGAGAGAACATTTTAATTTGCTACTCCCATTCTACCAATCTTTCTCAGAATTTCCTAGAACAGAAAGCTCATCTTCCTGGTAATTTTTCCAGTGCTCCCCCTCTGCTATCCTGGATGTGGTAAGTGGGCTCTTTGCAGTTTAAATGCATATTTTCTCTTCCACTAAATTGGATGGATGCATATTGGCTTTCCTCCTAAAATCTTTTTTTTTTTTTTTACAAAAATTCAATTTCAATCTCTGCTTTATTTATTAGTTTCTCAGAAACAGGATTTATAGACACAGACGCCAGATATATCTCAATTAAGTACCCTGGTGGTGAGAACCCTAAATACCTGGATTCTATTGCTAGTCCATGTGAATCATTTCCCTTCATATGAAATAAGGAATTAAAATAAAGCCCAGGAAGTGACATATAATTAGAAGGAAGAAAGAGGTACATTGAAGACAGCTTGATTTACTGAGTGTAGAAAGGGTGCTGGGGTATATTTTTTTCCTTTTGATTTTTGTTGTCATTGTTATTGCACTTTAAAGAATAATATTGAGGAGGGAAGAAAAACATGGTCCATAAACACCAGCTTAAAATTCAGTCAAACCTTAAACACTGGGTGTTATCATATACTGAGGTCATCAAGGATGCGGGGCTTCTATGTTGGAAAAATGGCTCTATGAAGTTTCAGGAGTGTTGAGGTTGGTTTTATCCTGTCTTCCGCTTTTCTACCTCCTTTCCTTTATTCCCCCATCCCTCCCTCTCCTTCCTGCTTTCCCTCTTTCCCTCCTACCAAGGACTTCCAGGTGTCTGTCTCCCCTCATTCCTGTTCATTCTTTTACTTGGACACTTCTTTCTTTGCATGTCTCTCCTTTCTCTACAGCAGCTCTGAGGAAGCAAGTATTAAGCATTTTATTGCTCTCCACATTCCCAGCATCCATTTGATGCCTTTACCATCTAACAATTTACCCTCTTGGATCACTGGACTCAGTACCATATTCATATTGACTGAGACCAGGCCTCAGAGTAAAATGGGGCAAAGGATCTAAAGATAGATCCAGAGGACCTCAGCAGGCATGCAAGAGTGCTGATGAGCTCTCTTCCCATCTGGAGGACCTCAGTGGGCCTCAGAGAGTGCCAGTGATTCCTCCTTCCATCTGGAGGACCCCAGGCCAGTGACTCCACCCTCTACAGAGGAAAACAGGTGGGCCTGTGAGACCCCCAGTGACCCAGGAGGGCCCTACCTGGAGTGCACACTATGGACAGGTGGGTCTGGCAGCCTGGAAAAGTCTGAATCAGCATTAGCAATATGAGCCAAGCATTGGTTCACATCAATATTTCTAAGCTAGACCTTGATGAAGGAATTGTTCAGCATAGCTAGAGAAGACATAGATAAAAAAACAAAACAAAATAGGATCATAGGAAAATTATGCAAACTTTCAATGAACAATTAGGAAAGAAATAGAATTCATGAAACAGATTCAAAGAGATATCCAGTAAGTTAAAAATTCCACTGAAAGCTGGCAAAATTGCTTGAATGAAACTGAAGATGGACTTTCAGGTCTTGAAGGTAGGATTATGAGTATTTAGCTCAGCAGTGTGTGTGCCTGGCAAATGTGAGGTCATGAGTTCAATTCCCAGTTTCAAAAACAAAACAAAACCAAAACCAAAACCAAAACCATGGTTAGCATTCACAAAAGGAAATATCTCTTAAAAATAACAAGGGACCATGAAATAATAATTCAACAGTGCCAAAATGATGCAAAGAAAATATAAGGGTGATAGTTGTCAATGAAAAAGCAGGAGTCAACACAAATAACATAAAAAAAATCTATTTGCAGAGGTAACAGCAGAAAATTTTCAAACATGGAAACAGAATTTGACATAGAGATAAGAGAGGCATACAGATTTCCAAACAGCCATAACCAAAATAAATCTATACCTAGATATATAATAATCAAGATCTCAGAAATTTAGCACAGGAACAGAATATTAAAAGCTGTTAGAGAAAAGAAACAGATGACCAATCATGGAAAGCCCATAAGAATCATGGTCAACTTCTCAATACAAACCCTCAACTCAAGAAGAGCTTGGAGTGAAGTATTTCAAGCCCTGAAAGAAAATAACTTCCATACTCTGGGAGTGTAGCTTCTTGGGCCCTGGAGGTTCTGACCTCCACCCAGCGAGGTGCAAGGTCCCTGGCACCATAGTCTGGGGGTGTACCCTTGCTAGCCACTTGGGTCCTAGAGGTTCTAAACTCCACACAACCAGATGCAAGGCCCTGGCATCACCCTTCACGGGTGCATCTCTGCTAGCCTCCAGGGTCCCAGAGGTTCTGAACTCTACCCAGTCAGGCATAAGGGTTTGGTGCCACACTCTGGGAGTTGTATCCCTGTTAGCTGCACAAAGGATCTAAGCTCTGCTTAGCCCAGTGTCCCAGCACAATCCATCTGGGGAATGCTTAGCCAACCTCACAGGTCACAGAGGTACTGAGCCCTATCCATCCCAGAGCCCAAAAACCATCAATCAGTGAGTGACCAGCCTACCCAATGGGTTCCAGAGATTTTGAGCTCTGCCCATCACAGCACAAGGCCCTGGTGTCATAGTTCCAGGGTGTGCCCCAGATAGCCATGTGGATATCAGAGGATCAAAGCTCTGCCCAGTGCAGCATTCTAGTGCAATCCATTGCAAGTATGCCTAGCCAGCCACACAGGTGCCAAAGGAAAACGACAAAGTGAAAAAGCAAGACGCAGTTCTTCAGTTGACTGAAAACAAACCCAGGAGACATTGAAATGGAAGACACACAACTGAACTTTCTGAAATGATAGTAACTGAAATAAAGAGACAATTCCATGAAGCTACAGAGGAAAGCAGATCAGAAATAATCCCCTAGGTTAAAAAAAATGACAAACATTATGAAAGAAATGTTGAGTGTATCTAAAGAAGATCTAGATAAACAAAAATGATGGAAATGTTGAGTGAACAATATAAGACAGAATTAGAATGCATGAAACATTCAAAGGGATATTCAGGAAATTAAAAATTCCATTGAAAGCTGGCAAAACCATTTGGATGAAGCTGAAATAGACTCTCAGGCCTTGAAGACAGGATGAAAGCTTATGATTACAAAGAAAAGATCTCTTAAAAGTAACAAAGAACCAGGAAACAACAATTCAACAGCTGCAGGACGATGCAAAGAGAAACAATATAAGATTGGTAGGTGTCAACAAAAAAGCAGGGGTCAACACAAATGACATAAGATTATTTATAGAATAATAGCAGAAATTTTACCAAACATGGAAAAAGTACCGGATACACAGAGCAGTGAGGCATATAGACCCCAATTAGCCATAACTAAAATAAATCTTCACTCAGAAGTATAATAATTAATATCTCATAAACTCAGCACAAGAACAGAATACTAAAAGCAGTCAGAGAAAAGAAACAGATAACCTACAAAAGAAAGTCTTTCAGAATCACAGCAGACTTTAACAAAAACCTTTGCATCAAGAAGAGCTTGGAGTGAAGTATTTGAAACCCTTAAAGAAAACAGATTCCAACCCAGATTGATATACCCTGCAAAACTATCTTTGAAAATTGATGGAGAAGGGAGACGCTAAAGATGGCTGATTGATAGGTAGCACAATAGAAAGCCTCTCTGAGAAAAACAACTCAGATGCTGGCATTTAACACTATGGAGAAGATAAGATGAAAGGAGAGAAATTCTTATGACCCAGGAAGAAACTGAGGAAAAAGAAAAAGAAAAAAAAAAGTGTGGACAGAGGGCTGGAGCTGGGTGCACTCTCGTTGCTGTACTGTGTACATCTTAGAGTTGGGTGACTCATGATCGAGCCGAGGTCGCTTCCCTGCCGAGAGCGGGGGTTGGTGAGCTCAGGACCCCTGGCAGGAGGATTGCTGCAACAAGGAGTGGAGATGGTGAACTGAGCTACACGGACTTTGGTGAGTGCTGGGAACTGGGTTCCCCAGAGTGGGATAAACAACTAGATGACATTGGATTTGGGCAGGACAGACTTGGGTTGACAACTGAGGCAGCATGAGTTGGCAGCTCCTGGCCCAAAGCAGATTGGTGGGATCTGCTTGGGCTGGGCCATGCCCCTGGTAGGGACCCAATAGCCAAGGATGAGGCTGTCCTGAACCTATGACATCTGCAGAGCACACACTGATGTGCTGAAGAGACTCACTGGCCTAGAGGGCAGGGGCCAGGCCACATTGCCCCTGCATGTGCCTCACAGATCAACAACAGGCTGGAGAAAGCAGTGGTGCCCTAGCTAGCACACTTTCAGAAAGCAATATGAAAGGGTCCTGAGATCTCCGCCATTCGCCTGTCTGAAAGAAACTAGAAACATGGCAAGACAAAGAAACAGCAAAAAGCCTCCAACTGCTGACACAGGGAATATAAGTCCAGGAGAGGTGAATGCAGAGGAGGTTGAGGGCAGCACATATGCAATATCAGACACAGCTTCATAGGAAATGAGAAACACTTCTGTGACCTCATCGTCAAATTTAAATCTGAAATTCTAACTCAGGTGAAGTAAGATATAAGATTAATAAACTTCTTAACAGAAACTAAAGACAGACTTTCGAAACTTGAAGATAGATTCGCAATGAATGATCCCAAAAGGAAGGATCTCTTAAAAATAACAAGGAACCAGGAAGTAACAATACAAAGGCTAGAAGATGACAAGAAGATTTATAACTTAAGAATAAAAAATGTGAACAAAGAAGCAGGGATAAATACAAATGAAATAAAAAGGTTATTCACAGAAATAATTAAGGATAACTTCCCAAGCATAGGAAATGGAAGTGATGTTCAGATATATCAGGCACACAGCCAGCTGCAACCAAAACAGATCTATACCCAGACATATAATAATCAGAATCCCAGAAATCCATCATAAGAACAGAATATTAAAAGTGGTCAGAGGAAAAAAAACAGATTACCTATAAAGGAAAACTCATCAAAATCACAGTAGACTTCTCGATGCAAACTATCAAATCAAGAAGAGCTTGGAGCAAAATATTCCAAGCCCTGAAAGAAAATAACCTCCAACCCAGATTGATGTACCCTGCAAAACTGTCTCTCAAAATTAATGGAGCTACAAAATATTTCCACGACAAAGAGGAACTGCGGGAGTTTGTGATCATCAATCCAACCCTGCAAAGAATACTGAAGGACATTCTAGAGAGAGAGAGAAGAAAATCACCAGGATTCCAAGAACAATGGCAGAAAGGCCTCAATGAAAGGGGCAGACAGTGAAATGAAGGAGAAAGGTAAACAACACGGACAGAAAAATAGCATAGCAGAGATTAGGCAAAGAAGATGGGCTATATTGCTGTTTTGTCTTGACTGACTTTATTTGAATCTGGTATGCTTGACAGTATCAACTCTGAGAGTAGAGGCAACTACTCTGAATATGACAAGATTCAATAGGATACCCATTCTGGTTTGATTATTAACTGCTTTTGAAATCCTATAATGTCTCCAATGTTTTTATTAATAGTGCTTTGTACTGCTATGTTTAATTATACTATGCCTGATGATATAGACAATTTTATTGAAACAAGAGACATCATAGTAACTACCATAGATCACCTAGTTTTGTGGTTTTATATGTCCTTTTCATTTCGTTTTTCTCTAGGAATTTGTATTGTTGACTTGTTTTGATTTGTTTTTCCCTCTAATACAGAAAGGCTAGGTATACATGTAGAGACTTATACATGTGTAGAACTTCTAAACAATTTACGAGAAAAAAAAAGAGAGGAAAAGAAAGTATTCTAAAGGATATAACTCCATGTATGTTTAAGTATGTAGGATTGATAACCATATTACTAAGTTTTTGTTGGATAGATGAATAGAACTGATTGCATCTCACTGTTTGAATGTCCACTTTGTATGCTTTACTTTTGTAACTTGAACAACTACTTCTAGGAGGAAAATATGCAATTATCAACTTCTGATTTCTTACTGATTTTGATTTATGTATTATTTCTATCTTCTGTTTCATTTTTTTTCTTTAAATAAAAAATATATAAGAAAAGAAAATTGATGGAGAAATAAGATACTTCCATGACAAAGAACAACTGAAGAAGTTCATGACTACAAAATCAACATTATAAAGAGTACTGAGAGATACTCTAGAAAGAGATAAAGATAGCCACAATTCCAAGAACAACAGCAGAAGGAAACCACTAAGCAGGGCAAACAAAGAGAAAAAGTAGAAAACCAATAACAAAGATGACATGACAGGGATAAGTCAATACATATCAGTTATATCCATCAATGTAAATGG
>PVLA01000990.1:125892-356689 GCA_004027455.1 Hydrochoerus hydrochaeris
AAAAAAAAAAAAAAAAAAAAAAAAAAAAAAAAAAAAAAAAAAAAAAAAAAAAAAAAAAAAAAAAAAAAAAAAAAAAAAAAAAAAAAAAAAAAAAAAAAAAAAAAAAAAAAAAAAAAAAAAAAAAAAGAAACAAAACCCAATGATATGCTGTGTACATGAAGCATATTCAATTGAAAAGGAAATTCATAGACAAAAAGTCAAAAGGATGGAAAACAATACTCCATGTGATAGGAACCCAGAAAAAAGCAGAGGTAGCTATTCTGTTTTCAGACAATGTGAACTTCAAACCAAGAATGATCAAAAGAGTTAAAGAAGGTATCTACACATTTGTTAGGGGAAAACTTGAAGAGGAAGAGAGTACAATTATAAATATATATTCACAAAATGTGGGAGCACCCAAATATGTAAGACAAATCTTTATAAGCATGTAAAATTGATTAAGCAATAATACAGTTATAATGGGGGAACCTAACACCCCTCTGTCACAAAGAGACAGACTCATCAAACAAAAAATCAGCAAAGAAATAATAGAACTGATTCAAACTTGTGAACAAATGGACCTAGAAAATATGTACTGAGTGTTCCACCCACCAATGTCAGAATACACATTCTTCTTAGCTGCATATGGGTCATTCTAAAAAATAGACCATATGCTAGCCCACAGAATATGCTTAAGTAAATGCAAAGGAATTGAAATAGTTCCATTCATATTATCTGACCATAGCATAATAAAATTGGAAATCTATGACAAAAACTCCCATAAGAACGTCATAAACAATGAAAGGGAGTAATACTGTTCAACAACCAATGAGTCACAGAAGAAATTAAAGAAGAAATTAAACAATAGCTACAATCAAATGAAGGTACAAATATAACTTACCAGCCTGTGGAACACATTCAAAGCAGTCCTCACAGGGAAATTTATAGTGGTTAACGCCCATACCATGAAAATGGAATGGACACAAAAGCTTAATGCTGCACTTCAAAACTTCTAGAAAATTAAGAGCAAATCTAAGACCAAAGCACAAAGAAGGCAGGAAATTACAAAGATCAGAACAGAAATTAGTGCAATTGAAACTAAGAAAACAATACAAAAAATTAATGAATTGAAGAGTTGGTTCTTTGAAAGAATAGGTAAAATTGATAAACCCTAGCCAACTTTATCAAAAAAAAGGAAAGAAAAAACTCAAATACACACAATAACAAATAAAAAAGGTGAAATCACTATAGACCCCATGGAAATACAGAAAATTATCAATTTTGAAAACTATTTTGAAAACCTTTACTCTCATAGTTTCAGTAACATAGAAGAAATGGACAGATTCCTAGTAACATATGAATTACCAAAGCTGGATTAAGATGTAAAACTGCTGAATAATCTAATTTCAGTTAATGAAATTGAAAATGTAATTAGAACCTTACCAACAAGGAAAAGCTCATTTCCTGCTGGATTCAATGCTGAATTCTACTAGAAATTTAGGGAAGACTTAATGACAGCACTCCTGAAACTCTTCAGTGAAATTGAAAGGGAAGCAATTCTCTCTAACTCATTCCTGGAAGCAAGCATTATCCTAATACCCAAACCAGAAAAAGACCCGATGAATAAAAAGTATTATAGGTCAATCTCCCTAATGAACATAGATGCAAAAGACCTCATTAAAATACTTGAAAATAGAATGCAACAAATAATTAAGAAGATTATACACCGTGATCAAGTGGGATTCGTCCAGGAATGCAGGGAGGGGGGTTCAATACACACAAATCAATAAACACAGTACACCATATCAACAGAGCCAAAGACAAGAATCACATGATCATCTCAACAGGTAAAGAAAAAGTTTCTGACAAAATCCAACAGTCATTCATGATAAAAATCCTATGGAAAATCAGAATAGATGGTTTTTACCTTGATCTGATAAAAGTCATATATGATAAACTAATAGCCAATATCTTACTAAATGGACAAAAACTGAAAGCTTTCAACCTAAAATCAGGAATAAGACAAGGATGTCCACTATCACCACTCCTACTCAATATAGCTCTGGAAAAATTAGCCAGAGCAATTAGACAAAGAGAAATACAAGGAATAAGGACAGGAAAAGGAGAATTTAAACTATCATTATTTGCAGATGACATGATACTGTACATAGAAGACCCCCCAAACTCCACTAAAAGACTATTGCAGTTAATAATAAAATTGAACAGTGTAGCTGGATAGAAAAATCAACACTCAAAAATCAATAGCATTGCTGTACACAAACAACTAACTCACTGAGAGAGAAATAAGGAAACCACACCCTTCACTATAGCATCCAAAAAAGTGAAATACTTAGGAATCAATCTAACAAAGGAAGTAAAATATCTATGCATTGAAACATCACTCTGAAAACAGAAATCAATGAAGATTTCAGAAATGGAAAGGATGAATGAACATTGTTAAAATGGTCATTTTCCCAAAATTGTTATGCAGATTTAATGCAATTCCAATCAAAATACCATTTATATGCCTCACAAATTTAGAGAAGTCATTCCTAAAATTTATTTGCAACCAGAAGAGACCTAGAATAGCAAAGGCAATTTTGGGCAACAAAATTAAGGCAGGAGGCATCACAATCCCATACTATAAATTATACTACAAAGCCACTGTGATAAAATCAGCATAGTACTGGAATAAAAACAGACCTGAAGATCAATGGAATAGATTAGAAGATACAACCACAGCTATAAACACATTCAGACACTTTATCTTCGACAAAGGGGCCAAATATGTTCACTGGAAGAGATAGCCTCTTTAATAAGTGGTGCTGGAAAAACTGGGTTTCTGTATGCTGAAAACTAAAACTAGACCCATGTCTATCACCATGCTCTAAATTAAAGTAAAAATGGACCAAAGATCTAGGTAGAAATCCTGATGACACAGGTAGGCAGAGAGTTCATGAACAAAAATCAAACTGTTTGAGAAGCACTTTCCAGAATCAAACACTGGGATCTTGCCTTATTAAAATGCTTTTTCATGTCAAAGGAAATCTCAACAGAGTGATAAGAAAACTCATGAATTAGGAAAATATCTTAGCCATCTGTCCCTCAGACCAAGGACTTCTATCTAGAACATATATAAAATTTCAAAAAATCACCCCTCTAAAATTCAAAGACCCAATCCAAAAATGGGCATCTGAGGTGAATACACACTTCTCAGATGAAGAAATACAAGGCAAGTAAATATATGAAAAAGTATTCAGCATCATTCATCATTCAAGAAATGAAAATTAAAACAACACTGAGATTCCATCTCACTCCAGAAAGAATAGCCAGGATCAAGAAATCAACCAATGACAAATGATGGAAGGGCTGTGGGGCAAAAGGAACTCTTCTCCACTGTTGGTGGGAGTGTAGGCTGGTGCAAACGTGAGGAGATCAGTGTGGAGGTTTCTCACAAGCTACAATTAGAGGTACCATTTGACCCAGCTATCCTACTTCTGGGTATTTTCCCATAAAAACTGAAAACATCATACCACATGTGCATCCATATTTATAGAAGTATAATTTGTAATAGCCAAATTTTGGAAACAACCCAAAGTGGCCATCAATTGAGCAATGGATAAAAAAGTTTGGTATTTTCATACAATGGAGTACTACTCAGCTATAAAGAAAGATTACATTAAGACTTTTATAAGTAAATGGATGCTACTTGAGACCATATTCATAAGTGTAATGTGTAAATACCATATTGTCTTCCTGGTGTAAGAAACTGAAAAGCACATATGATCCAAAATCTATAATAAATATTGTGCAAGGGTAAGAAACTTCTCAAAAAGGCAAAGTAAATGGGATGGGGAAAGGAGAAAAGAAGGAAGGGCAAAGGGAGAAGACATAAATGTGTATATACACACATAAGATAGTAAGATGACTATACTACTACTTGCAGTAGTTATTGGAAAAGAACAGTTAATACTCATATGATTAATCAGTTTCACATGTCTATATCTGGTAATCTAAGCAATCCTTTTGAAGGTAACAATATGCAATATTACAACCATTAAATTCCTATCATCCTGTTTTGGAAACCTATGCTGTTATTATTTTGGGTTTGTTGTTTGTTTGTCTTTTTTCCTTTTTGTTTTTTTCTGTGTCTTTTTTCTCTTAAATAATAAAAAGAAAAATCAAAAGAAAACAATTTCCAACCCAGACTGATATACTCTGAAAAGCTATCTTTCAAAATTAATGGAGAAATAAGATACTTCCAGAGCAAAGAACAACTGAAGAAATTCATGTCCACCAAATCAACCCTAGAACAACTACACAAAGATATTCTAGATGGAGATAAAAATGATCACAATTTCAAGAACAAGAGCAGAAAAAAATCACTAGGCAGGACAAGGAATTAAACAGAGGGGAAAAGCAGGGAACCAACAAAAGGAAAATAAGATGAAACAGGCCAATACATATCAGTTAAAACCATCAATGTTAATTGCCTCAATTCTTCAATCAAAAGAAACAGATTGTCACAATGGATCAAGAAACAAGATCCAACAATATGCTGTGTACAAGAAATATATTTAACTCAAAAAGAAAGTCATAGACTGTAAGTCAAAGGAAAACAATACTTCATGCAACAAGAACTCAGAAAAAAGCAGGGGTAGCTAATCTGTTTTCAGACAATGTGAACTTCAGGGGCTGGGGATTTAGCTCAGCAGTGTAAGCACTCGCCTGGCAAGTGTGAGGTTGTAAATTCAATCCCTGGAACCAAAAAAAAAAAAAAAAAGTGAACTTCAAACCAAAAGTGATCAAAAGACTTACAGAAGGTTACTACATACTTATTAGGGGGAAATCTCAAGAGGAAGAGATAACAATCATAAATATATATGCACCAAATATGGGAGCACCCAACTATATAAGACAAATATTAATAGACATGAAAAATCAAATAAACAATAACAGAATTAAAACAGAGGACCTTAATACCCCCTTGTCACACAGGGACAGATCAATGAGACAAAAAGCCAGCAAAGAAATAACAGAACTGAATCAAATATGTGACCAAATGGACTTAGTAGATAACTACTAAGTTCTAACTACTAACTACAGTATTCTACTCAACAATATCAGAATACATGTTCTTTTCAGTTGCACATAGGTTGTTCTTTAAAATAGACCACATACTGGCCCATTGAAAATGCTTAAGTAAATGTAAAAGAATTGACATTGTTCCAAACATATTATCTGACCATAGTGCAATGAAATTGGAAATTAATGGCAAAGAAGACTGCAAAAACTCCATAAACACATGAAAATTAAGAAACGCCTTCCTAAACAACCAGTAAGTTGCAGACAAAATTAAAGAAGAAGTTAAACAGTATCTACAATCAAATGAAAATGCAAAAAAGAACACATTGGAACCTGTTCGATGCAATGAAAACAGTTCTAAGAGGCAAATTTATAGCTGTAAATTCTTACATCAGGAAAACAGAACATGCATAAATAAACTAACGCTGCACCTCAAGCTTCTAGAAAAAGACGAGCAAGTGAAGCCCAAAGCTTGTAGAAGAAGAAAATTATAAAGATCAGAACAGAAGTTAACACAATTGAGACTAAGAAAACAATACAGAGAATTAATGAGTCAAAGAGTTGGTTCTTTGAAAGAATAAACACAAGTGATAAAACTGTAGCCAACCTTATCAAGAAAAGGAAAGAAAAAACCGAAATTCATGCAACGAGGAATGAAAAGGGTGAAATCACTCCAGATCCTGTGGAAATACAGAAGATCAATACTTACTTCAAAAATCTTTATTAGCATAGAATGGAAAACACAAATTAGTGGACAGATTTCTAGAAATCTATGAATTACCAAGCTGAATCAAGGAGATTTAAAACTTACCAACAAAGAAAAGCCCAGATCTTGATGGATTTATTGATGAATTCTATGAGAAATTTAGACATGATTTAATGTCAATACTCCTCAAACTCTTATATGAAATTGAAAGAGAAGCAATTCTCCCTAACTCATTCCTGAAGATAAATATTACTCTCATACCAAAACCAGAGAAAGGCCCAACTGAAAAAGAACTACAGGCCAATCTCCCTAAAGAACATAGATGCAAAAATCTTCAATAAAATACTAGCAAACAGAATGCAGCAAATCATCAAGAAGATTATACACCATGACCAAGTGGGATTCATCTCAGGAATGCAGGGATGGTTCAACATACGCAAATCAATAAACATATACACCATATCAAAAGAGTCAAAGACAAAAATAGATGCAGAAAAAGCTTTTGATAAAGTCCAATACTCATTCATGATGAAAATCCTAGAGAGAACTGGAATAGATGGTTTCTACCTCAATCTAATAAAAGCCATCTATGATAAATTAACAGCCAATGTTATTTGAAGATGACATGATACTCTACATAGAAGACCCCAAAAACTCTACTCTGCTATTAACTACTGCAGTTAATAAGCAAATTCAGCAGTGTAGCTGGATATAAGGTCAATACTCAAAAATCAACAGCACTCCTGTACACAAACAACAAACTCACTGAGAGAGAAATTAGGGAAAAAACACCTTTAACAATAGGATCAAAAACAGATGAAATACTTAGGAATCAATCTAACCAAGGATGTAAAAGATCTATATATTGAAAATTACAGTACTCTGAAAAAGGAGATTAAAGAAGCTATCAGAAAATGGAAAGGTATTCCTTGCTCATGGATAGGAAGAAAACCATTATACAGATTTAATGCAATGCTGACCAAAATAGCAGTAGCATACTTCACAGATCTAGAGAACACATTCCTAAAATTCACTTGAAAACAGAAGAGATATACAATAGTAAAGGCAATCCTGTGCAACAAAGACAAGGTGGGAGACATCACAATCCCATATTTGAAATTATACTATAAAGCTACTGTGATAAAATCAGCAAGGTACTGGCAAAAAACAGACCTGAAGATCAATGATTAGAAGATACACATACAACTACAAACACACTCAGCCACCTTATCTTTGACAAAGGGGCTGAACATGTTCTCTGGAAGAATGATAGCCTCTTTAGAAAGTGGTGCTGGAAAAAATGGCTTTCCACATGAAGACTAAAACTAGACCCATGTCTATCACCATGCACTAAACTAAAGTCAAAATGCACCAAAGAACTAAATAGTAAAACAGAAACACTAAATCTACTGGAAGAGAAAGAGAGAAAACTCGAAGATATAAGAGTAGGCAGAGAGTTAATGAACAAAACTCAAGCTGCAGTTCAAAGGATCAACAACTGGAACCTCATCTTATTAAAAACTTCTGTACATCAAAAAAAAAATCACCAACAGGTTGAACAGACAACCATAGAATGGGAAAAAAATTTTAGCTAACTGTCCCTTAAACAAAGGACTTTTATCTAGAACATATAAAGGATTGAAAAAATCAGGACTCCCCAGATTCAAAGACCAAATTAAAAAATGGGTATTTGACATAATATGCACTCCTCAGATGAAGAAATACAAATGGCAAATAAATATATGAAAAATGTTCAACATCATTAGTCATTCAAGGAATGCAAAGTGAAACAACATTGAGAATCCATCTCACTTCATAAAGAATGGCTATTATCAAGAAACCAATAACAAATGCTGGAGGGGCTGTGGGGAAAAAGGAACCCTTCTCCACTGTTGGTGGGAGTGTAGACGGGTGCAACCTCTGTGGAAATCAGTGTGGAGACTCCTCAAAGAACTAGGCTTGAAAGTTCCATTCTATCCAGCTATTTCCCTTCTGGGTATTTTCCCAGAAGAATTGAAAACATCATGTGCACCCATGTTTATAGCAGCACAGTTTTTAATAGCTCAATCTTGTAAACAACTCAAATACCCATCAACTGCAGAATGGATAAAAAAGACATGATATTTGTATACAATGGAGTACTACTCAGGTATAAAGAAGGATAAAGTCAAGGCTTTTCTGGGTAAAAGATGCAACTTGAGGCCACAATCATAAGTGAAATAAATCAGCCCACATGTGTAAACATCACATTGTCTCCCTAGTGTAAAAACATGAAAGAGTAAATAAGATTCAGATTGTGCAACAGATAGTGTGAAAGTGAAAGGGGAACAAACTGCTCAAAAGGAAAGAACAATGGGAAGGGGGAAAGGAGCAAAGAAAGAAGGGAGAAGATTTTATATGATAGATAATTATACTACTAATGTCTATTAGTTCATCAAAAATAATGGTTTGTGCTTTATTGTTTGATCATTTTTTCATGCCTATATCTTGTAATCTGAGCAACTACTTTGAAGATAACAGTACATGATATATTAACCAAAATAATAATCTCCTAGTATTTTGTTTTAAAATTCTGTATCCCCATTTTTATTCTTTTTTTCATTTAAAAATAATAGATAAATAAAGATAATGCAGACTCGGATCCCCCTGCCAGAGTTCACTGTCTTGTCTGCTCTTTGCCATGTTAGACTGCCAGGAAAGTGCTGGAAGCTTCGGGAAGAGCAGTGGGTGACCACACTACACTCTCTTCCTATTCAAGCCTATCATACATCCTTCTATCATATCCTGTGGCTTTTGCCCAGGATTAAACAGCAACTGGTAAGGTATTATGACAGATAAACTAGCTTAGCTCTAGGAGGAAATGAATTATGTTTAATTCTGTTTTCAACACCAAAGGACCAGTGATTTGACAGTGTATATGGGGATCAGGTCAGGAGCTTCTGAGTCTTTGTATTTCAAAAAATGTGATGTCTCATGCTCCAAAAGGCTCAAATCCACCCACGCTAGTTCTCAAATCCTTGAGGGAAGCCAACATGGCCCAGGCTAAATAAAAGTCATTGCCAGCTGCTGTTCCTAGAAATCAGCAGAAAAGGACAGGAGGACTGGGCTGCCTGTAGCTTGGGGCCAGGTCTAGCGACAGACCAAATCTGCACATTATGTCTGTACCTGACTAAACAGCCCACCTATCCCCTGGCCATCATCATGGAAGGATTTCCTGTTCTTCATAATGCGGCAGCCAAGTGTCCTGAGACACGTCCTGGTGAGAACCCAGAATGCAGTTTACTGAGTCCTTCTCTCTTGTCCAGTAGAAGCTGGGGTAGGTGCTTGGGGGACATCAGCAGAGGTTGTGAGAAGCCATCACTGTCCAGTAGAAGCCTGGAAGTTAGAGATGGAAGAATCCTCATGAAGCCCATGTCGAATGCGGGATCACCAAAGCCAGGGTAGGGGACAGCTACAACATGTGGCAGTCAGAGAAGTACATACAACAAACTGGACACTAGAGATGAGCATCCAAGGCCAAGGCAGAGCCAAGGACAGTGGGAGAACCGGAAAGGAGAGAGAGGGATATGCTGAGAGGTGCTGAAGGAGGCCCGGGCCACCTAGGACCCATCTGAACAGGAGGAAGTCAGTGTGGGATTTAGCAAGGTATCATGCAGAGCTTGGTGCCAAACTGGGTCCCATGTGGTGGGTGACCCATGAGCCATTTTGTGGCCAGGGGATAACATGGCATTACAAGTATACAGAGGTAAGTTTCAGCACTGGATTCAAATCCTGGCTCTCGGTCATGGCTACACAAAGGCATTGCCAATTACTACTCCTAGAAATCACAGAGGACAGAAGGTGCTGAGTGGCTTAGTATTTAGTCCAAGTTCATATAGCAGCTTTGGGACTGTCATCCTGGTTTCCTCAACCATAAGATGTGGTGGCTAATGGTGCTTGTCTGGGGGTGGTCAGGGGAAGAAGGTGGGATATCATGTGGGATGCTCCTTGATGCAAAGTGGCTCATAATCAATGCTGAAAAGACCCATGCTGGTTATTCTTTGCTGACCCTGACAGTAGCCATAAATGGAGCTGCTCCCTGGGCAGTGGCATCGCCATGACCTCCATGTAGGGTCCCAGGCAGGGGCAGGTTGGAGATGACCCTGGGTACCTTGAGGAAATAGGGGCTTTGGATGCTGGCACAGAGGCTGCAGGCTGGTTCCTGGGGTGGCCATGGGTTCTTCTAGTCACATTTTTACTTGTTACACACAAGCCTGTGTTGGGGACAGACTAGTCTAACTTCACCTGCCCAGCTGGAAGACCTTCAGCCTGGCCTCTTTTTCCCTCCAGGATCTGCCCCCATCCCCTAGGAGGGGTGGACAGTGTAGGAACCGTGGTGAGTGGGCCTGGCAGTGATCCTGTAGGAGCAATTGGGTCACTGGGGGCTGAGGGACAGAAGGACATCAGCAGAGGATAAGGGAAGCTGTTGTTCTGCTCTTTCCCACACTTCCAGTAGGAACAGAAAGAACCAAGGAGCATACCAAGGCTTCCAGTCTACATCTGTGTCCCTGTCACTATGCATAAGTAGCAGATTTGGACACCCCTCTAGGAACCAAATTGGCAAACATCCTACCCATTGCAAGAGGTGACTCATAAAGAAGTGTGGTCCAGGTGAGGAGGGACCGTTCATGGGCTTTACCTGCAGCCTGTGATGAGAGATGTGACCTGTGATCCTCTGGGATCTGCTACACAAAGGAAACCACAGCTGATGAACTCATGTACACTCGGCCCTCAACAGAAGAGAGAGGAGCTAGCCAGACAGCAAATTTAAAGAGCAGGTGACTCTACTCCACAAAGAGGTCAAGGGGCTGAGGTTCTTGCAGGGAGCCTGGAGGTCCCTGTCCTGCTGTCCTGAGCTGAGTTTTCCTTTGCTTCCTTCAATTCTGGAAGTTTCTGGAGCCCTTCTAAAAATTCTATCTCATCCTTTTATTTTTGTAGATGTTGCAAAGAATGTGGGCTGACTTCTGAAGCTGGGAATTTGCAGTACTCGGGCTAGGAGCTGTGGCAATCAGGAAGATGTGGGGTTTCTGAAATTGGTGAATGAGATGTAAGGTTAGGGACAGAGATGCAGTTCTGCAGCCTGGGATGCAGCATCAGAGCCCAGGAACTTGGGGTACATCCAAACCTGTCATCACTGACGGTCATCTGGTGATCTCAGGGGTGGAGAAGCTGTCCCATGAAGAGAATAAGAAGACCATATATCTGAGGACATGGTGTAAGCCAGGACTCTTGGCAATGTTGGATAATCTAAAACAGGGAAAGCCAAGCACAGTGGTGCATACCTGCAATCCTATCATCCTGGGAGGCCGAGGAAAGAGGACAAGGTCATGCCCAGCTTAGGCAACACAGTGACTTAGTGAGGTCTTATATCAAAATAAAAAGATAAAAAAGAATTGAGGACATAGCTCAGTGCAAAGGCTTTGTATTCTTTTCAGTATCCCTAAATAAAACACACACACACAAAAAAAAACAAAACAAACAAACAAAAACAATAGAAAAACAAATAATGTAGTCAGTTGACTTGGGTCTAGGCACAAATGACTCTCAGAATCATTAAAAGATCCCTGATGGCTTAATGTTTGCTATTTGGTGCATTATAACATCAGCTAAATTCAAAATCTCATGAAGATTTTCATGTAAACATCAGAGCAATGACTAGTGCAGGTGATGCTCATACACTGTGAGAATGAATCTCAGGCCCTTTCATTTAATGAAAACTTCTACTTCAGTCTCAGAAGGATCAGAGGATGGTTGATCCTCTCTTGGGCATGTGATTACCCATTGAGAAGCCTGACCACATCAGACAACTCCCATGAGAAGGATCTGGGTGAACCTCAATGGTGTTAGAACCAGTGCCTGATACATCATGGGTCAGAAGCCAGAGAGAGGCAGCGCAGCTTCCCGGGAACCCCTACACAGCCTCCCTGCTGGAAGTGTGGCCATGAGACTCCGTCACCTATTAATAAGAGCTTAAAGGAAGTGTACCATCCAATGCCTGCTGTGGCTGAAAAGTGAGCATTCCTTTGCATCCCTTTTCCTATGCTACAAATGCTTTGGAAATAATCTGTTGAAATGGTGGAGCCACAATGTGGAAGGGGTCATGGACCCTGAATGACCACAGGAAAACACCTGCCAACCTGAACCATCCCTATGGAATTTTAGAGGATTAAGCTACTCAGTGACTTGCCCCAGGCATTCTCTATCTTCTATTTCAAATGTTAGTGTGTCGGATTTAACAATGCACACAGGAAGCCTGAGCTTCAAATGGATTGGGTGTCCAGAAGCCAAAGGCCTCCCTGAGATCCTTCTGACCAGTAATTTTATTTATGTTTCTCTCCCCCAAAACAATGTATTTCCCAGCATCCATGGACACTGGGTGTTACAAATGTTAGCGACCTGCCCCATCCTTTTTATTTTTCTGCCTGGCTTGGGGCCAGTTTCATGTTTTAGAAATTTGCCATATTGGGTAGCCAGCAGTGGAGCTGGTAAAGGAAAATGGTCTTTTAAATTTTTAAATAGTTCTATCTGACATTGTTTTGTTCTGGCTCTCCTAACACTGTGTCCGGTATATCTTCTAGGATCAGGGTCTATCTGAACAATTCTAAAATGTCATATCCTACCTGCTGGCTTCTGTTGCTGCAGACAGCTGGCAGCCTGGCTCCCACAGAGCCTGCTAGGCAGAATCTGCCTGTGTACTACACATTTGCAGAAGGCTTGATCAAAAAGACAGCCAACGTGACCAAAATACATCTCTCTGCTCTATGGCTCAGAGAAAACAGGGGAATGCTGCTGCATTATCTTATCTTGAAAGCAGCTCTTTCTTCCTTTTGTAAAAATTTTGCGATGTGCATGACTGGGTTATGAAAGTTCTTCAAGGGTCACTGAATAGCATTGATCTTGAAAACTTAGAGGAGCATCAGCTTGGGGTTTCTCCAGACTCACCCCAGGCCTTTGTACTGGATAATTTGAAGCACAATCTATCCTGTTGACTGAAGTGCATTGTGTTTGATTCTTTCCACAGATGCCATGGCTCCTTCACACACACATACACACACACGCACACTTTTTTTAGAAACAGTACTGGGGATTGAACCTAGAGCCTTGACACTGAGCTACATTTTCAGACCTTTCTTAATTTTTATTTTCAAGACAAGTTCTGGCTAAGTCCTTGTGTGGCCCATGCCAGGCTGGAACTTGTGATCTTCCTGCTTCAGCCTCCTAGGATGTCTCCTTAGAGAAGTGCTCAAAGGGTAGGAATAAATAACACCCTTCCTACATTTCCCCTGGGTTTAATGACAGGCAGGGAATTTCCCCAGAAGAATCAAGAGAGGACTGGCTGATAGAAAGTTTTAGAGAATCAAGAAGTGGGTCTACAAAGAAAAATCTTCCTTCAAATAATTTAATTTTAAAGGAGATGAAGCGGTCAGGTGTCCGGGGATTGTTCAGCACCTTCTGTTATTAGCTTGGGGGATCTCTAGGGGTGTTCCTTGAAATCCCCTCTGAGGAGTGGAGCTGTGTGTAAAGTGCTTCTATATGGAGGACACATAGCTTCTGGCTGCAGACAGCAAGAGGCTTTAGCAAAATGATCCACTTAGCTACACAGCAAGAGCAGAGGCAGGCAGGAGAGAGGCTATGCTTTCAGGATCAGAGGGGACACTGAGGAGACACCCTTTGGCTCCTTGTAACATATCCACCCTATCCCTAAGGGCAGGGGGTGACTAACGCTGGAGACATTAGCATCAGCTTCTCTAAGTGCAGCTTCTCAAGTGCACTGTGACCTGTAGAAGCTTCAGAAGGGAGATCTTGCTGTCACTTCCAGGCCCTGCTTCCTTGTCAGCCCTAGAAATGCCAGTTGGCTCATTAACAGCAAGAATGCCCTTGTCACTGTCGTCATGACCAACACCAGCCGAGACCTGAACACTCACCACGTGTCACACATTGCAAAGTAATTTACATTCGATATTTTATTCTACTCTCACAAGCATCTTGCAACAGACTGATGATTTATATACCCCCAAATTCATATGTTGGAATCCTAACACTCAAGGTGATGGTACTGGGGGGGTGGGGCTGATGGGAGGTGATTGTGTTGTGAGGGTGAAACCCTCAGGAATAGGACTAGTGTCCTTATAAAAGAGGAATGGGACATCCCTTACTGCTTGCTCCTTCCACCATACAAGGTCGCCCACTGCAAGATCGTGTCAGCTATGAGCTAGAAAGTGGGCCCTGGCCCTGACTCTGTCTTGCTCTTGTACTCTCCAGAGTTCAGAACTGTGAAAAATACATCTGTGCTGATGGTATGCTACCCGGTTTATGGTAGTTTTCTACAGCAGCTGAAATGCACTAAAACACAGCCCACGAGGCAGGTCTTCCTAAGATGCCCACATTATCGAAGAGGAATTGAAGACTCGGTGATTGACTCAGCATAGTCCTGGCTGGGGCTATGACTGTAAGTGCTACACCCACCTCAGAGCAGGTAACATACATACAGTATAAGGGACAGAGAGAGGCTTGTCTACCTTTTGCTCTTGTTGCTTTTGCTGTCTTCTGCTGCCATGTACTGTTGCCACTCTGCCATGTGTCACCTACCTTGGAGCCAGGCAATTAGGGACTGAAACTTCTACCAACTGTGAACTAAAAGAACCTTACCCCTTTTAACTTTGGGTATCTAGTATTTCGTCTCAGCCATGAGAGAAAAGAGACTAAGACATGAGCTGTTCAACTCGTGATGAAAAAAAGGTTTATTTAGGCTCACAGTTTTAGAGTGTTCCATCTATGATGGATTGGCCCCGTTGCGTTGGGTCTATGGAAGCACCTCATGGGAACAAGTCAAAACTGTTTATTTCTTGGCTGGGACACCACAGAGGAGAAGAGACTTGGGTCTCACAGGCTCTTCACAGGCACAGTCCCCCTGACTCAAAGACCTCCCGACCTCACGCCCTACTGTTAAGTTTACACCACCAAGCTGGAGGCCAAGCGTCTAAAGCACGTGTTTTGGGGGATACTTGAGATCCAAAGCACAGCAGGTACCTAAGCATTTCAAGACCTCCATAGGAGGATGGGGATATAGCTCAGCTGTGAAGCACCGGCCTGGCAAGCATAAAGTCCTGAGTTTGATTCCTGGTACTAAAAAAGAGACCTCCATAGAACTACAGTGTGATGCAAAAATGTCTGTGATCACTGCTGGAGAAAAACCACAGGGCTGCTAGTGGAGTAGAGACTCATTGCTCATTTTTATACTGGAATAAAAGGCTGATATTAATTTGAAATTAGAGAACAAACATGTATTTTATATTCCTAATTTAGAGACCCCTGAATGTTATTACAGATTCTTGGGAGATGCGTGTATCACAGGTGAGGTACACCCACACACCCAACATGGACTATGGCCAGCTATCTTCTAAAAAATATTAAAGTACAGATAACAAAAAACATTTTCATTGCTCCACAAACAGGCTTTACAAGAGGTAAAAAATCAAGCCAAAGAGGTACTTGATTTTCATTAGTCATGAAAAGTCTGTGTGGATATTTTAATCTTTCTCTTCCTTGCAAAGGAACTCTGTCAAATGATGGACTTAGCAATTTATAATCACTTGTACAACAGTTACCACAAGAAATCACATTCACAAAAATATTAGAGCAGAAAGCAAAGTTGCATGGTTTGTCTTTTCGCTGGCTTTCTGGCATTTTAAAACGGAAGTTATTTTTACCACCCCTCTTGCTTTGACACTTATTCTAATTTTCTACGTAACATGGTTTCCAGATTGGGACAAATGATTATCCTGATTTGCAGCAAATAGCACCTGAGATAGGTTTAAGGAAAGGGGCCACATTCACCCTGCAATCAGCCGCCCCTCCTTTGGCTCGTCAGAGCTCATCCCCTCTGATGAGATTACTTGAAGGTGCCCAAGAAAGAAGCACTGAGGGGAAACTCTAAATTGCAAGTAGGAACAGTGCTCTTGGAGCGACAGGCAGTTTGCCTGTTTTTAGCTTTTCAGTATAGGCTGAGGGTAGTAGGATTTTGTGCTTCCTCACAAGCACATAAGAGCTTGACGCACTTTTTGCTTGCTGTTTTCAGTTCTTTAGCTGCTCACAATTATTCATCTCCCTGACAGAGGTGACTGAGAGGAAGTTTAGTTTTCTGTCAGAGCTGAGCCACCCCAGGGTCTTTCTTGAGGCTCTGGAGATGGAGTAGAGATACAGGCTTAGGAGGATGTCATTGCTGGGACCCTGTCATCTCTGGGAGCACAGCCCAGGTCATCAGGGTCATCAGGGATGAGAGGGTAGAGTCTTTCTCCCAGCTGTGCGCACTGGAGAGTGTGGTGCGGTTCACTTAGACATAGTGTCATCCTGGGCTGGTGCCATCAAATGGTCCTCTGCCATTTAAATCTCTCAAGTCATGTTTTTCCGTTTAAAACAACACTGGTTCGGACACAGTGTCATGGATCTCAGTACCTGGACTCCAGACTTAGACGCCTCACCCATACCTCGAGGGTGAGCACGAAAGCCACAAGAGCCAAAGCTCCTGCTTGTTATTTCCATCTGAGACCTCCACCCTCAGACCTCCTTCTGTCACCACCATGAGACTTCCCTGCATGCTGTCCTGTCCTTTCTATGGCCCCCTCCATCCCCACAGCACACTTTCTTTCTCCTGACCAAATCACACCCAGCTTTCATGACCCACACATCCTCCTCCAGGAAGCCCTTTTCTAACCCTGGAAGTATTAGTAGACAGCTAAGCGAGGCAGAATATTCTAGGCAGTCAGACAGCTCTAGGCCCTGGAGGGAGTCAGTGCAAAAGATGAGAACACATTCCAGCTGTGGGTAGAGGTGCATTTTCTTGAAGGCCAGGCCTTGACACAAAGATAAAGTGACTACAGGCTCCATACTTCTCCAGGGATATGCAATAATGAGTGCTATTCTAAGTAGACGTCAGTCACCTGGGCAGGGGACCGAGGCCTCCTTGATCCACCCTTTCCAGGAAGGGCCTTTGCTCTTTCCATGCACACTTGCTACATGACTTGCTTTCCCACCAGAAATTGCCTAAATATTCCCTGAGTGACTATATCACAGTCTTATGAGTTGATCACAGTTTTTTTTTTTTTTAAAGTTTTTAATGGGTACCAGGGATCGAACTCACGACCACGTGCTTGCAAGGCAGGCACTTATGCCGCTGAGCTAAATCCCCAGCCCTCATAGTTTTGATCAGCCTTATACTCACCTTGTGATTTCATACCCACCTTGTGATTTTACTCTATGAAGCCTCCTCTGTAAGTGGACTCCACGGAAACTTACTCCTGTCTCTCAGGAGCTGTATCTCTCTCCCTCAATAAATGTTTCCTACTCTTAACCTCTGTTAAGACTGCCAGGTTCCAATCCCAGCTCCACTACGACTTTGCTGAGTGACCAAGAAATCTGTCTAAACTCTCTTTGCCTTGGTGGGGACATAGCTCAGTGGTAGAGTTCTTGCCTAGCATGCATCAGGTCCTGAGTTCGATTCTAGCACCACCACTACCCCCCAAAAAAAACAGCAAAATGAAAAAAAATTAACAAAAAACCTCTCTTTACCTTAGTTTCAGTTTAATTTTCTTAAAATTCACCTTCGATTTTGGGGAGCATGAACTAGGCATATCAGACATCTAGCAGGTTGGGAGTTATAACATTCCCTTATATCATTTGGAGGTCCTATAGATCCCTAGATCAGAAAGAGGGAAAACCTCTTCTTTACTATTAAGGGCCCCACTGAAGTTTGAGGACACATGTGCTTGGTGAAACCCTGTGTTTTTGAGGAATTTTTCCTCCCAGTCCTGTTTAGTAGTTTGAGTAGTGTCCAGAAACTGCAGATGGTTGCTTCAACCCAAGGTTATGGTTTGGTCAAGGGACGGTATTGGAAGGGCAGCGGCACAAGAGGCCAAACAATATTTGTGCTGATTATGTCCCCAGATGGAGTAGCTGGTCTGAATTGCTGGCCCTGCACAGGGACAACGGACATGAAGCTGGGCCAGGGCTGTCTATCTCAGCCTCCCATCCCCGTCCCTCACCTTGGTCAAGTCTGGAAAGGTCCCACTGGGACCTCAGGTTCTTTTTTCTTCTGATTGTTTTATTTCCTTCTTTACGCTAAACCTTCTCAGAGGGAGGCCTCAGGCCACTTGATGGTTTCAATACTAAAATAATAATGAGGCGACAAGAGCCAACACTGAATTCACAAGGCAAGCACTTTTCATTTACTATTAATGCAATTACATAATGATACTGTGAATTGTGTGCTTCCCATTCTACAGATGAAACTAAGGTAAAGAGAGGTTTTTTGTTATTTATTTATTTATTTATTTATTTTTTTTGGTGTGGTACTGGAATTGAACTCAGGACCTCGTGCATGCTAGGCAAGAACTCTACCACTGAGCTACATCCCCACCAAGGCAAAAAGAGTTTAAACAAATTCCTTGGTCACTCAGCAAAGTCGTAGTGGAGCTGGGATTGGAACCTGGCAGTCTGTTATCTGCCCGCTCCCTTGCTATGCTTCTTTCTTTCTTTCCTGCCCAGCCTACAGTCTACCCTCCATGGCTCTGAGTTGTTTTGCGTCTTGCAAACACTACCCTTCCAGTGCACTCTTTGGACAGAATCACAACCTTGGATTGGACCAACCATCTTCACTGGACCCCTCTCACCTTTCCCTTCTACTTGTTTCTTTCTCCGCCAGCTTCTCTCTGCTTCCTTTCTATCTGAGTTAAACATGTCCGATCACTTCCCTTAAGTAGAATGCAAAACAAGAGCAAGATCAACGCCACACAGGGAGACCTCTGAGGATCCTCTCAGCTCAAGGGCTTTCCTTCCTCTCACTGGGTACACTGTGGTCTGGCCACTGTCTCTGCTGTCCTGATCACTCCATTCAGCATGGCCAATGGATGATTTTTGCTGCAAAGATCCAAGGGCACACTGAACCCCTGATCTTACTCAAATTCATTCATACAGTCATCCACTCATTCATTCACTCACTCAATCATCTATTATTTTCACTATATATCAGGCACTCTTGTAGGTACTTGGATACACCAGTAGAAAAAACAAAGACTTCTAACAGGCATGATGGTGCATGCCCGTAATCCCTGCACTCTGTGAGCCTGAGGCAAGTTTGCACCCAACCTAGGCCACTTAGTAACTTAGCAAGACTCTGTCTCAAAATAAAAAATAAAAAGGTGTTGTGGATGTAGCACAGTGCAGGGGACCTGGGTTCAATTCCTAGTACCACCTCAAAACAGAAAGAAAGAAACAAAAGAATAGAGAGAGTGTTTTTGCTTTGGTTCATAAAATGTGTTTTCTTTTTTGATTTTGTGCTATTTTATACTGCTCAGAGCACAAATTATTTGAATAAAAATGCATTCTTCAGAAATCTATCATGAACCAACAAGAAGCCTAGCCCTTCCTGCAAGTTGGCACCATGCGTGGGCCACAGGGAGGAGACCCAGATGCCAGCCCCTTTTGGCATGCCAGCTGAGAGACAAAAAGAGCCAACACCCCACCCCCACCCCAACCCCATAAGTGACCAGCTGATCTGGAGAAACACAGGTTGAAAGGATAGCTATTGAGGTAAAATACAACTTAGTGCTTGTACTGTTCAGTGTTTCACTGACCTTGCAGGCCTATAGCTGGTAGTCTGATCATCTATTCAGAGGATAACAATAGGCAGGCATGAATGGGGGATCCTCTTCTGAAGGTGGTTAATCCCCTATTATCTTGTTTTGAAGTCCTGTATTGTTTTCATTGTTTTATTTGGTTGAGTTTTACTCTGTTTTGTCTTGTTTGATATTATTACATCCCATGGTATGGGCAGCTATTTCAAAGATAACAAGATACATTATGGTAGCCATTTCGGATTTACTATTATCTTGTTTTGAAGGCCTTTATTGCCTTCATCGTTTTTCTTTTACTGGTTCTATTCTGTTCTGTTTTGCTTGATTTAACTGTGTCTGAAGGTATGGGGAGCTATTTTGAAGACAAGAGGCATTACGATCACCATTGTTGATTTTTCTATTATCTTGTTTTGAAATCCTGTGTCACACTCTTTTGTTTTGATTGGCTTGATTCTATCTTATTTTGCTTGGTTTTATTCTCTTTAAAATAAAAATTACAGAAATGTGTCACAATTGCTTGAAAAAAAATCAGTACTTTCTGTAAATATGGACAGACACACACATGTGAGAAGAGCAAGGAGGCCAGCGGGGCCAAAGGATTGAAGGTGGCAGGATTGGTAGTGAGCTCAGTTCTGTGTGGCCGTGTGGGATACTGAATGGCTATGTGCTTTTACTCCGAGTGAATTAGGGAGCCACTGAAGGCTTTGGCGCACAACAGGCCATGATCTGACTTAAGTGCTAAGAGCATTGTTCTGAATGTGGTGCTGGGAGAAGAGGGGGTGCAGGGAGACCAGCGAGGGGGCTCTGCAGTATCCAAGCACATGGATACATGCACAGGAGGGGGGCAGAAGCAGCCGGCTCTGGGAACTCTCTCCTTCCTTGGCTGCTATGGGTCCATTTCTCTCAGTTTTCTCTCAGCCATGCTGGCTGCTCAAATCAACATCCTTTGCAGGGCGTGTCTCAGCAGAGACCTCCATGTTGGGGTGCTCCTTGAGGTCCTGCCCTAGGCTGACACTTTACTCTCCCCTCAGTGCCATCTGCAGGCAGGGGACTCAAGTCTCCAGCTCACACCTCTCTGCTGGGCCGCAGCCCTGGGCTTCAGCAGCCCTCTCACCACTCTGTCTGCCTGGGCTGCAGGTCTTAGAAGCAAGCTTTCCTCACTAGAAATGTGCACATCGAATCTCCCAATGAGTGTGCCCAGGAGCTCCTGGAGACCCAGGTGCCAGAATAAGGAGCCTGGGAGATTAGTTCTTCCTTAATTTCATAGTGAGTGTACTCCCAGGATGCGATGACCCTTCCCTTCGAAGTAATGTCCACTGCCACTCCCCTAACCCACCAGTGTCCCATAGGAGACACTGGTGGGTTTCCCTGTGGGTCCTCCTGCTATGCAGGCAACACCGTTCCACTGTGGCCAGCCTTTGTTTTACTTTGACACATGATGTTGGCACATATTTATGGGATACAGCATGATAATTTGATACAGATATACACTGCATAATGATTAAATTAGGTTAATTAGCATTTCCACCTCCTCAAACATTTATCATTGCTATGTGTCCAAAACATTTAAACTCTTCTAGTTATTCTGAAACATATAATGATGTTGTTGTATAGTGTAGTCAGCCTGCTGGGCTAGAGAACACGAGGCTTTTTCCTCCTGTCCAGCTGCATATTGGTACCTGTTATCTGGACTCTTTACCTGCCTCCTCCCCACCTTTCCCAGCCTCTACTGACCTCTGTTCTAGTCTGAGATTTTAAAAGGTCAACACTTTAGTTACCACAAGTGACTGAGGACGTGTGGTATTTGTCTGGCTGTGCCTGCCTTATTTCATGTCACGGTCTTCCATTCCATTCATGTTGCCATAAAAGATAGGACTTCATGCTTTATGGCCGGATAAGTTTCCATTGTATATATGTGCTACATTTTCGTTCCTAGTCACCTATTAAAGATGTTATGGCTTAGATCTAAAATGTACCCCCAAGTCTCATGTGTTTGGAAGGTAACTGGATCATGGGAGTTTTATCCATGGATTCTTTCACTGATGAGTTCAGTCCATGAATGTGCTCTTAGGAGGCGGGGCCTAGTTAGAGATGGGTCACAGAGCACACGACCTGGAAGTGTTTATTGCTGTCCCCAGTTCCTACTTTCTCTCTTGGTTCCTGGCTACTCTGCGGGAAACAGTTTTCCTCCACCACGCCATTTCTTCCCGGGTGCTGGCTACCTATGGACTGAATCCACCGAAACCATGAGTCAAACCAACCTCTCTTCTTGTAAGCTGAGGGTGTCAGGGATTTTGTCACAGTGATTGGAAAGCTGACTAGTATAGATAACTGTGTATGTTAGATGTTGTGAGCAGTGTAGGAATAAACACAGATGTGCACAGGTCCCTCTGGTGTGCAGACTTCACGTTCTGGCCTCTACATGCAGTAAAGTGTAACTCTGATCATAGACTTCCAAACCTTCCACTTCATTGGCAGCTCCATCTCATCCTCAGAAGGCGGTTTAATTCTTCCCACAAGGCCTCGTGGACCAGCCTCTTCTGACCTGCTCCTGTTCCTTTCCTGCTACCTTTTAAGCCACAGATGGACTCGGTAGCACATGGTCCTGCCATCTGCACCTCTACCCGAGAGCTGCACTCCTCACATTCATGACTCCCAGCGGTCTTTCAGGTCACAGTCACTGCCTGAGAAGTTTCCTCAGCCCTCAGTGTCAGATGCCAGCCCACTAGAGTCACCCCTTCCTTCTCTCCACGGTGCTGTTTACTTGTTTCCACCCCACTGTGTCATTAGGTCAGTGAGAGCTGAGGTTCCATCTCTTTCTTCCCACCAGAACCCCATACAGCACATTTCTGACACCAATGCATTGCCTAAATATCAAAATCCTAGGAGGTAGGTGTCAGGATTGTCACTATAGCCTGGTTTCTGAATACCTGTGACCTACACTGACAATGAATGACATCAGGGACATCTTCTGTTACCAATGCCATTACAATCATCATAAAAACAATTACACTGCCATTGATGGCGATTTCCAGCATCTACTGTGTGCAAGCCCCTGGCCTAGGTATTTTATAGGTGATTTCCTTTCAGTTTCACAATTAAATTCCACAAAGTTAGTTTCATGAGTCTCAATTACAAATGAAAGATTAGAGCCAGGTGAAGTTAGTTAACTGTCTGCACAGGTAATGAGCTGTGGGATGTGGATTTATGTACTATCATTATCCTCCATGAAACAGTCCCTAGAACATAGGGAAATAATCCCTGTTTTCCTAATTATGCTCTGTTATCTTCCTGTCTCCTCAATTTCTCAGGTCTCTTTAAGATGCATTTTATTTCTGGGGTCTACATTTAAATCCCATCTAGGGCAAAGGATAATGGTCTCTGACTTGTCTTCAAGACTCACATAGTGTCTGGTGTTCAGTAACCTGTTGGTTTGGTCCAGTTTCCTTGAGGCAGGAGGCAGGAAGGGAAAATTCTGCAAGGAGGAAATCTGAAGGGTAGAGGAAATGCAGAATGCCTGGTCCCAACAGCTTGACCACAGCTGGCAAAGATAACAGGGCACACAGGCTCCAGGCTCCTGGGGGGCCCAAGATAAGTGCTCTAGAGACCACAAAGAGCACCCACCTGTAATGACTAAGCCATGCCTACATGCACGTGCTACAGAACATTCCAAACAACTGAAAGTGACTCCAACTCAGTAATAATTATAACCTCATTTACAGTGTGGTTTTGAGTTCCCACACCTAGTGGGCTTTGGGCACCATGACAGTTCCTCACTGGTCCATATTAGGACAAAAACTCCTCCCTTCAACAAAAAGAAGGAGGCGTAAGCCTAATTGGAATGGATTTCTGCGCCATTTCAAAGAGCTGCTGCCTCCTAGAAGAAGGGTATATAGATTCTGAGACCATCAGCTCTTCTCACTGGCCCATTCCTATCCCAAGGAGTGGATCTTCACTAACAAATCTATGCTTTCACTTCTCCTTGTGTGTGTCCTGCTCATTTCTCTGTCTTGGACACCACGAACCTAAGACATTCACAACCCCTGACAACACACTGAGAGAGGCTTCCAGCCATGGGTAGATGTCTCCACCAGTGGTTCACTTGGTGGATCTCTGCCAGCTTTCACTGAGCTCTTCTCGCAGCAGGTGACCCCAATCAGGATACTGGAGGACATCAGACTCCCGGGGCTACAGCCTTCAGGGTAGACACAGGCCTGTACCCCCAACTCCCCACACCCAGGAATGGCAGCTGGGCAGCCACCAGGGCAGGAAATGGATCCTGCTGGAAGCAGCATTTGGAGTTTAATGGAACTTGCTTATGGTAGCCTCTGAGCAATGGAGGGCTGAGACAACTGAGTGTGACAGCCTGGGTGAATGTGTCCAGCATGGAAAGGGTGAGACATCCAAGTCCAAAGCCACTTGTCAGTGGTCTATGAAGTGTAGTGAGGTACAAAGGCTACAGAAGAAGCCAAAGGGGTCAAGAGCCCAGGGCGGAGGGCTAGCAGGGGTGTTGCAAGTATAGGCATTGATGATGAGGGGGACTCTCAGAGGGCACCAGATATCTGCAATGACCAAGCTGGCCAAAGAGCGATGTGTTCGATGGCTGAGGCTGGCCAGGTTGTCACTCCCTTGTGAACTTGTGCCCTCTCTCCATCACCTTTGTTACAATGCAGTGCCCAGCATGAGTCAATGGCCATGTGGTGACTCCTAGGGTACAACTCAAGGAAAACTGCAGCTTGGGGCTAGGATTTGGATCTGGGGTGAGGACTAGGACTTGGGGGGGATTAGGATCTGGGGTGCATGCTAAAACTTGGAGCAGACCCTAGGGTGGGGAATGGCCAACCAGGCATCCCTCAGGGGTCTGAAGGTGCAGACGCCATCCCAGAGCCGGGGTCCCCCACACAAGCTTCTGCCCCTGTGTCTTTGCTTGACCAGAGCTGGTCACGTTCACAATTCCTAACACAGCTGAGTACATGGGTTCAAATGAGAGGGAAACAAATGGGCTTTTCCCTCTGGCCTCTACCTGTAAATGCCAATTATGTCCCAGCTTTGCCATCAGCTGGTACGAATGAGCTGGAAGTTGGGCTCTAACATGATTCACTTTCTCTCTGGTATTTCCAGGGGAGACAATAATGAGCGACCAGGAAAAGGACTTCAAGAACAAATGCAACCGAACACATGTGAGGCGAATCCCCATGGGCCTCTAGCGGGCAATGAGGCATGTTATATGAAGATTAGCAGAGAGAGCAGCCAGCCCCTAAATAAATAAATAATGAGGTGCTGTGCTCTGACAGCCGCCTTCACTTCCTCCTCCTCTCGCCTTGAACACTTGCTGCTCGGTAAAGGAACTCAGCTCCTGAAGCACACAGGCTCGGGAGAGCTTTCTCCAGAGGCACCAGCGAACTGAAGGCTGTCCTGGCCCTGCATATCCCTCTGGAAAATGTCAGGACCAGCAGGTCAGGAGCTTGGTCCTTTCCTGTGATTTTATGAGTCAGACTCTGTGCACAGCACCAGAACGCTCCCCACGGGGCAGTCTCGCCAACCCAGCACTGAGCAGGCTGGAAGGTGACTGTCAAGGGTAGGCGCTGTTTTGTTCACTGCTGCATTCTAGGGACATTTTCCAGGAGCAAATGAACTCAGGAATGAACATAAATAATATCTCGATGTAATATTTGAAAAATTGAAAATAATACCCCCAAAAATCCACCATAAGTAAAATGTCCGAATTAAAAAAAATAAAAGATAAGCTCTGTCTCAGTCCGTTTCTGTTGCTGTAGCTGAATATCACAAACTGGGGCCTTTACAAAGAAAAGAGGTTTAACTACTGAGCTCATGGCTCTGGATGTGGAAGAGCATGGTGTCCCCTTGTTTGGAATCTGGTGAGGGCCTGCCTAGTATTTCACAGCATGGCAGAAGGTGTCACAAGGTGAGACAGAGTGAGGGTCCCAGCTCCATCTCTTCTCCTGTTCTTTTTTTTAAAAACTTTTATGGAAAAAAGGTAAAACAAAATTTCATAATGATAGAAGAATAACAAGAATTCATACATTGCAGAGTGTCATCTTCAAAGTAGTTACTCAGAGATAGGATATGGGCGTAAACAATTCTCCAGTTGATACTAGCAAAAACCTTCCTTTTCAATGAACTAAGAGACATGAATATAGTTAATTTGCATTTTTTCCCTTTTCCTTTCCTTTCTTTCCCCCATTCCAGTTCTGTTTTCTTTTCAAACAAATTTCTTCCCATTTCACAATATCTATTGTACATTTTAGACCTTATTTACTCTTTCTATTTCTCACACCAGGGAGACAATACAATGTTTAAACATGTGAGCCTGATTTATTCACTTATGAGTATGGTCTCAAGTTGTATCCATTTACCTGTAAAGGCCTCAAATTTATCCTTCTTCATCCATTGAATAATACCACGTCTTTTTTATCCATCCCTCGGCTGATGGGCATTTGAGTTGTTTCGATTGAGCTATTAAAAGTGGTGCTGCTACAAACATGGGTGCACATATATCATTGTGGTATGATGTTTTTAATTCTTCTTGGAAGATAGGTGGAAGGGAAATAGTGGGGTGGAATGGGGCCTTTAATCCCAGCTTTCTGAGGAATCTCCACACTGATTTCCCAGTGGCTGTACCGGTCTTCACTGCCACTACCAGGGGAGAAGGATTCCTTTTACCCCACAGCCCCACTAGCATTTGTTATTGGTTAATTTCTTGGTGATAGCCATTCTTTCTGGAGTGAAATGCATCTCTTGAATAACCATCTCTTCCTGTTCTTACATAGCTGCTAACCCCAGTGGGGGTCTCATCCTCATGATGTTATCTAATATTATTCCCAGATAATCAGCCCATTAGCATATGGTTGGCTTTGGGGACTGAGCTTCCAACATGAGTTCCATGGGACATCTTCAAACCAAAGTAGCTTCCGCTCATGAGCCCACTCCCCAGGCCCTGGTCCTGGCCCTGAGAGGGTGAGTCCACAACAGCTCTTCTTGTTACTTCCTCATACATGCAGGTGCCAGGTTCTTTCCCTGCCCTAACCCCCAGCACACCCAGACTCCCAGAGGCACCTGGCTTGGCTAACAATGCTTGCGCTCTCCAGGTTGGCCACAGACATTGCTCGACTCACCCCAAGCCTGGACATAGCTCCTCATGAACAATTTCCCTCCCTCAGTCCTTCAGTCTTTGAGCCCCGGCACCAGGTAAGTGCCTGGCACAAAGTGAGAACCCAACCTGTATCAGAGGAGTGAGTGAGCTGGGCATGGTGGGGCACTGCTGCAATCCCAGCATTCTGGGAGGCTGAAACAGAAGGATCACAAGTTGGAGCCCAGCCAGGACAATAAGTAAGACTTACTTCAAAGTAAAAAACAAAAAGGGCCGGAGATGTAGCTCAGTGTAAATGGGATACTCAATCACCAGTACTGAAAAAAAAAAAAAAAGAATGCATTGATGCTGTGAATTGGGGATCTTTCTCCTGTGTCCTCAGCACGCCCACAGGAGGTCCCTTAGGACTTTGCTCCCAGTGATCAGAGCTCACAGTTGCCAAAGCAGCCTGTTCCACAGTGGGAAGGCGAGACTCCTTGCCTTGACCCTTAGCGGTCCTTGTAAGGACATCTTGTCAGGGATCTGAAGAAAGAGCCCTTAGCTCTAGTCTTTTCTTCCTGTCTTTAGATGAAACACCCCCAGATCCCTTGAAGAACCCCCCCTGGACTTAGAATCTAGGCCTCTGGAGAGGGTGATAGTGACCTCAGGCCCTCAAAGTCTTGGACTGGCTCTGGCTAATTCTTCTCCTCAAAAGCTCACCATGAGCTTTAAATGTCTGCCTTGCCTGTCTGCATCAAGGCCACCCAGTCTCTGGGATTCTGACCACCTTTGCTGCTGGGCCCTGGTTTCTGGTCTGCAGCTAGATCCCTATACAGAAAGGATGCGCTCCTGAAGGACATGAATAAAGTCATGTCTTTATGAGGAAGTGGCTCAGTCAATTATGGGAGCCGAGAAATCCCACCATGTGTCATTAGCAGGAGACCCAGAAAAGCCAGTAATGTAATCCAGTCTGAGTCTGAAGCTCTGGGGGAGAGGGGAGGAGATGATGAAAATCCCAGTGCCCAGTTCAGTAGTCACGCAGGAAAAGTGGGGTGAAACCTTCCTTTCTCCACTTTTTGTTTTATTTAGGCCTTCAATGCATTGGGCAATGCCCTTGTACCCTGAGGAGAGCTGAGTCCATTTATTCAGACGCTGATCTCCCTTGCAAATAATCTACACACACCCAAAAGTCATACAGAATCTGGCCACCCCCTGGCAATGAAGATGACACATAAATTTTGCCACCACACTGTCCTCTGCTCATGCTCTTCTTATGGCTCCAACTTTCTGCAAGTGCACATCCAAATCCAGACTCCAGCTGGTCACCCTCCCCGTTCTTGCCCTTATCTCCTCTCATTCTCCCCTTGCTCCAGCCGTGTCGCCTCCTTGTTCCTCACTTGGGCCACACTGGGTGTGGCATACAGTAGGTGCTCAGGGGACAACTGTTCCCTGAATACATGAACTGAAGAGAAAGCACTCACCATGTTGAGTTTATATTCTCAGCATCAGCACAGCATGCTCGGGTAAGGGGCCAACAACATGGCCTGTGTCAGATCTGCTGCTTTTCCTTAAATCCAAAATGGTACCCTTCCCTTGAGTCTTCATCCCCAAGTCCCCCGATTTCTGGGTTGCACTGAAAGATCCAGCTATTTTGTCCAGCCTGTTTTCCAGTCTTGCTGAGTTGAGTTGCTGGTCTGCCTTTTCAGTTTTGAGTTGCCCCTGTATTTTTAGAAGAGCACTTGTGTGTTTGTGAGGGCCAATTACACCAGCTGCCTCTCTCTACAGTTCCACTTGCCAGCTCATTTTATATTCCTTACAAATACTGATCAAATTGTCCTCTAAATATACACCAGTGCTAACAAGCCTCAGTGAGATTCTGGTCCTGAGTGGTCTTGGCCACTGCAGCTCGTTCAGCGAAGCTCATAAGGGTCCACGAAAGGGCTTACAATGCAGAATGCAGGTTGGGGTGGTGGTGGTGGGGTCAGGGTGGGAAGAGAGGCTGGATTTGATTAGGGCACATTGTGTGCATGTATGGAAATAGTACTCTCAATGACATTAATATATGCGAGTTTGTTGTTTTGCTTTTGTTTTTGAGATAGGGTCTTGGTATGGCATTCAGGTTGGCGTTGAACTCACTATGTAGTTCACGCTGGCTTTGAACTTGCAGTGATCCTCTTACCTCAATCTTCACAGTGCTGGGATTGCAGGTGTGTTGCCACTATACTCAGCTTATGGTACATATTACCAAAAATAAGAAAGAAAAAATAAGAGACAGTTTGAGAAGAGGTGGAGGGGGTAGGAGGGTCTTATGAGCATGTTAGGAAATTGCAGAGACTGTTGTCCTTACTGGATAGGTTGGGTTTGAGCGTGGCTCTTCTGGCGTGTGTCGGGCTTTCATCTCAGTGCTGCCCTGGCTATTTGAAAACCTCTTGGTGGTGACTGTCCTGCCTTCATCCGGAAGCCCTCACAGAACCTGAGTCAGCAGACAGTCAGGATATAATTGCCATAGGCTGCCTCCATGAATGGGCACATGAGACTCTATCTGCTTGACTGTTCACCAGGACTCTGCAGACACCAGGTGATAGGGGAACTTTAGACCACCCCCCAAGATTATCTGTACAATGCCTGAGTCTGTACTGTCTTCAGAGAGAGGATCCACAGCATCAGGTTCTAGAAGTGCCCACTGACCCCAACGCCGTATGAGTCACCTGTTAGAACATGGCGTGAAGGCAACCATCAGGACTGTAATCCAGTTCCCATCTGGGATACCTCTATCCGCCCTACTTCCCATCCACTCCACTTCCTCAGTGCCTCTCACTCTGTGCTAGAGCCCAAATTGTCCACTGGACATTGCTAAGTGCCATGCACTTCCTACACAGTGTCTCTTCCCAGGTCTCTGACTGACACAGCCTTCTTCTGTACTCCCTCACATGACTCCACTGCTCTCCTTGATCCTTTTCCATGCCTAATCTTGAGCACCCAGCTTCTCTCCCACTCTCCCATCTCTACCATCTCCAGATCAGTGCTCCCCAAAGTGTGGTCCATGGATGGGGGCCCGTTTGCGAACAATCTGGAAAAAGATTCAGCTGGTATTGTTAAGCCCTGAAAGCATTTATAGCAATTTAAAAGAATAAGTTTAAATCCATTGGCTCTGGTAATAAAAAATCATTTGTTCCCTTTTCCCCAATTTTATTTTTCTAGTCATTCACTTTTATTGTATCCTATAGAAGTATCAGATCACAACAGATTGGAAATAAGAAACTGTATAGCCCTTCAAGTCATAGCACTCTCAACCAGTCCCCTAGGGAGCACTCAGGACTTTCCCTCCTTGGTAGCCCCTTTCCTGCTTCCACTGTGAAATTTTAATACCAGAGATATTCTGTATATCTGCATATGTCCTGTGTCTATCAAAAATAGTAACTCTTTTACCTCCCACAAGAACCAATTGTCATCAAGTTGGGGGGCATATTCTACCTGATAGGAATGAAGGCTAGGGATGACTTGAGAATCCCTGCTGCTTTAGGGTGAAGCTTTGAGCCTATAAGATGTGGAAACCCATGGGTATGTTCTCAGAAGCCTGCAGTTGTGTCAGAGCTTGAAATATACCTACTGTTATGAATGACCTTTCTCTGAGTTCCCTTATTTATCGTAATAAATATCATTATGGTTTGGATCTAAGATGTCCTCCAAAAAACTCATGTGTTCAGAGATGGGGCTTTGGAAGTGATTGGATCATGAGGGCTCTAACTTCATCATTGGGTCAGTCCACTGATAGATTCATAATTTGATGAGATTATTTGGAGTTGATGAAGATTTAGGAAATATGGCCTAGTTCCAAGGAGTGAGCTAGGGGGCATATTCCCGGTGAGTACATCTGGTCTCTGGCCCCTCCCTCTCCGGATCTTTCTCCCTGTGCTTGCTGGCTGCCAGCAGGTGAGCAGCTTTCCTCTTCCATGCTCTTCTGCCATGATGTTTTTACCTTGTCATAGGCCTGAAAGCAAAGTAGCCAGCTGACCATGAACTGAAACCTCTGAAACCAGGAGTCGAAACAACCCTTCCTCCCTTTAAGTGTCTCAGGTATTTGTCACAGTGATGGAAATCTGATGAACACAGGTATTATAATGAGTTTTGTTTAAACTTTAGGTTTTGAGCTTTGACTTGACAGATGATGAGCAGGAAGCCATGATCCTGCCTATGCTGGTGGTCACCACTGTGTTTCCTCCACTGCTCATTCACCTTGTGAGCACCCACTGCCCACCACCAGGACATCTTAGCAACCATGGGTCAGTGCCACCAGGATAGCTGCTGTGGGTCACCTGGCCAGGTGGCCTCAGGAGTGTGGTTAATGGGGTAGAGCACACTGATCCCCAGAAAACACCAGTTGGAGAGATGTTTCTCTCTTATCTACTTGTAACAGATGCACGTGGCATGGTAAAGACATTGGGGACCCATGTTCCGTTTCACAGTGAAGCCTGCTTTACTGTTTATGTCCCAGGCTCCCAGATGTGCTTGATCACAAAACTCCTTTACCTCTTGCAGGAGATCTGTGACCATGCACAGAACCATCTTCTGAGGAACACAGTTTAGGAAAAAGTGAGCTTGAGCTTAAGGTTTTATTAATTCATGTTCCTTTGCCTCATGACCATTGATAACTGGAAGTCAATCAATAAACTTTGGAACTGTGCTAATGCACAACATTCCCAGGTTTCTGGGTTCCTGACCTCTGTGTATGGAGACCCCATCACCGAGCCCTGACTGCTTCCAGAGCCACCTTCTCTCCTCATGGCTTAGCATAAGACTCTGAAGACACAGCAGATACAACCTCAATTCTTGATTTCTCTTTAATTGAAGGTGCATTAGTTCTACTCTGAGGATACCCATAGTTTCCCACTATTTTCTCTTTTTGGATCATTTGCCAAAGCAAATGAGGGCTTCATAGCCACATTTAGTACTTAAAGTTCATGAGCTGCCCAGATGGTGCATTTTTTTCAAAAGAATCTTTAGCTTATATCCTTAAACCATGGCTGTTTGTCCTCTCCCAGTGGAACAATTTTGAAAACAAAGAGAAAAGCCTGAGTTCAATGCAACAGGCTGCTGTTGACGCCTAGACTGATGCTTCCAGCACATAGTGCATGGCGTAAGGGCTTGGTAGGGGCTGTCATGGCCAAGTCCCACAGACGGGCAGCTTAAGCATACAGATATGTTTCCTCAGACCTCTGCGAGCTAAAAGTCTGAGATCAAAGGGTGAGTAGGCTTGGTTTCTTCTGAGACCTCCCTTCTTGGCACATAGATGACTGACTTCCCTCTGTGCCCTCACATGGCAATCCCTCAGTCATTGTGATCAGAGGTCATCCCTCCCCAGTGATCTCATGTTACCTTAATTTTAACACTGGCATCGAACCCAGGGAGCACTGAACTACATCTCCAGCTCCCCCAACCCCTTTGTTTTCTGAGACACAGCCTCACCAAGTTGCTAAATTGCTCAATCTGTGCTTGAACTCAACTCATGATCCTCCTGCCTCAGCCTTCCAGAGTGCTAGGATTACAAGAATGTATTACCACACCCAGCTTCTGCCTTAATTCTTTAAAGGTCCTGTCTCCAACTAGAGTCACATTCTAAGTTACTGGAAAGTAAGTACTGTGACATTTGGAGGACACAATTTAGCCCACAGCAAAAAGCATCTGAGCTTTTCTAGTTTATGTTTCAGTGAAACACACATGATTAGGGCTCTGGAGAATGTTGAACTTACCCTATAAACTGTAAAATGAGGCTCAGAGAGCAGAGGTACACACTCAGCCAGCCAGCTCATGGGCTGTGAGCTCTGCCCAAGCCTGGGGTGCCAAAGCATCGGTGTAGCCCTGACCCCAACTACAGTTTCCTCCCCAGCACGGCCATTCATCCCCCTTCCCCCGGTGAAAAACCAAAATACAAAAAAAATCCAAAAGTGTCTAAGAAACTTAAACAGAGAGAAGTAAAGACAGTTCTCTAAGGGCAATGCAAAGACTTGAGGCTGGTTTTCTAAAGTCTGAAGAGATACACTGACTTTGTTATGCACTTCAGCCTCCATTTTCAAAGTACGGCCATCAGGACCTCTAGGGGTTCCCTGGGGGTGCTTATTTTCAGAGAAGTACCAAGATGTCATTTGTCTTTTTCATTTTCATTCTCTCATGAGCCGCACAGTGGAGTTTCCAGGGATCCTGCCACACAGGAGATGCCATTCATGGCTCTGATGATTAATGGAATGCATAAAACACGGAAGGAGCGAGGGTCTGTAATAACATGAAAGAGCCACTCCTTCCAGTTTTGCTTGTTTGTTCATTTGGAAGATAGTTATTTTTCACAAGGAAAATGTTTTATTTATGTGAATAAAAACGGGCTTATTACTGGTTTTGGACAATTTAATAAGTAAGTAAAAGGTGAGATTGAAGAAGACAGTGAAAAATGTATTATAGTAAAAGATGCATCGCCGTGAATCGCCTCCCCCAAATACTCCTCTGTACTTTCAAATACAGTCATCCCATCACTCTTGCCACTTTCTGAAGCAGTTCTGGAGGTCCTCTTTCGTGAGTGTCTTTAGATGCTGACTTGATAACCAGAATCAATTCCAAATGTTTACCTTTCGTGGTCATCTTGAAGTTAGGGAAGAACCAGAAGTTGCCAGATCTGGTGAATAAGGTGGATCAGAACACAGCGTCGTGTTTTTATGAGCCTGCTTTTCTGGTGGATGACGCTTAGCTGCAACATTCACACCTTACAAAGACACTCACAGCATAGGACTTCCAGAACTGCCTCCGCAAGTGGCAAGAGCAATGGGGTAAGCGTGTCCCAGGTGAGGGGGGATGTTTTGACGGGGATTAATGACAACATTACTATAATGAATTGTTAATTGAAACATTCACTGTAAAATGTGACCACTCCTTGTACTGCTAGCATTTTACAGTTTAATGCCTAAAATAGTAAGAAATGAAAAGACAGAACATACAAAAATCAAACATCTCTGAAGTCTCCCTTCATTTTTAAGATCGTGAAGGGTGCTAAACCCAAACCGATTGGGAAAGGGTGCTATGAAGCAATGAATAAAGTTCACTGGTGCAACCACCAATTTCCTTCACTCTTTTTTATGCTATTTTTTTTTTTTTGCACTGATTTCTTTTCCACCTTGTTTAGTTTCCCTCAGGCCCTAGCAGCAGGGAGTGGCAGCAATTGATTAAATAGAACTCCAGGAAAGTGAGGCCTTCCTCCACCTGGGACTGTGTCTAGGACTCCCCACTGCTCCTGGCTGCAGGGCAGCTCACTGCCGTCCCAAAGTTCACTTCATTGGCCTCCGAGGAGCAAGCACCCAGCTTAACCAGCACCTTTGGGAAAGTGGCAGCTCACTCTTGACCCAGACAATTAAGCCCAGAATGAGACAGTGGCCGACATCACAAAGCCACAAAGCAAAGTCCTGGGGTGCTCTGTCTCCCTTCTGATCTGCGACAGGACCTCTCATGCCCAGCTGCCTTCACCTCCTGGAGAACATTCTGAGCTCTCATTCTGATCAGAGCTTTGTTAGCATGTTGGCCCAGCACACAGGCATCTTTTGAATCTTAAGCCACCTGACCTGTACTTGTCCTTCCTCTCGCTGTCCCTTATGACGGGAGATAGAAGGGGGGAGATGACGGAGGTGTGGGAAGCAGGACCGGGTGATCGCAGAGCTCACATTTCCAAGCACCTCTGTACCAAGCGATCTGAAGCCAAGAGCAGTAACAAGAACCACACTTCCCCAGCAGATGTGGGCACGGCTTTGGGCACTGGCCCCTCCTCACAAAACCCCGGGGAGTAGGTGCTATTGTTTCCCTTCTTTTAATGAACAGGAAAAGGAGATGCAGAGAGATGAACTTGCTCAGGGCCACACAGCTTCACAGCCAAGGTTACAGAGAGAATGAAGGGACAGCTGTTTGAAGAGAAGCTCAGCGGAAAGAAAGAAGTATAAACAGCAGGACCCGGGGATGAGGAGGAGCAGGTGAATCTTGATGCTGGCCAAATACACACCCATTCACAGGAAAGAACTTGGCCTTGCATAGGAATAGGAGGGAAGGGGGAGGAGAGAAGAGGCAGGGCATTAGGGCCAGACAGGCCAGGGAGGAAACTTCACGCAAGAAGATCTGGGCTCATCTCGCTGGGAATCTCTCCCTGTCCAGCCTTGCATTTTCTAAGAGACATTCGCAGAGTACCACTGCCAACCCCTGTGACCTACTGTGTCTTATAGATTGGCTGGGAGGACCCACGCCTACGAAGGATGGTCTCAAGCACTGATGGTCTTCCCACGCCTTCCACCTTCCCTGGCTCAAACCAGACCACAAAGTCATTCTCTCAAAGGACAGGAATGACAGAGAGCACACAAGCAGAGTCAGTGCAGTTCTGAGAGTTATGACATCTGGGAGGAGGTGTCAGATGCTGACTGACATGACAGAGAGAGAAGCTTCATGGTGCTGACGCATTCATGATTACAGCCAGAAGTGGCTGGGGAGCCAAGTATGAGTGAGAACAGGCCCATGGGCCAGGCCACTTACCCCAGGGACAACAACGCTGCTGAAGACCAGGCTCCCAGCTACTCTACCTAAGCCTTGGAGGAGGCTTATTGTTTGGACTGATGCTCCTAAGTCTTACCGGAAAGCATGCTCTCATTTTCTACACCAGGAAAACCCCAGGAAAGGAATGCCTAGAGCAACTGGATTAACACAATGGGAAGCCTAGCGTCAGCCTGCGGAACAGCCCTCTGCCTTCCCAGTGGCAGTGTCTCCTCACTGCCGCCTAAAGTGTGTGGCCCCCTAACGTGTGGGAGCCCCATACATTAGATTCTGGGCAGGGCCCTTGTTCCCCAGTATGGTGAACTCCAAGGCTGTGCAGCCTGGCATCCCGTCCACCAGTTTCTTTCTCTGTGGAGTCATCACTCCAAAATACCGCATGTCAGAAGATACCTTGCAGCTCCGGAGTTGGGTAAAATACAACGTAGGGTTCATTGCCCTCCATCTCCAAGGAGGGAAAAGCAAACAGCTTACTAGACATCAATCCACAAAGGACATTTTCTTTGTGTGGTTGACCACTGAAAAATATTGACTATCAAAGACCACGATCAAAGGAAAGATACTTCACTAAAGCAAGGAGGGCAAGATCCCTTTCCTAGGGGCACAGTAAGTGGCCAATCTGAAAGAGAGGCTGGAAGATCCTTTTCATGTAAGATTAAGTTCCATTTCTATCCTGTGATGTTATGACCTTATGGTTTTCAGAGATATAAAAAGGAAAATAACTGTTTTTATCCAGTGTCCATCCAGCTCTCTAGCCATGCTTCTATCCATCCAACAATCTTTTTTTTTTCTTATTTTCAGCCACTGTCCATGTAGCTCTCCATCCATCCCTCCATGCATCCACCCATCCAGTCATCCATCCATGCATCCACCCATCCAGTCATCCATCCATGCATGCATCTTGCAATTTTTTTGTTGAAGGACAATGACATGCCAGGCACCAGGCCAGGTTGCTGAGGAGCTACATTAATGAATAAAAGAGACAAGACCCTTCTCTGTGGTAATCCACAGAGAAAAGAGCTAATGAAGCAATTATAAGTATTTCAAGTACACTGAGAAGAGAAGGAGAAATTCATGGTGCCACAAGAGTGCAGATATAAGGCAAGGGAGCAGGAAAAAGTAGCTCTGAAAAAAAAAAAAGAAAGTCTATTCACAGCAGAGTTGTTCAGACTGGATTAATACTCAGCTAAAACTCTCTGCCTCAGAACCCAATTAAAATATGGGAATGCTGTAGTTTTCATATATACATTTGAATATATGACTTAAGCTTATAATTAAGTTTTCAAAAAAAAAATGCAACCCAGTGAAATCTCAGACCCAAATCCTGTCTCTAAGGGCTATTTGCTAAATCCTATATTAGCAGTCAGACAAAGACCATTGTCCCAAAAGCAGTAATTTGGTCTTCACCATGATCTGAATTTGCAAGCTGATGTGAATTGAGAAGCAGAATAAACCTGATATTTATCCAAAAGGACAGAAGCGCTTTCGGATGTCAGAAGAGAATGACAGCCAGAATAGCTGAAGAGATCAGTGGAAACTTGACACTGAGAAGGCTTTATGCTACTGACAATTGTTTCTCTTCTGCCAAAAAGGTCTGACGTATTTTTCCCTCTTAATTCCATTTTATTTTACAGTTGTTCTCTGGTTGAAAAGAATGCTCTCCAAAAACTTTCAAGAACTGTGCACTGATGAAAAGGGAAACTAACAAGTCCACATTTCCCCGCTGGGTAACACCAAAGGCAAAGGGAAAGGAACCATGTCACTTCATACTTTTGATTAATTTTAGGGTCAAGGAGAAGGAGATGAAACTTCCCTTCCTCCTTGGGAATCTCATTCTTCATGAAGAATATTCTGGGTGGGAGTCCCTCGACAGAAGGGTTCAAAACCTAGTCCTTGTCTTGGTCAACAGTGAAAAGCTTCTAAATCCACCCCCTGCACCAGACAGGAAGTGTTATGGCCAAGTACATGTTTCAAGTGCCCAACCCACAGGTAGAGACTCCATCATAGTAGGAAGTCCACTGGATATGGTTGAGCACAGACAAACTATAGCTCTATAGAGAACATGGGAAGAGAACCTGAAAGGATGTCCTGGGTCTGTGTGTCCAGAGTTCCACACACCGTATGGAAAGGTTCTTGCATAGTGGCTGAGACACTGCTGTGGACAGAGGGCATGACTCAAGTGACCAATCATGATATGTAACATGCTGGGTTGAGGGTATCTCTTGCTATTTTTGGTAGGAAATTTAGATCTTTTTACTACCTGGCCTCTAAATGTGCAGCACAGAATTTCAAGAATAAGGGATCTTTATAAATCCACAGAGAAGGAAAGAAAGATATTGCAAGATTAAATCAAGCTGCTCTTCAGCTAGTTCTGGATCCAAACACAGATTGGATTCCTTTGGAGAAGGGAGAAGTAGAGGCTGGTAGGGGAGGACAGAAAGAAGGAATTGACCAACATGGGTCAGTAGGATGCACTCAAAAATGTTTACACAAAGGCTGTGGGAACTCTAGGGAAAAAACTCCAGAGAAAGCATTGAGAGAAAAAAGACAGAGGAGCAGGGAGAGGGGCAGAAACTCTGCAGGAGCCGTGGGGAAAGAGAAGAGGAAAACACAGAAGAAGAGGAAAGAGAGAGGATGAGAGAAGCACCCAAGTCCCCAAGGAGCTGGGTCTTGGTGGGGTCTTGGGACTAGTTGATTTTGCTTTTATATGAGATGTTACCATGAACTGACCCCTTTGAGCTTCATGCACATTCCAGTAAGATCCTTTTTCTATTCTGGTTGAGGTAGAAACTGAGGCCACCTGCCAGGTAAGTATGTCCAGATAGCACCTCCATAGGATTCTCTCTAGGTGACCTTTCATCCCGTCCAGCTGCTGGTCTGTCAGGGCAGGCACAAGGTCCATCTTGGTGAAACAAGTTCTTACACAACAAAGCTACATGTTCAGAACTTGAGTCTAAGTTCCTGAGCCCAAGTGCAGGGTTTTTGTTTGCTTGCTTGCTTTTGGTACTAAGGATTCACAGGGAGCTACATCCCCAGCCTTTTTTTTTTTTAAGTGGTCTAAAATTTGTCCAGGCTAGGCTTGAACTTGCAATCCATCTGTCCCCTATTATAGAATGCCAAGTTCAGGCTTCTTTGTGGTACACAAGCTCTCAGCAGAAATGCAGAGATGCAAGCTAAATTCTCTTCCTTCCCCAGGAATTTTCAGGGACAGCTTCTGGGTTTTCCTCTGGCCAAGCCTGTGGAGACCAAGGCTCTTCCCATGGCCTCAAGCATTCAGAGTCCTTTGGAGAGGTAAGAGGTTGGTGCAGAGTAAGGAGGAAGAAAGTATTTTGCTTCTAAAACGTGGACAGAAGAGGAGCCAGTGTGTCCTAACTTACTCCACAGCCATGCCTTGAGCTGATGGTTTAGTGAGTTGGTCTGGCCAGCAGACAGAGCACTGTCACAGTAATGAAATGGCTAAGCTTAGGGCAAAGACAGGAAGCCAGTTTTAGTAAGCTCTTGACTGAACCATTACATCTAAAATTAATATGACAAATGGTCTGTTCAGTTGTCTGTTCGGTTACAAGCAGCACCAGTGATGCACCTCTGTTTGCTTTCTGCTGAAGCGCTGGCCTTGACATCTTCCCTTCCAGAACCTTGTTCTTCCTGAAAACTACCATGGTGGTGCCTAAGACTCCTGTCTGCTGCATTCATCTTGAAATGGGATCTTGGTAAGAAGCACTAATTCATTTTCTCCTGAAGGAAAACCAAGTGTGAAGTTGCAAATTACCCCACGAAGGACTTCTTGAACTTTTGCACAAGAAAGCTTTCAATTCATCCAACTTAATGTGGTCACAAACATCAAGAATATAAGGGAGCTTTTTGATTTGAAATCTTAACTTCATGGGTGTCAAGTTTAATGGCTTTTATCACCAAGTCCTAGACAATGAGGACTGAAGTAAAATCAGCCACCACAACTGCCAAGGAACACCCAGAGGGGGTCAATGACTTGTTTTAGGTCTTACAATTGAGCCAGATTTGGAACAAATCAGAGTTCTGGACTCAGTGCTATGAGTTATGAAATTCTGTGTCCTAGAGACAAGAAGGATGGAGGGAGGTGACTGAAATACTCAGGCATAACCTCCTGACCAATGGGGAAGCCGGACACGATGGGTTCTCAGTATTTGGAGCTCGTCCCAGAAAGCAGAGGCAGATCTTGGGTAGACAAATGCTGACTGGGCTGAAGCATCAGCAGGACAGCAGCGTCCCAGGGCTGGTTACTGCTGACCCTTTGGCATCCTTGCCTTTGGTTTCTTTAATGTGATTGCTCAGTTTCCTTGCTGCCTGACAAAAAGGTCAGTTCCTGCTTGTTCTCTAATAAATGGGCTGCTTAATGCTGGAGTGGGGGAAGGAGCAGCAGAAAACTCTCAGTGTCATCTACTAATAATTACAAAGTAAATCACGTGATTTTGTTTTTTCCTTTGAACATTTTTTAAACCACATTTAAAGTGCCAAAGAGCACTGCCTTGCCCTTTATAGGGCAAATACTTTTCAAAAAACATCATGCTTTTCTGAACATGGTGTATTTTTGGCTGGAGCCTTTAAACCACTGAGAAGGCAATTGCTTTTTAATTGGAATCAACAGCCAGTGTTGTCTTGGATTCAGAGCTGGCCTCCCAGTCAAGGTCCACAGAGCTTGGGAGACAGGGAAAGTGGCCAAGTCACCAACCTTCTGGCTATGACTCCCAGGGGAAGCTTTGTAGCTGCGGACTCTGCTGGGTTAGAAAGTAGAATTTCCATTCTCTGACCCCACAAAGAAATACTTGTCACTTATGGGACCTGGCAAAACAGAAACCCAAGTGGCTCAGGCAGAAATTCTTCACCTGGCCCAGGTGACATTTTTAAGTGTGTGAATAAACCAGAAGCTTAGTTGAAAGGAAGCAAAATAATCAGCAAGGCAATTTTGAGTGTTTTCTATCAAGACAACAGGCCAAGGAATCTTGTTCTCCCTTTTTGAAAGGGAAACAACTACAGGAATGGAATCTCTTGCCTTTTGTTACAGAAAGGAATTATCAGCATTCTGGAAGGAAACTATGTCTTCAGGTTCTCATTCAATCAAGCAATTTTTTAGAATTAAGCTTATTAATACAACAGCACATTTCATCTACATGGTATGCTAAAAAGCCCTCACTTAATCAGAATATCAGCACAATAGCCTGCTAGACAATCTCTTCTCTATGCATTCCTTGGATTTAACTAATTTTAACAGAACACAGGACAGGAATGAAGCTGGAGGCCAGCTGCCCATATTGAAACGCAGGCTGGATAATTATGCACATTATGAAGTGACAAACCCTAAGCGTCTAAAGGGCTGTTCCCTTAAGCGCAGCGTTCCTGATGGGGTGTGTGCTTGAACTAGATTTAGCTGCAGTGCAATGAAAGTTATCATAGAGGAAAAATCCAACAATTCAGGAAAATTTCCTTCTTTCTCTACTCACCCTAACTTAGGTCTGACCTCAAATGCTTTGACTCTGTTAGTCCAAGTGGGTAAAGTCTCTGCACTAGGGAAACATTCCATTTGAACTCAGTGGAACACCCAGAGAAAGTAAAGACAGCCTGTGTTAGGCACATCTGCATGCTCAAGGTCCTTGTGACACAGTTCACAACAGCCCAGGTATGGATGGATGCCCATCCACAGACGAATGGATCAAGCAAATGTGGCCTATGTACACAATGGAGTACTATTCCGTCACAAGGAAGAAGGAAAGTCTGTCGAGTACAGAAAAATGGATGGATCTGGAGTCCATCGTGTTGAGTGAAATAAGCCATATTCTGAAACACAAATAGGGCATGTTCTCCTTAACACATGGAATCTGAAAGAGATGCCAAGAGAGTAGAAGGGAGACTATTGTTAGACAAGAGAAAGGGAATAAGCAGGAGGAGGAAGAGGTAAGAGGTCAGGTAATGCAGAGTGGATATGAACAAAACACACACATTTAAATTCCTCAAACGTGAATCTAGGAAGAATGGAGTGGCAGGAAGGGGAGGGGGCAGGGGATGATCAAAGTATGCTATGGGCTGACTTCGTATGTGCACGAACAAATCTACCAAAACGAAACCCATTAGCCTGTATAACCAATAAAAATGGAAGCAAAAAACAAAGAAACCTATCACATCCTGAATAGGGCAACCAAAAAATGGAGCCAGCGTTTGCCACCCAAATTGGCTAGATAGTGGGTATGTGGACTGCACAAATGTGCTTCTTGTGGTTCTTACTGGGGACCTTCTCTTCTAGCTAAGGTGGGTTCCATACTGTCTTACACAAACCCTTTACCTGCTCTGTCTCTGCCTTGGGTCATAACCCTCCAACTCCTGAGTTCTTCTATGGTTCCAGTGTTTTCCATTCTGCAAAGCCAGCAATACCAGGACATCCTGGATTATCCCACACCATGATCTTTCTCTTTTTTACAATTCCTTCAGCACATTCATGGCATTGGATAATATATAGTTTCTTTTTTCCCCCAAGAGTTTAATGCATTAATGCCAGAAAGCAAGTTCATGGCTTTTTAAAAATTTCTGTATATGACTGCTTTGGGGCCTAACAAGAAGTCTTTGTCACCCAGCACACACTCATCTTGTGTTTCTGTGCTCCAGGCATTGTGCAGGGCCACAATGAGGCAGAGAGATTCACAAAGGCAGAAGCCTACAGTTAAGAAAGTTTGTAAACTATGGAGAAAGGGGACAACTCAACAGAGAGGTATTAGTCTATGAGATGACAGTGTCAAACCACATATGGGCTGAAGATTTTAAGACATCAGTGGTTATGTACGCAGGATCTTGAGGTTAAGTGAGTTAGACCAGGTCCACTTGGGCCTCGGGTGACCATGCACAGAGTACTGACTAAAACCTAAAGGAAGTGGGATGAAACCAATGCTTCTCAATGCGGGGACAACAGGAATTCACTTGTTTGACACAGATCGCTGAAACATCTCAGGAGAATGGAAATAACAGCCTACAGTCATTTAGACAAACAAAAAGGAGTAGCAGATTTATGGGGAGACAATCTAAGGATGCTCAGAGGGACCCATGCCTGAACGAGACAGAGCAAAAGCAAGAAGGTGGAAATAAAGAGGCAACAGAGCTCAGAGGTCATGGGGCCACTGGCCAAAAAGGTTTTGGACTGAGATGGAATATTCTTGATTCCTCCAGAACCATAGAATATCTATCAGGTGTGATCAGAATATACGCTATGCTAAAATTTTAAAATTTATTGCGGTAAAAAATGTATTGGCACAAATCCCCCTCACTCCCCTTCCTTCACATGCACTGTTATCCCACTGTTCTTGTGACTCTCCCAAGCAGTTCTGGGCACCCTCTTTCATGTCTTCCTCTTTCATGTCTTCAGTTGCACTGTTGTGGCTGCCCTACTGTGGCTCAGTGCTTTGCATCAATATCAAAGTTTCCCTTTCATGGTTATTTTGACTTTGGGGAAGAGCCAGGTGCCACACTGTGCCAGATCTGGTGAATAAGATGGATGAAGAGACGATGTGATATTTTCCACATTGTTTTTCCCTGCGGAAAGGCACTGGGCAGCAGCATTCACTGTACTTTTGATCACATTTCATAAAGACACCCAGGAAAGAGGATGTCCAGAACTGCTTCAGAAAGTGGTGAGAATGATGGGGTGAGTGTGCTTAAAGCAAAGAGGAGTTCTCGAGGGAGATTCACGTCTTTTATTGTCATATACATTTTTTAAACATTAAACTAAGGTTTAAAATATATTTTGATCATATTTCATGTTGAAAGCTCTCCATTTACCTCTTCTTCCTTTTTTTCCTTCCATCCTCCTCCTTTCTCCCTCTCATAAGAATGGACAGTTTTTTTGAGATGGGGTCTTGCTATTTTGTTGTCTGACCCCAAATTCCTAGCCTCAAGTGATCCCACTGCCTCTGCGCCTGAGTAGCTGGGACCTCAGACATGTGCCCTCACACCTGACTTACATTTAACTTGAGCACAGCTTTGGCAGCATTCCTTGGGTTTTGCTGCACACTGTTTCATTTGTAATTTTTTTAGTACGATGTTAGTATTTTCTTGGCTTTCTTCTTTTTCCAAAAATTCTGTATTTAGGAGCATTTGAAAACATGAGTGATATTTTTTCCACAGAAGGCTTTGTATTTATCAATTTATATCATGATCAGAGAATGATATTAGTAAAATTTATGCTTTTTAAGACCTACAAAAATTTTGCAGTTTAGCATGATTGACTTTTGTCATTCAAGGACAGAGTTGTAAATCATTCATAATCTCCTTTTGAGAGGTATTGAGGTCCTAAAAATATATTTTTATTAATTATGTGTATTCATTCATCATCTAATTGATGAATAAATGTTTGTTGAATATGATTAAGCCTAATTATACTTTTCATATCAGCTATATAATTTTCTGCTCATTTCAGAGTAAAATTTCTGTTTTTACTTAGTTTTTCATGTCTGAAGAATGGTGGATTAACTTCTATTTTCTTGTGTCAACTTTGGTTCAACTGAAGCCTCGTACTTGGGTTCTTCCTTCTTTTCCACAGTAGTTGGTCATTTGCCCCCTTCAGCTCTCACCATTTGTATTAGGCAGCTTTCCCACTGTTGGGACAAAATACCTGACATTTGCAACTAAAAGGAAGAGAGGCTTATTTTGGCTCACAGTTTCTAAGGGTTCAATGCATGATAGGTGGGCTCCAAGGCAGAAATGCATGGTTAAAAGTCATGTCAGAGAAAAGCTGCTCAACTCATGGCAGCCAGGAGGCAGAGATAAAGAGAGGAGAAACGAGGGACAAGAATACCTCTTCCTGGATCATGTCCTCAATGATCTGGCTCCAAATAGATGCCTCTTGTAATGCCACACAAGGCCAGATTAATCCACTGATGAATATAGCACCCCGGGACTCAATCACCTTCCAATATTTTAGCTCTGAATGCATGAGAATCTTGGAGACCATTTTAAGTTGAAACCATAACATTCATAAAGGAACATACTGAGTTAGGATCTATTACTATCCTGAAAATCATCACTCAGAATCCATAATTTCTATATCCAAGAGCAAGCAAAATATTCAGAACAAATGAGGCAATGCCTGGGAAATGGAGAAACCCTGCAGATAGGCATGGAGACCACGTTGAAGGCCCTGGGTGGGAAGGCTTGGGTGGGGCACCCTTTGATGCTTTGGTCAGGAAGCACACAGGGTGCCCAAGTGACTCCCTGGCTGGGTCAAAAAGTGAGACAGTGCTTTCTGGGGACATGGCTAGAGAGGGGAGGAAAGCAGGTAGAATTCAGGCTCTCGTACCAGGACCACAAAATGAAATAAAAATTATGACTGGGTCAGTTGTGTTGATCCAGGCCTGTAAGCCCAGCACTCTGGGAAGCAGAGGTAGGAGGGAGGGTCATGAGTTTGAGCCCACACTGGGCAACTCAGTGAGATTCTGCCTCAAAATAAAGAAAGTTAGGAATTCATCTCAGTTCAAAAGCCCTGGGTTCAATCCCCATTACTGCAACAACAACGAATTATAATGACTGTATTCGGGAAATTCACTGGTTTGATACTGCTTGTATTTGTGTAATTCTTTTCCATTTATTCACCTATTTATTTTCACTAGGTTTACCGTGATGGTGATGTGTACTGTATGGTCACTGTCCATGTGATCTTCCATGAATCCTGGTCCTCCTACAATTGGAGTCCTGTGACTCCCATGAGTGGCTAATGGAAATAATGTGCACCTTCCTAGGCCAGAGCACTTGAGGACAAAACCGGCACATGCTTCTCCCTGTTGCAGTGATTTAGAAGCCAGTTTAGGATGGCAAAACTATAATATGTAGATATTCATGGTGCATCCCCATATACATATTTGAGAGCAAGACGCATTTGTAGCAATTATTGCCAGTTAAAGAGGACTCAATCAGGATTTTCCTAGAGAAAACAGAACATGATTATCTGTGTTGGCTCTCTGTGACCATAATAAAATACACAAGCAAACAATTTAAAGGAGGGAAGGGTTTATTTTGGCTCATGGTTTCAGTCCATTGCCACTTGGTTCCACTGCTTCTGGGCCTCTGCAGTGGCAGAATATCACAGTGGGGAGCATGTGGTAGGGCAAGGTCATTCGTCCCAGGGCATGGTGACAAGCTGTTGGGAGCTACAGGAGGTAGAATCTTGTGGGAGGAATTAAGTCACAAGGATTGTGGCTTCGAAGGGTGTATCTTGTCCATCACCTCTCATCTCTGTCTTTCAACACATGAACTTTTGGGGGTCATATAAAATCCAGATCATAGCACTATCCTGTATCAGTAGGAAGCATGCTGGGTCCCTGCCCTAGAGAGACATTCAATTCCCACTGGACCTGACACTAACTAGACATTAACTTTGGTGTTTTAAGCAATTGAAAGTTCAGGGCAAAGCTGTTACAGCAACATAGCTTATCCTATACTAAATGATACAGTTATTTAGCATATTTTGGGGTGTCTTCCAGGTTGCTGATTATTAACAAGGAAAAAGGGGGTTTAGTTCATTTTTGTCTACTTTGTTGTGAAAGCGCCAAAAGAAGACTGAAAATCAAGAGATAGGAGGTTTTTCTTCTCTTTTTTTAATTAATTAAGTTTATTGATATATTTTAGGTGTACGTAATGATCACATTCATTATAGGAAACCTGTACCTCTACATGATACAATTGGATTCTTTTTTTCTCCATTCCCCTAGCTTCCCTCCAACTCCTCTTCCCCTCCTCATTTACAAAAGCTTTGTTTCCATTTTTTCCTTCTTTTCTCATCATTCTTTTCCTTTACTTCTCCTTCCCATATGAATATTTTCTTCCTATTTCACAGTAAAATGGAATACCTAGGAATCAACCTAATGAAGGAAGTAAAATAGTTCTACATTGAAAACTACAGGACTCTGAAAAAAGGAGATTGAAGAGGATATCAGAAAATGGAAAGGTATCTCTTGCTCTTGGATAGGAAGAACCAATATAGTGAAAATGGTCATATTTCTGAAATTATTATACAGATTGAATGCAATCCCAATAAAAATCCCAGCATTGTATCTCACAGAATTAGAGAAAATAATCCTAAAATTCATTTAGAACTAGAAGACACCTAGACTAACAAAGGCAATTCTGGGCAGCAAAGGCAAGGTAGGGCATGTCACAGTCCCCAACTTGAAAAGCTACTGTGATTAAAAAAAAAACAACCAAAACCCAACCAACCAACCAACCAACCAACAAACTGTTATGGTTTGTGTCGGGTGTCTCCCCAAAGCCTCATGCAGTAATGGAGGCTTCTGAGTCCAGCATTTGTGATTGGCTTGTTGTTTAGCACTGGGATTGGCAGTGTGAATGCTGCACCTGTCCAGGAGCAGGTAGCCAGCACACAATATAAGGGAGGGAAGGAAGCAGGATTTCCCCTTTTTTACCCTTTTTGCTCTTGTCACTTGCAGCTGCCATGAATAGCTGCCCCTCAGCCACATCACCCTGCCTTGGAGCCAGCTGAGTATGGACTGAAACCTCCAAAAACTGTAAGTAAAAAAACCTTTTCTTGCTTCACTTTGGGCATCAAGTATTTTGTCTCAACAACAAGAGAAAACTGACCAAGACAGAATTTGGTACTAGGAGTGGGGTCCTTGCTGTGACTATACCTGATCATGAGGTTTAACAGCCTTTGGAAGTGGTTTGTGGAAAGAATTTGGAAACATGCAGAAATGTCACCTGAAAGAGTAACCCTGGAACAGCTTAAGTGGTTCTGTATGAGAGATTCTGGTTAAGCTCGGAAGACCAGAAAACCAGTAAAGACCAGGCTCAGGTGGTTTCTGCTGGGAAAAAGAACTGCATTGGCTGTTGGACTCCAGATAATGTATGTTATGGCTTGGCAGAAAGTTTGTTTGCATTTTGCTTGTGTCCAGAATCTTCATCTGAGACTCAGATTGAGGGTCACAGATTAATTAATTTGGCAGAAGAAATTTAGAGGCAGTCAAATGTTGAGGTGGTAGCATGGCTATTGTTGAGGGCTTTAAGCCAGATTTGTGTTGTGAATCAAGAGCAAAGAGCACAGCGGGGTGATATAGAACATTGTGAGTTTGGCCAAAAAGCTGTGGACTGTAAAGATACAGCTGAGATCTTGATTGCTGAGAAGAAAAAGAAAATAAAAAAGATGACCTGGGGCATCACAGAAAGTGGCAGGTCCCCATGCTTTGTAGCCTCAAAACTGCAAAAATGAATGACTTTGCTTGAAGGACAGAACTGCAGAGTGCTGTGTTGCAAAATGGTGGCAGAGGCCAAACAAGGTTCTAAAATGGCAGTGGCCACACCAGGTTCCAGAATAGTGGCAGCATAGAGAATTTGTTCCTCACAATAAAGTTCAGAGTGCTCAGTGATCCAGGCACTTGACCCCTACAGCCAAGAGAGGGGAAAGCCTGGCTACTGCTCTATAGCTTGGTAGCATCCACATGGTGCTGGCTTTAAGCACATGCAGAATGAACAAATTCTGAAGTTCATGCAGCTTTCACCCTGATTTCAGAGGGCCTAGGAGCCCAAGCAGTGTGTCCCTCAGAGGGCAGTGTGTAAAGCTGTGAGTGTGAAGCCAAAGGTGCAATGGAGAACCCAGAAGTTTGGAAAAGCCAGGAATGTGGATCATCTAAGGAAGGTTGCAAGGATTCAGCAGAGTGGGCCTGAGAGAGAAGCTGTGGGAGCTATAATCACCAGAAGTGCCATAGGGGTGGAACCACACACCTTTTGGAGCTCAAATTTTGCCACTGATTGATTCAGATGCTGGATGTGCAACTCCAGAACTTAACGTTTGTCCTGCTGGATTTTGGACTTGTTTTGGTTCACACCCTGTTCACACCCTTTTAAATGGTAATGCTTATCTTGTACCATTGTATGCTGGAAGGCTTTAACTTTCTTTTCATTTGTGCAGGGGGTTACAACTAACAGTTTTCCTTAGAACTCAGAGGAAATTTGGGGCTTGAACTTTTCAGTGATGCTGAAACTGTTAAGATCACGGCAACTCTTGGAGATGGACTAAATTTTTTTTTTGCATAAAGGATGTACAGGGTGCCAGGAGTGGGGCCAGGATGCTATGGTTTGTGTTGGTGTCCCTCCTAAGCCTCATGAAGTCATGGAGGCTGCTGAGTCTAGCATTTGTGATTGGTTTGTTGTCTAGTGCTAAGATTGGTAATGTGAGTGCTGTACTTGCTCAGCACACAATATAAGGGACGGATGGAGGTGTGTTTTCCCCCTTTTTTGCAGCCACTATGAACAGCTTCGCCTCAGCCACGTCACCCTGCCTTTCAGCCAGCTGAGGATGAACTGAAACCTTCAAAAACTGTAAGCTAAGTATGCCTTTTCTTGCTTTACTTTGGGTGTCAGGTATTTTGTCTCAATGAGAGAAAACTACCAAAACACAAACAAACAAAAAACCAAAACCAAAACAGTATGGTACTTGCAAAAAACAGACCCACGGATCAATGGAACAGATCAGAAGATGCAGAAACAACTTCAGACACACTCAGCCACCCTATCTTTTGACAAAGCTGCCAAATACTTTCACTGGAAGAAAGAGAGCTTCTTTAATAAAATGTGCTGGAAAAATTGGCTCTTTACATGGTGAAGATTAAAACTAGACCCATGTCTATCACCATGCACTAAACTAAAATTGAAAGGGATCAAAGATCTAAATATTAAAACAGAAACACTAAATCTGCTGAAAGAATAGGTAAACCTTTGGAAGACACTGCTGTAGGTATAGACTTCAAAGAATCAACAACTGGGATCTCATCTTATTAAAAAGCTTTTGCACAGCAAGAGGAATCTTCTCTCCTCTTCTGGGATATTTTTCTCTTTTTCTCTGGGAATTCCTACTATCCACAGATTATGTCTCCATGTTTAATCACCACATCAGTCATCTTCTCTCACATTATTTTTGAAATATTTCTTAAGTTTTCCTGTTTCTCTTCTTCAGTGTTAATTTGCTTTTTGGAGCAGCCAAAATGGTTTGTGCTTTCTTATAGGTTTTATTCCACTTTCTTATTATGCACACATCCTGTTTATGATTAATAGCCAAAGGTTTCCTGTGTCTTATGATAATCTGTAAAATCTGTTTCCTAACTTTTCCATGTGTTTCAAGTAAGACATAATCTAGATGTACCTTTATACTCATGAATTTATTCTTATTACAAAATGCTTTAGATATTTCTTGTTTGATCACATACTTTTTGAGTTCCATAAATCAATAATGAAACTCAGGTTTGTACAAAGAATATTTTTAATGAGGTTTTCAGCACATTGCTATCCTGGGTAATTTATATTTCATTTTAATTCATATTTCATTTTAATCTGTATTTCATTATAATTTGCTCTGTGGGAAGGGGGCATTTATTCTCCATCACCAGGTAACTGTGTGGCTTTGCCTTCGACCCCTCTGAGCACTCCTTTTAGATTCACTGCACACTCCAATGATAATTCTTGCAGCTTCTTGAATGCATTAATGTATCCCACCTGATGTAGAGATCTGTGAACTGTTAAATAAAATTTATTGGAGGCCATTGGTTCAGACTGAGCTCCTGTACTAGGGCCAACAAACGAAACCAAAACAGGAGTTACTCAAGTTGAACTTCCAGGGTACCAAGCCAAAATTAAGTTTTTTATTTGACCTTCTGAGGAATCAGGAAGAGAAAAATAGAGAATATCTAAATCCCTAAATAGGGCATGTTTAGCCAGCCTAGTAAGGAAGTCCCTTTTGCTTTAAACCTTACAAGGAAAGTAACTCTGAAATGACCAATATGCCTTTTTAAAAAAATTTTTTTATTTAAAGAGAAAAAAAAAGGATAGAAATATTACAGAATTTCAAGAAAAGAAGACAAACAGTAAGACATCATTAGTTGATAAATTACTTATTGTTCTTTTAGAAATAGGTTTTCAAGTTACAAAATTAAAGCACACAAAGTGGACACTTAAGCAGTGAGAGTGCAAACAGATCTGTTCAACAATCCAACAAGAACTTAGAAATACGGTCATCAATCCCACACACCTAAACATACATGCAACTATATCTTTCATAGCGCTTCCTATTTCCTCTTTTTTACAATAGCAATTATACATTTTTAAAATTTTATTTAAAGACAAGAAAAAAAAGCAAAATGCAAAAAAGGGTAGCAACAATACAGAATTCTAAAAGAAAGAAAGAAAAAGAAAGAAAAAAAAGGAAAATGAGAAAAAACCCTGCTAAGAAATCACTAGTTTATAAATTACATACTGTCATCTTGGATGTAGTTATTCAAGTTACAAAGTTAAAGGGTACATAGTAGACATTCAAACAGTCAGACTACAAACAGTTCTGCTCAAAGATCCAACAAAGATTCAGCAATATGGTCATCTATTTTACACACTCAAACATACATGCAGTTATATCCCTTAGAGCACTTTCTTTTCCTCTCTTTTCTACAACAGCAATTATACATTTTGATGTTATTACACTTATAGTTCTTATTTACTTTTTATATTAGAGACACAATATGATATTTATAAATATGATTATTTATTTCACTAATGAGGATAGTCTCAAGTTGTCTCCATTTACCTATGAAGGCCTCAAGATCATCCTTTTTTATAGTTGAGTAATATTCCATTGTATAAAAAATGCCACATCTTTTTCACCCACTCTGCAGTAGCTGGGCATCTTGGTTGTTTCCAGGATTTAGCTATCACAAATTGTGCTGCTATGAACTTGGGTGCACATATATCACTCTGATATGAACTTTTCAGTTCTTCTGGGAAAATACCCAGGAGGGGAATAGCTGGATTGAATGGAGCTTCCAGTCCTAGTCTTCTGAGAACTCTCCATAGTGATTTCCATAATGGTTGCACCAGTCTACATTCCCACCAACTGTGGAGCAGTGTTCCTTTTTCCCCGCAGCCTCGCCAACATTTGTTATCAGTTGATTTCTTGATGGCAGCTATTCTTTCCGGAGTGAGGTCGAATCTCAATGTTGTTTTAATTTGCATTTCTCGAATGACCAGTGATGGTGAACATTTCTTCATGTATTTATTTGCCACTTGTATATCTTTCTCTGAGAACTGTGTGTTCATCTCAGATGCCCATTTTTGGAGAGGGTCTTTGAATTTGGGGGGCTTGATGTTTTACAATTCTTTATATGTTCTGGACACAAGTCCTTTGTCTGAGGGGTTGCTGGCTAAAATTCTTTCCCACTCTGTGGGTTTTCTTTTCACTCTGTTGGTGATTTCCTTTGAACTGCAGAAACTTCTCAATAATATGAGATCCCATTTGTTGATTCTTTGAAGTGTTTCCCATGCAGTTTGTGTTTTGTTCATGAATTCTCTGCCTCCCCCTATGTCTCCAAGACTTCTACCTACCTTGTCTTCCAGTAGATTTAGTGTTTCTGTTTTAATATTTAGGTCTTTGATCCATTTAGACTTTAGTTTTGTGCATGGTGATAGGCTTGGATCTAGTTTCAGTCTTCGGCATGTAGAAAGCCAATTTTTCCAACACCATTTATTAAAGAGACTATCCTTCTTCCAGTGGACATATTTAGCCCCTTTGTCAAATATCAGGTGGCTGAGTGTCTTTGTAGTTGTGCTTGCATCTTCTAATCTGTTCCATTGATCCTCAGGTCTATTCCTTTGCCAGTACCAAGCTGATTTTATCACTGTGGCTTTATAGTACTGTTTCAAGTCAGTAATTGAGATGCCTCCTGCCTTGCTTTTGTTGCCTAGAATTTCCTTTGCTATTCTAGGTTTCTTCTGTTTCCAAATGAATTTTAGGAGTGTTTTATCTAGATCTGTGAGGTATGTCAATGGTATTTTGATTGGGATTGTGTTAAATCTGTATAACAGTTTTGGGAGTATGGCCATTTTCACAATGTTGGTTTTTCCTAACCAAGAGCAAGGAATATCTTTCCATTTTCTAATATCCTCTTCAATCTCCTTTTTCAGTGTAGTATAATTTTCAGCATATAGGTCTTTTACATTTTTAGTTAGGTAGATTCCTAAGTATTTCATTTTTTTACATGTTATTGTAAAGGGCAATATTTCCATAATTTCTCTCTCAGTGAGTTTTTTGTTTGTACAGGAATGCTATTGATTTTTGAGCATTGACTTTGTATCCAGCTACACTGCTGAACTTGTTTATTACTTCTAGTAGTCTTTTAATGGAGAGATTTGGGTCTTCTATATAGAATGTCATGTCATCTGCAAATAGTTATGATTTAACTTCTTCCTTTCCTATCTTTATTCCTTTTATTTCTCTCTCTTGTCCGATTGCCCTGGCTAGTGCTTCCAGAACTATAATGAAAAGAAGTGGTGATAGTGGACATCCTTGTCTTGTTCCTGGTTTTAAAGTGAAAGCTTTCAGTTTTTGTCCAGTTTAGTATAATGTTGGCTGTTGGTTTGTCATAGATGGCCTTTATAAGGTTGAGGTAGATGGCATGTATTATGAGTTTCTGAAGGGCTTTTAACATGAAATGTGTTGGACTTTGTTGAAAGCTTTTTCTGCATCTATTGAGATGATCATGTGGTTTTTGTTTTTGTCTATGTTGATGTAGTGTATTACATTTATTGATTTGTGTATGTTAAACCATCCCTGCATTCGTGGAATGAACCCCACTTGGTCATGATGTATAATCTTCTTGATGATTTTCTGCATTCTATTTGCCAGTATTTTGTTGAGAATCTTTGCATCAATGTTCATTAGTGAGATTGGCCTATAGTTTTCTTTTTTGGTTGGATCTTTCTCTGGTTTTGGTATCAGAGTAATACTTGCCTCCAAAAATGATTTAGGGAGGATTGCTTTCTTCTCAATTTCATTGAAGAGTTTAAGGAGTATTGGCATCAAATTTTCTCTAAATTTCTTGTAGAATTCAGCAGTGAATCCATCTGGACTTGGGCTTTTCCTTGTTGGTAAGTTTTTAATTACATTTTCAATTTCAATAGCTGATACTGGTTGTTAAAAATTGCTATATCTTCTTGGTTGAGCTTTGGTAGTTCATATGTTTCTAGAAATCTGTCCATATCCTCTGTGTTTTCCACGCTATGTGAGTAGAGATTTTCAAAGTAGGTATTCATGGTCTTTTGAATTTCCATGGGATCTGTAGTAATTTCTCCCTTTTCAGTTCTTATTGCATCTATTTGGGTTTTTTCTTTCTTTCTCTTGATAAGGTTAGCTAGGATTTTGTCAGTTTTGTTTATTCTCTCAAAAAAATCAGCTTTTCAATTCATTAATTCTTTGTATTTTTTTTTTTTTTAGTTTCAATTGCATTGATTTCTGCTCTAATCTTTACAATTTCTTCTCTTCTATGAGCTTCGGGTTTAGCTTGCTCTTCTTTTTCTAGAAGCTTGAGATGGAGCATTAGGTTGTTTATTTGTGCTCATTGTTTTCTTGATATGACAATTTATTGCTATATATTTCCCTCTTAAGACCACTTTCATTGCATCCCACAGATTACAGTATGTTGTTTCTATATTTTCATTGAATTGTAGGTATTGCTTTATTTTTTCTTTAATTTCATCTGTTGCCAACTGGTTGTTCAAAAGGCTGCTATTTAATTTCCATGTATTTATGCAGATTTTACAATTTTTTTGCCATTAATTTCCAATTTCAGTGCACTATGGTTAGATATTATGCATGGTATAATTTCAATACCTTTGCATTTACTTAAAAATGTTTTATGGGATAATATAGGGTCTATTTTGGAGAATGTGCCATGTGCAGCTGAGAAGAATATGCATTGTATAATGTGGTTGGGTGGAACACTCTGTAAACGTGTATTAAGTCCAATTGCTCACAGGTATGATTCAGTTTTGTTATTTCTTTGCTTTTTGTCTGGTTGATTTATCTCTTCATGAAAATGGGCTGTTAAGATCTCCTGTTATAATTGTGTTCTTCTGTATTTGATTTTTCATGCCCATTAGTATATGTCTTATATAGTTGGGTGCTCCTGTATTTGGTGCATATATATTTATAATTATTAGTTCTTCCTCTTGAATTTTTCCACTAACAAGTATGTAGTGACCTTCTCTATCTCTTCTAATTATTTTAGGTTTGAAGTTCATGTTGTCTGCAAATAGAATAGCTACCCCTGCTTTTTTCTGGGTTCCTGTTGCATGGAATACTGTTTTCCATCCTTTGACTTTTAATCTATGAGTTTCCTTTTGGGTCAGATGTGTTTCTTATATACAGCATATTGTGGGATCCTGTTTCTTGATCCATTCTGTCAATCTGTTTCTTTTTATAAGTGAATTGAGGCCATTTATATTTATGGATATCATTGATATGTACTGGCTCGACTTTGCCATGTTATGTTCCAGTTGTTTGTTTCTGCTTTTCCCCTTATTTAATTGCTTATCCTACCTGGTGGTTTCTTTCTGTTTTTGTTTTGGGGATTGTGGTCATTTTTATCTCTGTCTAGTATGTCTCTCAGTACTCTTTCTAGGGTTGGTTTGGTTGACATGAATTTCTTCAGTTGTTCTTTGTCATGGAAGTATCTTGTTTCTCCATTAAATTTGAATGAAAGTTTTGCTGGGTACATCAGTCTGGGTTGAAGGTTGTTTTCTTTCAGGGCTTGAAATACCTCACGCCAAGCTCTTCTTGACTTGAGGGTTTGTGCTGAAAAGTCTGCCGTGATTTTAATGGGCTTTCCTTGATAGGTAAGTTGTGTCTTTTCTCTGACAGCTTTTAGTTATTCTGTTTTTATGCTGTATGTCTGAGATCTTAATTATTATGTGTCTGGGTGTGGATTTATGTTGATTGTGACTGTTTGGTGTTCTATATGCCTCACTTATCTGCATATCAGATTCTTTCCCCATGTTTGGGAAAGTTTCTGCTATTATTTCTGTAAATATGTATGTCATTTGCCTGGACTCCTGTATCTTCGCTAATGCCCATTATTCTCATATGGTTGCTCTTGGCATCATCATGAAGCTTCTGGATTGTCATTCCATGCTGCTTTGTTATTTTTAAAGGTTCTATCCTTTCCTGATCACAAGGTCCAAAATCCTATCCTCAGCTTCCTTTAGGCAGTTTTGCACGCTTTCAATAGAATTTTTGTTTCTTAGATGTCTCTTTGAGTTTATTTCATGAATTCTGCTTGTTTTCTATATTGTTCATTCAAAGTTTCAATCAGTTTCCCAAGCTGATGTATTTTTTTCTCTATTTCTTCTTTAGCTGCATTCAACAACTCCTTTACTAAAGTTGTTATTTCTATCTTTAAATGGGAGAGTACTTCTAACTTGATTTCCTCTATAGCCTGATGCAGTTGTTTTTTTATTTCACTCACTATCTTTTCAGAGATTCCCTGTATGTTACTTTTGGGGTCCTCTATTTCAATGTCTCCTATACTTGCTTCTGGTGAACTATATATTTGAGAGTGCATTTTGCTTTTTTGTTTTGTCATTTTCACTCTGCCTGGTGTTTTCTATGTGTAGGAGGGGATCACACACTCTTTTCAGACTCACCAAAGTTTTACAGTTAGTTGGAGGGGGTTTTATTACTGGCCCTATTTATCCCCTGTACACCTCTACTTTAGGGGCATACTCACCACACTGATACAGTTAATCTGCTGTAGTCCAAGGTTTGCCACCTGGGAGCAAAGTTCCAAATTTTTTCATACTATCTGGAGCCTGCTGAGGTCTTCTGATGTTCCAGGTGGGAGGGCGGGCCCAGCAGAAGCAGTCCAGGGTGGCTTTGGATATGTTCCAGGTAGCAGGGTGCACCCACAGTGAAGGTTCCAGGCAGCTTATCCCTGATGCAGGCTTCTGCTAAGTTCCTGGTGGCAGGCTGGGCCCACGGGGGAGGTTCCAGGTAGCTTACCCCTGATGTCCCTTTTGTTCTTTATTTCTGCTTCATTCATCCCTTTTCTACCTAAAAAGCCATCCTGCTCTGCTCATTCCATCAGACCCTTCAGTCTATTTTTATAGAATGAGATCATGCATGATTCTAGAATTGTATATAAAAGCCCATTAGATTTTAAAATTAAATTTGTTGTAATTTTTGTCTTTTGACATACATATCCAAAACTGTGAGCAAAATAAATCAAAATGGGATTCCTCTGAGTGTGTGTGTATGTGTGTGTGTGTGTGTGTGTACACATGACCACTATATGGGTCTGAAGGAGAGTTAACAATGATGAAACTAAAGTTAATAGGTGGAAACTCAACAGAACCAAGGATCTAAAAGAAACACTGGCCAATCCCACAATTATTCCCATCCTGAGTGAGCAGAAGAGGTGAGGTTGGGTATCAGACCCATGAAAAGAAAAAACCTATAATGAGACACAAGTAAAACCTTAGCATGTGTGAAGACAGAAATGTACTGTTACTGCCATGTGATGAGATCAGATGGCATAAAAGTTAATAAAGCAACACATCAGTCAAGTAGAAGGTGATAGGAGAAAGGCAGGGCAATTAAAAAAAAAAGACATAACTGTCCAGAGCCATAGAGCTTTCTTTCCTCTATGCAAAGTGCTGACCACCTGAGCACCCTGGCCACTGGTTCTCAGTGACAGACTCAGAACGGAGGGCACCAGCTGAAAAGTAACTGTGTGAATACACACACACTGGAACTGGTCAGTCCTGTCCACTGTGATTCACATTAACTTGAGGGCCTTGATCTGGGAAGTTTCTCCTAAGCCACGTGAATCCTTCTTCCCTTGAAATTTTGTCCCTTCCGTGTGTCTTTTAAGGTATATTTATACTTGTAAGGTTACTCTGGATACCTCAGGTCCTGGAGGTCTTCTCTATGGACCCTGGAACATCCGGAGAACATTTGCATTATTATGCTAACCAAGCTTTAGGAGAGAGACTAAGTTATTTTTCTTCGTTGAGAATATTGATTGATTTTTGTGGTACTTGGGACTGAACCCAGGGCCTTTACAGTGAGTTACATCCCCAACACTTATATTGTTTTTAATTTTTATTTTCACTGACTTGCTCGCACTGGGTTCAAACTTGTGGTTTTCCTACCTCAGCCTCCCAGAGTGCTAAGATTGATTACAGGCATGGACTCTAAGGCCTGCCTTGAAATTTTTCTATCCCCAGCCCTTAATACTCTGATTTCAACCTAGAAGTCTCTGTCACTCTGTAAATAGAGTTGGCCTCTGTCCCTGCAGGTTCTGCATGCATGGATGTACCCAACCTTGAATTGAAAATACTTCTTAGAATTGCATTTGTACTGAACATGCACTGACTTTCTTGACATTCCCTAAACAATAGTTAACTACTGCCCTAGCATGTATGTTGTGTCAGGTATTCTGAGTAATCTACAGCCAATTTAAAGTATGCAGGAGGATGTGCCGAGGTTACATGTAAACAATACACTGCTTTATATAAGAGATTTAAGTATTCATGGATATTTGTATCTGAGGGAAGGTCTTGGAATGGATCAGCTACCAATACTGACCACTGTATGAAATAAATAAGCAAAAGATTGAACAAGCAGAATGCTGGCACAGAACCAAGCTTTCCTCCAGGTCAAGTGCATCCTTACTGAAGAGTGGGCCAGGTCTGAAGGTGAAGAATGTGCACAGCTCTTTAGGAACCATGGAATGAGGCCTCCTCTGTGTGGTAGCTTCAGTGGCTGGTTTTCCCCCCAGTGGTTGTTTCTAAAGTGAATTCCCCAAAACATTTCTCTGACGCAGCAGGAATGGGTCCTGTCTCTGTGTTCACAGTGTCATAGGATCTTAGGCTTCTAGAATGAAACCTGTCCTCCCTTGCTCCCCATTCCGCTCTTTACCATTTGGGAAGGATCAGATTCTTTTCTGAGCAATGGCCTGGAAGACACACTCTGGAGAGTAGAAGGCTGAAAGCATCAGATTAAAGACTGGAGAAGAACCAGGTTCACTTCCCTTGTAGATGAGAGGACTGAAGGGGGAGTGGATGGCAGGAAAGGGGAGGGGTTCTCACAACTCTCGTCAAAAATCTTAAGGAATTTTGCATAGAAGAGGACTTGAACTTAAGTTATAGTGATCGAATGAATAGAACCAGTGGCCTTGTGTGACAGTCAGGGAGAGATGGTACATAAGAATTACAGCACGAGTTATAAGTCTATATTGCACAATTGTTAATGCAACCCCTGAGTCCATGTGTTTCAAGCGGTCAAGACCCATCTGCTCCATTCCTGAAAACCATGACTCAGCTTCCTGGACTGTGTGCATGTAATGACAATGATGATGATAATCATGATGATGATGATGATAGCTCACTAGGCAGCTCTAAGAATGATATTAGGGGATGATCACTTAGCATAGTACCTGGTTTATGGTCTGCACTCTGAACACTGAGCACTACAAACACTGACAATATCCATACGCCTCAGCAGTTCAGCGACAGTGGAGAAAGTGGCAAGTTTCTTGTCCCTGGAGATGTTCTAGGTCAGCACAGAGGTGGAGAATGAAACCAAGACCTCTGCACTGAGCTAATTCCATGCCCATTTTTTAAATTTTTAGAAAGAGAGCGAGAGATCTATCTTGGAGAGACCAAAAGTGTCCACGATCACAATCCCATTTCTAATTTGAAATGCTCCAATTACTCCATATTACAGCAAGTTTTCAAAGCCAAAACACCAAAGATGCAACTTTTTACTGCCTTCCCAGATTCCCCGTGGCCAGCAAAGTGGGGTCACTCTGTTTTGAGGTGAGTGCTGGGGGCCAGGAGCTGCCTCTTCAGCTCTGAATCCTTCAGGCTGGAGTCAAAAGCCTTTTCTCAACATAAATTGAGAACATAAAAAGCTAAAATTCCAGATCTGAGAAAAGAGCAATATCTGTCCCAAAGTAGCATGAAATAACACCACTGCTCTTTGTAGATACACAGCTTGCTTGGGAAATGCTTTACATGTTTCATTTTTTAAAATTAGGGATGCTCCCAAAATTCCTTCCCCAAAAGATCATGAGTTGAGGACAAGAAAGAGCTTATTTGTAATGGGCCCCCAGGAAGCAAGCCTGGAAAAATCACAAAGGCCAGCCCTGAAAGGGTCAGCTGGAGACAATCTACTAGCAGCTGCCCAGCCAAGCCTGTTCCAGTCCCCGTCTGCAGCCACTGGAGGAAAGAGATGTGCAAGGATTCACAGAAATTCTGAGACCCAGTCTGGGCTTGTCAGATCTCAGGCCCCTGCCCCTCTCTTGTCTGAAGTCTCCGCTTTAGGTTTGTCTCCCACTCACTCTCTATCTCCTGGTCTTTCTGCTCTTACTCCCAGCCAGTTCCGGTCTCCCCCTATCTGCCCGCACTCTGTTCTCTGTTGGCCTATGCACCACTTCTGATGGTTCTTGTGGGCCCTGTTCATCCAGGTACAGCTCAGCCTTGACCTACACAGGCTTGGGACACTGGCTTTTTACTGTGACCCTGCTGATCTCTCACTTCACCTGTGTGTGCCTCAGTGTCCCATTCACAAAGTGAGAAATACTAAAATCTCCTACCACGGTGCTGTGAGCATTCAGACCACTCAGTGCCCAGGGCATGGTGAGCCGTGGCCATTGGCGGTAGCCACAAGGATGAATCCCTGGTCCCTTTTGCCCATGGCTGATCCTTTGACTGGCCTTTCTCCATGCATTCTTGGTTCTACATTCAGTGCCCAGGTTCCTGTCCTGTAGCTTTCCAGAAAAACTGGTTCCCTCTTGCCCTATGTCAGTGTTTCTCCTCCCTGTTTATGACGACTTCTTTGCCCAGTGGCTTCTATTTGGCATTTGTTTTCCTGGTTGCCTCCCCTGGTTGCCGCCATTGGAATTTTAATACCATGGATGGGCTCCATACTTGTTTGTGGGCGGTGGCTCTTTGGAAAACTGCACAACGTCACAATATGGAAAAATTTCCAGACTTCTCAGGACTTCTTGGGGGCCACACTGCCTCTTGAAAATGCATAATCTAAATTAATGATTGATTCTGAATTAAGAGAGGCTTCGCCCTCTTCTTTCCCCCCTGTGACATGCACTTGAAGGTATCTGGGTTATTGTAACTTGAGTGATGGAAGGGGAACTGTTGGTATCTACTGGGGGGAAGCTGGGATGCTGCTAAATGTCCTGTAATGCAGGAGACAATTTGAGCAACTTCCCTTGAATACAGAACAACTGCTGCAACATTAGTCTTATTTCTACAAACTGATGCATACAGAGCAAGCTATGCTATTCCCTTCTCTCTTCAATTGGCTCTATGCGATACAAATGAGGCCAGCTTAAGTACAGACTGGATCAATCTGACAGTCTCCTGTTTCCTTGCATAGTGCTTCCTGTAAAAGCTCTGAGTGCAGCAGGATAGCAGAGCCACTCAGCGCCAGGAATGTCAAGTGGCTCAAAATAAAGAGGCTATGAGTCCCCAGGGCACAAAAGTTCACATATCGAAAACTGAAGCAGCAGCCTCCAGAAACAATTCAAATGCTACCTTAATTCAATTATGCAGATTGATCCTTCTGCATGTCATTCTCCCTGCATTTTGCAAAGATGTTTTTCTCTCTACTTGGTTAGCCGGCTCAAATTACTCACATAGTTCCCACCACCTTCCTGTCACTCATTCTCAAGCCACCCACTTCTAGACAAGACATTCTGGGAGAGGCCTTGGACTAAGACCTTTGCCCACACAGCCTCGCTTGGATTGAATTTAGGACCCCTTGGCCGCCCTTAACTTGGAATATGTCTTGGTGTCTTTACTCTCACCATGGGTTGTATTCGAGGTGGTAGGCTGGAATTAACTTGCTGAGATTCCAGTAACGTCTCAGTGGGATTACAAATATAACTTTTTGGATTGTTAGGAGGACTGGAAAAGGGATTACAATACTTGGATCATAATATTCATTATTTGGGTTATAATACAGTGACACCCAGAACACTCCCCCATGCCACGCACACACACACACACACACAACAATTTCCCAGCCAAAAAGGTCAATAGTGTCCAGGTGAGAAACTGTGCCCTAATGGATCATCCCTATGACATCAATTCAGGCAGAAGCAATGGCCTCTTTTTAAAATTCAGCTGGTGGCCTGGGGGAATCTATAACCTCAGTATTCTGAAAGGCTGAGGCAGGAGGATCATGAATTATAGCTCAGCTTGGGCAATTTAAGAGAATTACAAAGACCCTATGTCAAAATATAAAAAGAGCTAGGGGTATAGCTCATCACAAAGGCCTTGGTTCAATTCCCGTCACTGTTAAAAATGTTAGCTAGCATCTGGCTGGCTTTCAGGACTGCTTGGGCAGGAGGAAGATAAGAGGGCCCCAGCTTTCCAGGACTAGCTGGCGCTCACTCCCCTGCCCAGTGAGGCTCACTGGCCCTGGTGGCTCCAAATTCTCGAGCCATCTCCCACACACCCACTGACGCTGGGGCCAGAGGGCAACACCAGCCTTTAAAGGAGAGGGCAGCCCACCAGAGCCTCCCTGCAGGCCTCTTGGGGGCAGCCAGGCAAGCCTCTCTGCCCCAGCTTGAACCCAAGCTTGTTTTGAACCCAAGCTTGGCCCCATCAAGCTGGGGTGGTCTCCAGGATTCACGGTGGCCTGTGGGGACCACAAGACCAGGCTGCTTCCTGCCTTTCCAACCGCTTCCCTCTCAAACCGCATGGACTCCTTCTGCTTGGCCACACAGGCCTCCCCTAGATTATAAACTCAGCTTGCTTCCAAAAGTGGAGGCTCCTGTGAGTCCTCTTGTCCTGCAGGAACACTTGAGACTGTGATTAGCCTGGTTATCTCTCTACTCTTTAGGTCCTGCTTTAACATTCTGTCTTAGAGAAGTCAACCCTGACCACCATGCTGCAAATGACCATCCAAATCACCTACACAGCTAAAATCCTCACACAGCTCAGTACTCTTTCTTTAGATCATTGTTCCCAATTTGTTACTGCCTATTTGAAAGGATTTAGTTGCTTACTGTTTGCCCCCTACCAGACTGTCATGCCTATGACACCAGAGGCCTCTGACTACCCAGGCATCGCCGAATATCTGAACATGTTAGATATTCAACACATATTTGTTGGCTTAATGGAACACATATTTCTATAGGATTCTTTTCACCTCAAATTCCATGTTCAAATGTTTCTAGAAAGTTTGTTGAGGCCTGTCTTTCCTAGAGATGCATATCCCGAGTCTTCTATTTTAAATCTACTACACTAAAAATGAGCAAAAAGGCCTCCAAACAAACACAAAAGTCACAATGGAAACAACTACCACCAGAGCCAGATGAGAAACTGATAAACACAGCTGTTGAGTCGTCACATGAGATCCACACAGACATGATGGGAGTGCCACCCACATCTTTGCTCCCCAGAGGGACCAGCTGCCAGCTGTGTGGCACATCAGTGACCTACTTTGCTGCTTTGGAGAAAAGCCAGTGGCATCATGGGAGAGATGAGACTCTTCTAGAATGTTCCTGTGTTGAGTGAGACAGCTACATCTCTCCTTCCAGTAAGAAACAAAGCTGTTACTGCAGAATGTAGGGGCACATAAGAAGAGACGAATGTCAAGGCCAGGGAGATGGTGAATTAAAGGCACAGTGAAATACTAAGAGCAGAAGACAGTGGCACCATCTTGCCAAATGGTATCGCCGCGCTATAGCAAGGCCCTGACGTGGGGCTGATCCTGCCACCTTGGCCAGGAAACCTCGTTGGTGTCCTGATTCTTCAATACTGTGCTTCTTTGGGACCCGTGGCACTGATCACCTTGGTTACACCTTGCAGTGAGCAGTTCATCCACCTTGTCCTCTATGGGGACAACCTTTCCTCTTGACAAACAAACAGTCTGACCTGCAGCTTAATTCACTTCCCTGCCCATAGGACTGAGACATGTTTGTTGAACTGAACTTACTTTCTTCTTGGCTTGGAAAATCAGAAAATATTGTTGGACTCCATGTAGAAGCACATATCCCCAGTGAAGGAAATGGAAGAGCTAAAATGGGCAGGGAGGAAGATTGTTCTAACCTCTCCTCTTGCACAGAGACCATCTTAGTCCACTCAGACCAGTGCACTCGACTGTGGCAGACTGGATTTTCCAAAAGTTGCTATAACTGACCCTCCCACACCTCATGCTCTTAGGTGGTGAGTCCTTGACAGGCTGTTCATTGAGAAGTGGTGTCTATGTCCTCTCTTCTTGAGCCCAGGGCTCCCCTTGAATTGTGACCCTGTATGACTTCCAGTGTGACATCATAATCGGAGATGAGGCTTCCACCTGGGTCCTTTGAGGTGTTTGCCCTTGGAAGCTAGCTATGAAAATGCCTAAACCAGCCCACCCACAGGGACCACCAGGAGAAGCCACATGGAGCTGTTCTACCCGATGGCCAAGCTGAGGCTCTGGGTGACAGCAGGGATCAGCTAACAGACATGTGATGAACAAGCCACACATCCCAGTATCCATCCTTTAATTCTTCTCAACAGAGGCTCAAACTTCATGGAACAAGATCTGTCTCCTTGCTGGATTTATTCTCAAGGCTAAAACAAAGTATCACAAACGTGGAAGCTGAAAATGGCATAAGTGTGTTATTTACTACATCTGGAGGATAGATGTCCAGAATCAAGGTGACAGCGGATGAGGCTCCCTCTGGAACCTATGGGGAGAATCTGTCCTATTCCTGGCTTATGGTGGTGGCCCTCCATCTTTGGCTGGCAGCTACGTCACTCCAATCTCTGTCTCTGTTGTCACATGGCCTTTTTTGTGTGTGTTTGTGTCTTCCTCTCCTCATCAGGACACCAGTCACACTGGATGAAGATCAACCAGAACAACCTCATGCTAACTTCATTATATCTGCAAAGACTATTTCTGAGTAAGTTCCCACTCACAGGCTCTAGGGGCTAGGACTTTAATATGTCCTTTTTGGAGGATATAATTCAATCCATAACTCATTATTCCCTGTCTAGATTCCTGATGAACAGAGGGGAAAAAATAATCGCTGGCTTGGGACAACTTGTTACACAGCTGGTACTGGAACAATGACTAACCTTCTCTAGCTCATCTCATTACTCCATTATCTGGTTCTCAAGAAATCCCTTCTCACCCCCTCCTGGCTAGATCTATATTCTGGATCTTGAAGTAGTCTAAGGAACTTCAGAGCACTCATTTGTTCCTGCGTATGAGCCCCCAACCCAGCCAGGGCTCTCAGACTCAGCTGGTCCATTCATCTTGTTCCTGGAGCAATTTTCCCTTGAGAACTTTCTGAAAACAAAAAGTCCCAAATTTCCAAGCCCAAAGAAATGACCAATTTCCTAGGTGAGAAAAGGAGGAGGAGAAGGAGATAGAGAAGGAGGAGGAGGAGAAGGAGAAGGAGGACTTTGTATGAGTGTCAGTGGGGACCAAAACACATTTATAAAGAAAATGATAGCTTTTTACTGAAATCTGCCTATTTCTTTGGCCTCTTTTACAACCACAGAATGGACCTTTTGTAATTTCTTGCATGGCTATTTCTTGTAGGAGAAATGGAATCTGAATGTGCTTCAAAAAAGGGATGGAAAAAAACCATAAATGCAAGCTTCAGAAAATATGAGAGGTTTTAATTCTTTCCATTTTTGTCACACAGAGGAAACATATAGCTTGAATCCTTTATAGGGTTGACAAATGCACAATAGGTTTCCCTCTGAGATTTTAACAAGTTTAGGAAATTAATTACAAAATAGTCAAAAGGGGTGCCAGCTCATTTTCTGTAAAGCAGACTGTGGGCATATGTGCCTGTTCACTGAGAAAAGTCCCTACCTGTGACCTTCTGAACAACACAGATAGTGGTTTCAAAGATGAGAGTCACAATTGGCAAGCTCATCTACCCCAATCCACTTAGACTTCTTTTAAGCAGTCTGAAGAAGAGTTCCCACAATAATGAAGGCCACTGGCACACGTAGTCCTCTTGCAGAGATGGGCTGGCATGTAATACTTAGGAAATCATCTTCAAGGACAAGTGGTTTCCATCAGACACAGCCCCCAGCACAAACCACTCAGATGCAGAATATTGTAGTAGGCAACCCAGATTCCCCAGTGGGATCTCACTGTGCTGCAGAGTGACAGGTTCTTTTATCAAGTGTAGCCAGCCCACCCCAGCATCAGGCTGCAGAGTATGTGAGAAAGACAACCCCAGCACCAGTCCGATCCTGCCTGTCTTGGGTGCTCCTCCAAATCTGCTCTGCACATTGCTTGCCCTGGTGCACTGTCTCTCCCGCTAGGCTTCTCGGCACTGCAGTTCTCTGGCTACCCATTCTAGCCTTGATTTCTCACACTCATGTCCTCCAAGCTTCTCATTTTAGTGATAATTCAGCGTCGTCTTATGGCCAAGTTTCCTGGTCCTAGAAGCACCTACAATTCTAAGCACAAATAGCCTTGGTTCCTTAGAACCCTGAGTAGCTGATAAAGGGACATCTTTCCCCTTTGCCTATGAGTAAGAGAAAAGGGTAAAGACTGATTTCTCAGACAAGCCCATCTCTCATGGGCCAAAGGAAAGGACTCCAAAGATAGATGATGTCCCCCTTCCTGCTAGGCAGCAGATACCCGAGAGATGATCAGGTATTGAGACTCTTTGCTATTGAAGCCCTGAAAATTTAAGCAATTGTCTCTAAAGACTGAGCATATCACAGTGCCCCTGGCTCATTCATAGATATTTATTCAACTCCCAGGTTCAGGACCCTAAGGGACAAAACTCAGGATCTCTGTGGCTCTTCCTTGTCCAGCATTCAGCCCAGTGACAAGGACAGCATGCAAAATAAATTACACCCTGAGCAGAATACACACAGGTTGAGCTGCTTTCCCTTTTGTTTGGAAATAGTGAAAAATGACAGCAAACACAGCAGAATGCCACATTCTAGTCCCCTGCCCCAGAAACACAGAGCCATAAATCACCGGCATCGCTAAAGTCCCAACTCGAGAGGATGGCGTAAATTCAGGTTCCCGTTTATAGAGAATCAAATTATTGCTTTATTCCCAGGGAGATGAATGCAAGTGACAGACTGTTTGGAGTTGTAAAAATAGATGGGTGCATCCTATAAAATAACTCACAGATGCCTCTGATAATTTACAATAGATCTGGCAGGCCAGGAGCAGGCAAGTGAAATTCCAAACAGAATAACCATATGATTTTCCAGTGGTAGAATAAATGGTTTGGTTATTATGATAATTCATTTCAGCACAGCAAATATATCTCCCCTAATAGAAATACATTAGACAGCATTTATAAAAATATCAACATCGCAGCTGTTTCTTGAACTATAACTTAGACATAAATATAACACAATTGATGAGGAAATTCAATTTCATGCTGTTTCAGACACATTTTTGTTTATTACATAACTGCAGTTCTCTGCATATGAGATAGTGTATTACATGAAGTATATGTATGGACACGTTATCTGTCTATGTTTCTACACAAGGATTATGAACAGCCTATTTATTGCAAAGAGGATTGTTTGATGGAATGTATTTGTATACGAACAGTATCCTGAGTACCTATTATGCAGCTACATCACTGCGCATCTGAGTGTTGTCATAGTTACCCAGATGGTGTAAGGGTAAGGAGCTCCAGATGAATAAATATTCCAAGCCGCAGGTGGGAAACCTCCTAACAACGGTAAAGCCAGATAGATATGGCTTGAGTCATAGCTCTTCTATTTATTGGCTGTCAAATCTTGGACAAATTATTTGATTCCTGTCAGTCCCACTATTATCATCTGTAAAATGGGATCAGTAAGGACCGATTCCTAGGAGTCTCATGAGCACTGTAATAATAATATCATGTTCATAAAATGCCTAGCATTGTATCTGGCATGATGTTAGTGCCATTCAGCAGTTGCTAAATTTTTCTGTGGTACTGGGAATTCAACCCAGAGGGTGTCTAACACTGAGCTCCCACACTGGGGCTTTTTAAATCTTTTATTTTGACACAGGGTCTTGTTAAATTGCCACCCTCCTGATGCAGCTTCCCAGTGTGCCAGGATTCTAGGGAGGCACCACTGCACCCCGCTAAGAGTATTTCCTCTTCCTCTTCCTCTTCTTCCCCTTCCTTTCACCTCACCCTCTATTTCTCCTTCCTCTTCCTTTTACAACACCATGGATCAAAGCATCTCTGGCCTTTTATACTTTTTCATTTTGAAACAGGATCTCACTATGTTCCCCAGGTGAGACTTGAACTTGTGATTCTCTTGCTTCCGCCTCCCTCAGTATGCCACTTCCAGGGCGAGTACTGCATTTGAAAGGAAACTTTATTAGCACATGTTTGCAGTGCAGACTAATGGCACTTGTCATGGGGAGCTCAGACACGTGCAGAACATGCCTTAATTCTTTCCTTAGTCCCCGCCCTCCCATCCTTCCCTGCTTCCTTCAACTCTTGTTCCCTTTCTCATTGGCAAAAAATATTTGAACTCTGTCTTTTAAACCTCTTTCCCCTTTATTCCTTCTCCTATCTGTCCTTGTCTTGTTCATCTCGTTTCTCTTTCCCTTTGAAAAAGATCTCCCTGCTTTGTTTTACCTATGTACAATAGAGCACTGCTCCGCCATGAGGGATAAGCCTGAGGCGTAGGTCACAGACACACCTCAAGATCGTAATGTTAAGCAGAATAAACTAGATGTGAAGTTAAATATAACATGGCTTCTCTTGTAGAAGGAACTCAAAATATAAATACAGAGCATAATAATAAAATTGCTTTTAAGTGTTTCTTGGCCTGTCCCATTTACATATGACGACTTCTGTGCGAACCAGCTCTCAAGGCTTAGCACCCACTTGCTTCAGGCTAACTGGGTGTACAGGGTACAAGAATGTGCTGCTCACTGAAGACACAGAGGAGCCCCAGCCAGCGAGAGCCTCCTTCTCTGGGTTCTCTTTCCTGTTCCCTGCTGTGACCCTCCATAAACACTGTCTCTCCATTTTTAGAATCTTAGAGGCCGCTGTCACTTATGCCTGTATGGCTTCTTTCTAGCCTTCGAGTCATCTTCCATAACACCAGGATTTCATTTGGCCTTGACTGTTGCTGTGGTCTGGCTGTTTGTGGCCCCCCAAGCAACTTTTGTGTTGAAACTCGATCTCTAAAGTCCTATGTACTTGGAGTGTTTGGAGGCCAGGAATCTGGAAAATACTCAGAATCAGATGAGGTCGTGGCAGTGGGGACCACATGATGGCCTTGGTGACATGAGAAGAGGAACCCTGGCATGTGCAGCCATGACCCAGCAAAAGATTCCAATGGCATTTCTTCCCCTATTCTCCTCACCCTTCTCTTCCTCCTCTTCTCCTTCACCTTCTTCTTCCTGCGGCACTGAAGATCCAAACATCCCCATACCTTTATTTTTTTTTTTTTTGGTACCAGGGATTGAACTCAGGACCTTGCACTCTCCAGGAAAGTGCTCATGCCACTCAGCTAAATCCCTGGTGCCATTTCATCCCCATATCTTTTCCATGCTTTATTTGAAGACAGGGTCTCACTAAGTTGCCCAGGTGGGGCTCAGATTTGTGATTTTATGACCTCACCACATGCCAAGCAGATGATGGCACCATGCTCTTGGACTTCCCAATCTGTAGGTCCACAAACTAAATAAACCTCTATTCTTTATAAATCATCCAGTGCATGGTATTCTGTTACACAAAACCCAAACTACACTAAGACAACAACCAGGAAGACTTTGGGCGAGGGGAAGGTAGAGGTATTTTTTTCCTATGCCTGCCTGGAAATCCTTAGATTATTATTTTTTTCAATGTTTTGGCAATAGTAATAATAATAATAATGACAGAGCTTCAGCTATTCAGATATACATGCTCACCCACAGTGAAAGTTCTCTTGCTTGGCTTTGGAACAGAGTTTAGTTGAACTTTGACAATTGCTGTGGATTGGGTGCCTGTTCCCACCAAAACTCATGATGTACAAGAACAGATTTACACACTAAGCAAAGCCACCCATGTAGAAGCCCAGGCCTGCAGCTTCTCTGGCAGCAGGAGTAGCTGGGTTTTGTGGGGTTGAAATTCTGAAAGGGAGCGATGTCAAAACCAATGTAAAAACAGTGTTTGGTACACTGGGGTGACTACATAGCACTGGCTGCTAAAAGCTGAAACTTCAGGTCAAGAGGAGACAGTCAACTAACTTTTAATCTCAGTGAGTAAGAAAAACTGAACTTGATTGTTTACTGTTGTATAACTCAAATATTCTACATCAAGAAAGGTTGGAATAACTATGCAGAAAAAAATTCACTTTAAATAACTTGTTAAAAACCAAGTGTTGATTATCCATTCCTAGTAGAATGCATTCAAGGACCAAAATGGAAACACAGAGACACATTCAAGTTCATTCAGTCAACTTGTCAGCTGGTATTTTTAAACAAACATCATTATATACGGTAGCAGAAAGCAAGTAAGAAATGAAGTCAATACAAATGAAGACTTTCAAGGAAAGTTAATATAAAATCAAAGATTTATAACCCTGCAATCACAGATTTGAGTTGGCAATATTAGTATGGAATGATGATTTTTACTTTTCTTCCTAAAATGGTGGAGTCTGGCTTGATTTACTGCAAAGCCTTAGATATAATAATCCAATGCCTCGAGCATCCCTCTTGACAAGACCTCAGTCTCTAAATATTACTTCTCATTAGAAGGAATGAGGGCTCCTTAGAGAAATCGCCAATTTCAGGTCTGAGATACAAAACAGAAAAGGGGAGAATGAATATGTTTGTGGGGATTTCTGAAAAAATGGCTGTGAAAGGCCTCTGGCATTATTTTCTCTTGACTTTTAGGATTTTAATGCATAATCTAGGTAAGAAAAAGGCACTATGAATTTTTCACAGTAGGTGGCTGGCCCATTTAGTTTTTCATATTTTCACTTATACGTTAATGATTGTTAAGTAAACTTCCAATACTCATCCAGTGGCTGATTCAAGTGCAATGTGCCACGCTATATTAATTAATGGATATTAAAAGATTAGTCAAAATAAATTTCACTCCCTAAGTCATGTTTCCTAAAGAGCTCACTTGATTATATTCATCAGGATGCATTCAGAAGCTGCAAGTCAATGGGCCTTGAGTAATAACAACACAGATCTTTGACTTGTATGATCAGTAAGATAAACATGATCCATTAAAACACACAGTGCATACTTGGTTTGGCTGCCCGAGGCTGTTCTGCAGGGTCCTTTCTGTGAAGGTTCCTGGGTTCCCTGTGTGAGCTGAGCCTTTCCTATTCACTTGCCAAGGGCACAGTGCTCTGGGTTGAAGCTGGGACAATGCACTCAGGAAGTCCTGGTGACCCACCCATTCCTTGCAGGCTGGGTTGTGGGGTTGCCACATTTTTCAATGGTTATGTTCTGATGAGCTGAAAGTATAAATCTGAATAAAGTCCAATTTTTCTTTAATTACTAATTTTTGTGTGTCCCCATTTCAGAAAAGTATGTTCCTCCCTGAGGTATCTTCTTATGTTTTATTCAGAGTCTTTATGGATCACAGATCTAAATGTGAAAGGCAGAACCATGAAACTTCTAGTAAAAAGCAAAGAATAAAGTGAATTAAAAAAGCTACAGATTGGAGAAAAATATTCATAATGCATATATTTGAAGAAGGAATTATATCCAGAGCATATATAATGAATCCTATAAATCAATAATAAAAGAAAGCAACATAATGTTTAAAAATGGGCAGAAGTAGATATTCAGATTTTCTACAAGAAAATATGACCAGCCACCAGGAAAAGGCAAATGAAAACAACACTAAAGTAGCACTTCAAACCTATTAGGTTAAAATAAATTCTGACAATAGGAAATACTATCAAAGATGTGGAACACTTGGAATTCTTATACTGAACTTATAGGAATGAGAAAGGGTACACTTTGGAAACCTGGTTGATAGTTCCTTAACAAGTGAAACACACATCTTCCACGTATCCTAGTGATTAAGTTCCTAGGTGCTTATCTAAGAGAAATCGAAACATATGTCTAACAAAGACTTTAGGTGAATGCTCATAATAGTCCCTAATTGAAAACAACCCAAGTATCCCTCAGAAAGTGCCTCAGCTGTTTTCATCATTGCTGGGACAAAGTACCCAGCACTTGCAGCCTAAAGGGGAGGTTTATTTTGGTTCACAGTTCCAGCCCATAGTGTGCCTAGTTCCAAGGCGGGATGGTCTGCCAGAGGAGAAGCTGCTTACATCACAGCAGCCAGTATGCAAAGACTGAAGGGCTGAGCCAAGAAGGGAGATGTGCTCTTCCAAATCATGACCCCAGTGACATCTGTCTTCTGAACTAGACCCCATAGTCCAATCACTTTCTATAAGCCCTACCTCTAAACCCCTGAGGCATTGGGGGGACATCCGGTTATAAACCATAACAGCATGAAAATGAATAAACCAATCATTGTGCAGTCACCCCATGGAATACTGACTGGTCAGCAATAACAATGAATGAGTGGCTGATACACACAACTATGACACACAAGAATCTCCAGAACATTACTTTAGTTGAAAGAAGCCAGCTGTCATGTAGTGTGTAAGGTATGATTCCACTGAATGACATTATGGCACAGATCCAAGTCATCTTTGGTGAAAAATGTCAGAGAATGATTGACTGGGGTAGAAGAGTCAGGGCTTCAGAAAGAACTAACAGGAAAAGGGCAAAGGAGGGTTTTCTCAGCAAATTATGTTCAATAACATTTTGGAAAGTGACTACTGGGGTGTACTGAACAGGAAAAGTCAGGTTGAAGACAAAATCTGTACAATTTTATTGCATTAAATTATGCCTTCGTAAAAACATATGCAACTGGGTGAAAATGAATAATGACTCTAATGGATTTAAACACATAAAATATATATTTAAAAAATTTTTTGAGTTCATAATATTGCCAGAAGAAAGACTCCAACAACTTCATTGGTCATCTTTGGAGGTTGCTATGATACCAAGTCATTTTTCTAAAAATGTTTAAAAGAAGGAATGGAGCATTTACCCTGCTTTTTTTGTTTGTTTGTTTGTTTGTTTGAACTTTAGTTCAGAGTGTCCAAAGAGTTGAAGACAAAAAGTTCTTTCTAGTAGAACTTTCTAATAGAAGAATTACAGTTTATCAATGCAGAATGAATGTAGGGTGGTTTTTTTTGTTAAATTACCATTTTGTAGGCACTAATGAAATAATGGATGGAGCTAATCATAGGTGGCTGTTAAAACCATTAATTAGGCGAAAGGTTGATGGTGAGCTCAATAAAGGATCAATCAGGCTGACAAGGTCTGAACTAGATGTTGAATCTTAGCATCACTGAGAGGAAAACAAGCAGGCATTATGTTATCTCCTGATGGGATGTCACTGGAAGTTTATGGCAGCATATCACCTATGTGCTCCTGCTAGAAAGAAAGAAAAGAAAGGAGGGAGGAAAGAAGCAATGAATGAAAAGGTAAAAGGAAATGCTATAGATTAAAACACTTCGGAGACACATAAACCACGTGCAACATGTGAGTGGGCTTTGTTTGAGTTCATAATTAGACAAACCAACTGTAAAAACATATGTTTTTTGAGAAAATATGACAGAATTTTGAGGAAATGTGAATTAGATATTAAATCTTGCTATTTGTAATGTTATGTTAAGCCTATGTTTTAAAAAAAGAGTTCATATGTTAGCAGGCACGATATGACGTCTGGGGATTTGCTTTTAAATAGTCAAGAGGCAGTTACTAAAAAAAAAACAGCAAAAATGTTGACACATTGAACTTGAATGATTAGTGCATTTGGATTCATTAAGCTGTTCTATTTTAGTGTTTGTTTCAAATTTTACATAATACAATCTTGAATCAAAGTAAAAAAAATTAAGATTAAAATGTAATGCCTAAATCCTTCATTTCTTAATTTGCTCTGAGGGGAAAAACCAGTAAGGAACAAAATCATCTCAATGCCTTCGTTCGCTCAGAGTAGATTTCCCAGCCCGTCCCCAAATATCTGACACTACGGAATTTGAAAGCACAGTACAGAGAGAAGACATTTTACACTTCAGATGGTATCACATTTTCCCCTGTCTTTTGGGAGGCCTCCTGAGTCAGGGATGTCAGAGGTGTGTGTGTGTGTGCGCGCGTGTGTGTGTTGACACATATGCATGCATGAATATGAACGGGTAGTGCCTATGTGTTTTCACCTTGCTACCTGTATTCATCTGCTACTGTTCTTGAAGACTGTGGCAAATATTGTAATAAAAATAGCAAAATGGTACTGTTATCTGATGCTGGAAATTGTTAAAATCACTTTCTCCTGCTCTTTCCACACCCAGTAAAATAGTGCTTTGCACAGAGGCTGAGTATGTTGTATCACAGTGAAAACTGGAGGAAAAGGTGCCGCAGCAGATTCATTTTTTACAGCTACGTGGTGCATCAGCTGTGGTTCCAGCAGGAGGTGGGATGGAACCTCAGCATCTCTTCCTGGGAGGTGACACAGAAGCAAAAAGGTAGCATTGGATGAGACACTAGGAGATGCACATACTTGTCTAAACTGGGCATCTGGAACAGAGATGTGAAAGTTGTAAACATTATTTTTTTCAAAAATTTTTAAAATATTTCTTGGAATATTTTTCTAAAAATAGCTCAGGAAAAAATAATGAATGGCCCTCAGTTTAAAAAAAAAATACTGTATTCCTAACTATTTAATTTGTTAGATGTACCCTATGTACCCTGCTATAACCCAATGGTTCAAACAATAAAAAGAATCACAGCTAGGCATAGTGCTATGCACCTGTAATCCCAGCACTCTGGGAGCCTGAGGCAGGAGAACCCCAAGTTTGAGTCTGGCCTGAACAACTTAGTGATTTAGTGAGAGCTTGTCTCATAAATAAATAAATAAATAAATAAATTTTAAAAATTTAAAAAGTATTACCACATCCTAACACCTTATTTACTTACAGGCAGCCCACATCCCAAGCACCATGGCTCAGCAGACCCCCAGAGGGTAACAGTAAACCTTCTCCTACTCTTGGCTGAGATCCCATATGCCTCCTGTGTTTTCACTCACTGTGGCCTGTTTCTCCTGTGATTCAACATTCCTAGGATGGAATTTATCAGACTCCTGCCCACTGAGCTTCCCTATCAGTGTTCTCTACTTGGTGAATCCACCCCTGTGCTCAGTAGCCAGGGACATCCCCAACACTGTGCTCCCATTCACTCCTCACACTCATAAGCCACCATGTTCTATCAGCCGAACCTCCTAACCAGCACGTCCGTCTTCTCCGTGTCTGCTATTTGAGGGTACCTAGAGTGAGCTCTGCTCTGAATTGCCATGAACCTAGCACTCATATTTTTGCTTTCTTGCTTCAGTCCTTGCCAGTCTCCTTTCCAGCTATTCTTTCCATGAATGCAATGCTGCTTTTTACCCTGGGCTCTGGCCTAGCCCCCCTTCTGTTTTCTCTAGCAGGCTTTCTCCTTCTTGAGACTTTAAGCATAATCTATATGTCAAAGAAGTTCAAGTCTGTCTCAGGCTTAGTTGTCTCTCCTTGGCTTAGTCCCCATGTGTGCAAATACATCCGGGATAGACAGGAAAGATTCAGAAACCAGAAACCTCTCATCTACAGCAGAAAGTGTCATCTCTCCACCTTCTCCCAAACACTTGCCATTTCAGAGAATAGCACCAGCATCTTCCAGCTGCTTAGCCTTGACCCCACTTCCATTCTTCTTCTCTTTATTTCTCCTCTCTTCTACTTCCTGAATTTTTCCATTTCTCTTCTTCAATCATAGTCCAAGATCTCTCTCACCAACCATTCCTCTGGAATGTACTCAGCTTTATAACCCATTTTCTACATGGCAGTAGTAATGATCTCTAATTAAAAAGAAAGTCTGATCACCCCTTTAAATTCCTTCAAATGAGGGTGGTGATGGGTTTATGAGACTATGTGTGTATCAGTCTGTCTATTTATCCATCCATCCATCCATCCATCCATCCATCCATCCATCCATCCATGCATCTCTCCAATCATTTAAAATGTCCACAGCCCTTACTACAGTTTGGATTTGTAATGTCCCCACAAAGGCCCCTGTGTTAAGGCTTGGTCCTCAGCTTGGTTCTACTGTAAGGCAGCGGTAATTTTAAGAGGTGGAGCCTGGTGGGATGCTTTAGGTCACTGGAGGTGTTTCCTCAAAGGGCACCCTGGTTTCTTCCTCGTTTTTACTTTCACTTCCTGACTCTGAGGTAAACAACTGCTCTGCCACAGGGTCCCTACCATGATGTGTGGGCCCCAAAGCCAGAGAGAGGGCCAGTAAGTCCTAGAGTGAAATTCCCAGAACTATGACCCAACACAACCTCAGGTTTATTACCTCAGACATTTTGTTCAATATCTTGATGTTACTACACTAACAGAAACCGTAGTTGTGACAAGTTGACACAATGATTCTTAAGAAAAACCCAAATTCTTCTTTACAGTTTCTCTACAAACTAGGACCCAACATTTCTGTGGCTGCCTCTAACAGGTTTTCCTCCTCCTTCCTCTGCTCCTGCCATTCTGAACTCCTGCAGTTCCTAGAACCCACTTCTCTCTTAGCATTCTAATCTTTGCATATGCTTTTCTCTCTGCCTGGACTACTTACACTTGCAGAACCATTTCCTTGTCTATATAAGATTCATTTAAAAATTTTTAAAATATCAGATCCTTGAGGATACTCTCCCCAGGTGACATTCCCTTAATACATTCTATCACAGCATGCTCTTCCCAATCTTCATAGATTTATCCTATTGGTAATTACTTATTTAATGGATGGTCTGATTGTGAATTTCATGGATATACTACCAAGCCTATCGACTGTGGAATCTCTAGTGGAAGTGTCTGCTAGAGTAGAGAAAGTACTGGCCAAGTCTCCACTACCTTTATAAGCATTCAGTTGAACTGTAGGCCACCCATAACATATTCACTTGGATTTAAGACTCCTCTGTGAAATCTCGAGGTCTGTGCTATACCTGAATAAGACCAGGAATTTGCCTTGAATTTTATTACAGGTGGAGTCTAACTCTATATTATGAAGACACACATATAACAAAAGATGATCTCCTTCAGATGGTGCCTTGTATAAAATCCTAACTGCTATAGTTTAGATGTTAAATATGTATTAAAAGGCTTGATTCTCCAGTGTGGTTCTTTCAGGAGGTGGTGACTCTAGGAGTTTTTAGGTTATTGGCAACATACCCTAGAAGGGATGGTGGGCCCTGGTCTCTTCCTCTTTCTCTTTTATTCCTGGGCACTAGACAAGCATCTTTGCTTAATCATGTGCTCCCTCCATGATGTGTTATCATGCCATAGGCCAAAAAGCAACAGGAACAGCCAACCATGGACTGAAAGCTCTGCAAGCACAAGCCAGAATAAACCTTCTCTCTTTATAGGTTGATTACATCAAATATATTGAAACAGTAACAGAAAGCTGACTAACACAATGACAGCAGGTGAAAGAGAACCAAAGATTTGCATATTCTGAGATTGAATGAAATTAAATGGAATTGATAGTCTGGTCTTCTCTGAGTGACCATCATCCAAATCACAGTGTTCAATGGATGCTCCAAAAATACTGACAAAAGCCAAAGGAAGTTGCTAGATGTCAGGGGTGTTACTGCCAATTGTCTCAAGATGGCAAGTGGAAAGGTGGTATCCACCTATTTAACACAGATGCTGCATGGTGAATCCCAAAATCATGGAGGAGAGACTTTGGGCAGTCACAGCATGGACTGTCAGAGTTACCTGTTGACAAGAGAACAGCAAAACTAAGAACAGAGAAGGTGGAGAGGCCAATGTGAGTGAGTGACTCCATGTTTGTTATGGTTTAGATCTACCATGCCCCCCCACCAGAGTTTCCTGTGTGTGGTGAAGATGATTGTATCATGGGGGTGCTATACTCACCAGTGGACTCATCCATTGGTGAGTCCATAGCTGAATGTGCTTTTAGCTGGTGGGGCCTGGTTGGAGGTGGGTCACTTGGGGGTGTGACCCAGAAGAGTGCATTCTTGTCCCATCTTTCTTCTTCCTGACTACCACAAGGTGATCTGCATTCATCAGACATCCCCTTCCATCATGCCATTTCTATACTGGAGTCAGTCAACAATGGACTGAACCCACTGGGAACTCTGATCCTCTCCTCCATTAAGTTGTAGGCATTGGACATTTTGTCCCAGTGATGGGAAAGTGACTAACACACTGTTCTTTTGAGGCCCTGAGGTTTTGGTCATCCTAGCTGGCTTGTAACTTCTAAATGATTGATCTGAAGAAAACAAGTGTTCAAATCTACTACTGAGGTTATTCCAGTTGGTTCAGGAACTGCTATGGCTTGAGTCTGTGGGGTGTTCTGCTGATCATAAGTGTGTGGAGCTCAAATGGACTGAGGTGGCCAAGATGGCAAGAGTGCCAAACCTGGTTTCCACTGAATCATAAACATGGTGCCCATGCTCCTCAGAGGTATGATGTCACCCAGGGTTATCACAAACTATGAAGCCAGAAATTAGGCAACCAATAAACTCTGTCTTCTAAGAATGTTATTATTACCCTGCATAAATTAAAATGCATGCATCCTCTGCCATCATGCTCTATGACATGGCCAAACTGGTGAAGACTTAGCGTCTGAATTCTTTGCTGCTGATATCTTGAGGAACTCAGCATGAGGTCCCTGCAGAGATCACACCATGGGAAGGTGTGAAGCTGGATCAGACCAGGCAAGAAGGTAATCACACCTGTGTGCTCTCAAATCTTCCTATGTGTTTACTTCCCTAATGGGTCATCTGTTTTACAAATATTTTAACCAATGTGCACACACAGGAATTCTGCCTTTATTCAGTCCATGGGATTCTTGAGCTAAGACATTAAGCTAAGACACTTTCTCATAGAAGATCTGAAAAGAGCCTTCTCACTGTTTCCCCTTAGCAATCCTGCCTTAGAGCCACTACTCATCAACATTCTACTTTTAAATTTTGGCCTTTACTGAATATAAACCTTAAGTAACAAAGTTAAAATAAAATGTCCTCCTACAGTCTCATATGTTCAGAAATGGGGCATTTAGAAGGTGATTTGAGCAAAGGGGTGCTGTACACATCAGCGGGTTCATAACTGAATGTGCTGGGAGGAGCTAGAACCACTGAGGGCTGAGAAATATGCCAGAAGGGTCTATCCTTGTCCCAGGCTCTTCCTTTCTCTAATTTTTGGCTCACTTGGGTTAGACAGTTTCCTTCCACCAGGCTCTGGCACCATGTCAGTCCTGCCTTCCAGCCTGCTGACCATGGACTCGACCCTCTCAAACTATGAGCCACAATAAACTTCTCCTCCTTTAAGGTTCTGGTGTTGGCTATTTTGTCCCAGTAACAGGAAAGTGACTAATATATCCCTCACACAATGGTAATCATGGAGGTGTAGATATACTAATTAGGCTGATTGTGGTCATAGATAGACAAATAGTACATTTTAAGCATATACAATTTTATGTCAGTGATAACTCAATAAAGTTAGTAAAATAAATTTCCAGGTTAAAAACAAAAGTAAAAGCTTTTGTGAGTGTGAGGAAGCTAATATCTTCCCAGTCAGCCTTAACAATGCCTTCTGCTCTCACAGTCTTTGCTGTCCTTAGGGAGCATTCAAATCTGAGAATGTCCCTCTTGTCCTAACAATCTCTCCACCTGCAGTTCTCCCTCCCTAGGGACAGCGTTTCACCCATTGCCTGCTCTTTGCTCTGCTGGTATCTTAGTTACTTTTCTCTCTCGCTGTTGAGTCAAAATACCTGATGCCCAAAGTTAGGGAAGGGAAGGTTTATTTCTTACAGGTTGGAGGTTTCAGTCCATACTCAGTTGGCTCCTAGGCAAAATGACATGGCTGAGGGGCAGCGGTTCATGGCCAGCTGCAAACAGCACTCATGGACACCAAAAGAGAGTGAACAACTCGCCTTCTTCCTGCTGTTACACTGTATGCTGGCTCCATTCCTGGGTGGGTGTAGCATTTATACCACCAATCCAAGTGCGAGAAAATTAACCAATCATAAGTGCTAGAGTTAGCCACGGCCATTATTGCATGAGGCTTGGGTGAGGGGCCATCTGAATATAAACCATAACAGCTGGTGATGGCTCACCTGATGCCTTTCTTAAGACATACAGATATTCATTCTCCCTTGTCTTCAAAATAAAATGAAAAAAAGAAAAGAAAACTCAGTTCTTTCCATACAGGGTTTCCTTCAGCTCCTTGCACGCACAGGTAAGGACCTGCAAGACGCTATTTGAACTCACATAGCCTCATCCAGCATGTGACCACTGCTGCCTTCCATTCTGGTATGTCTCTCCCATTTTACTGCTCCTACTCACATTTGGTTTCCAAGACAATTGTTCAATCATTCACTCAACAAATATCCATCGAGCCATGGACCAGGCTTGGTCCTACATGGTTGGGATGAAAAGGTGAAAAAAAAAAACAAACCCAGATATCTGCACCCTACAGAGCTTGCAGTGGGAAAACTGTAATGAAGGGAGTTCACTGAAGAGAAGAGAGAGAAAACCAACACACATGAGAAAAAGTAAATTCTGTGTTATATTAGAAGTTGGTGAGTACAAAGAGAAGAAAGAGGTGAAAAGTACAGGGAGGGAGGGGAAAACAGGAGGGTTGCAATTAAAGTTGCAGGCAAAGGTTCAGCATGCTGGGTCCAGACCTTTCTCTCTAATTAAATTCAAAACGGATGAATGACAAATACTTGATGGTGGGCTTTGGAGTAGTGGGGCTGTAAAAGAAAATCTGATGCAAATTCCATTGAGGAAAGAACCCTGTCTGGAACTGAAAGTACAGAAAGAAGAATCTGTAGTTTTGGAAAGGGGATGATTTTAGGATTCAGGGATGGTCCCTGACATCCCCTTGCCTCATGCAGCCTGGGGAAGATTCATTACAATGGACACTCGTTATGTGTCCATTATGTAGGAGGGGGAGGGGACACAGCTTTTCATTTTGCAAAAAGAAGGTTGAGTGCAGATGGGAAGTCCATCTGGGTATCTTAACGATATTGGGTATTTCGGGAAAACCAGTGAGATAGATGCAGAGAGCAGGTTTTGTTTGATTGGGACTCCGGGTTATGCACTGGGTCCCCACCCAGGCTGAATAAAAATAAGATTGTAGCAGAGGGAAGCAGAAGAAATACAATAAGCCTGAAACATTACCGTTGTGTCCTGAGTTGTTTCCAACAAGCCTGCTTCCCACATATGCAAGCCAGCTTTGCCCAAGTATACAGAGGTTCAGGAGAGACAGCAGTGACAGAGACCCAGCATGTTTTTTTTTTAAACAACTTTAATATTGGGCATATCAGGAAGAAGAAGCAAATTTACTGTTTGGTGATTATTGGTGGCAAAGAAAAAGTTAATGGCACTTGTAAGAGGAAGAAATTATTCTAAGGTGCTGTGACAGGTGTAAGACCTGTGGCAGTGAGAGTGTAAGGACACACATCCTGGGCTCAGCTCTCAGTGCAGCACGGGCAAATGGGAATTTATAGCAAAGGACTCAACAGGAGTCAGTGGATGGAAAATTACTAAGAGGAAGCATGAGGTTAAAGGCGGATTCTGGCTCTGTAGGGTTAGTTCTACAGACAGCACACAAGGATCAGACATCATGAGGGGACAGAGGTAGAGGATTAGCAACCTGACCAGATGGGGACAGTGATCAGACATCAAGGGTATAGCATTCTTGCTAAACTTGCTTAGCAGGTTTTTGCTAAAACTGAATTCTCCCAGGAAGTGCAAAGACAGACCTAGGAGAAATATTCTGGAGTCTGACCAAAATTTGGTCCTGTAGGGAATCTTTGTCACCAGGTATTAAGGGTGTTCTCCTGTCTTTAGTCCCTTTGGGACTGATATATCTTAACTCTAAAATGGAGAAGTTGGAATGCACCAGTGGTTTCCAACTTATTTTCAAAACAGTGGAATTAGTTTTGCAAATGAAATAGTGAGTAGAACCAGTATAGAAGATTTGTACCACTGGAGCTGATCTCAGTTGATCTCAGCTGGGAGCCCAGTAATGGGCTCATTCTGCCAGACAGAAGCATTTCTGGGAAATGGGAGACCCCCAGAATATGGGGCTTCCCTCCGCTGACATCTTATTAATTTATCATGAACAAAAATAACTAAAGTACCTAGAACAGAATTATTAGTTCAAGTAGCTTACTTAACTTAAGAAAAGTTAAGGAGAAAACAAAATTGGATACAAGTAAGAACCAAACTCTCTGGTGAACGTTCAGAGTGGGTCACCAAGAAATGGAACAAATTAGTCAATCTTGAGAAAAGCGAAGCCCACGTTGCTCTGTCTAAGGAGAAGCGACAACTCTGCTTAAACACCTCCCCAGGAGTGGGGCTCCGAGGAGCTTTAAATATACCTCAGAGGTGTCTGAGCAGTTCTGCTCACTACCACAAATAAATCAAGAGGAAGAGATGCCATTTCACAAACCTTGATTCCAAGCTCGATATTTTCTCCTCCATACACATCCATCCCAGGGTCCAGAAGACCGATTTCACCAAAGAACTTCCTGTTGACCACGAAGGAGCAGCCAATCATGGCGGGTGTTCTGAGGGAGAGAGAGAGAGAGGAGCTAAGCTCAACAGAGTGTTAGTAGTAATGGTCTTTCTAGAGGGTGATTTTCTCCAGAAAATCAAGTCAGTTCCCTGAAGGCCCTTCCATTTCTACATTCCTATCTCTACCTTTTAGTTGCAGAAAAACTAGGGGAGCTGAAACACACAGGGCTATCCCAGCTCCTTCACAGATTGGATGAGGGCTGAGTCTCACACATGATGTGATGTCTACACTCATGGAAGTGGTTCTCCCTGCACCATGGTAACATCGTAGAGGCCCATGGGCAGTCTCAAGGAAGTCCAGAGAGAGGAGCATGACGTATCCACTCTCCAGCACAGGAAGCAGAAGACATTCAGCAAGCTAGGAGCGCAAAGGCAAATTGGAGAGGAAAACTCCAAAGCAAAGGATCCAATCTCCATGCTCTGTTGGGACAAAAATCAGAGTGCTTGGTGTAGAAAGGCGGGTGAAGACTCAGAGAGGAAGACAGTGGTGTCCAGGGGTATCAATAATAGATGGCAGGGAGATGACCTCATGTCACAGAGAGGGGGGCTGAGCAGGAGAGATGGGAAGGACATCTCTGGGAGACCTTGAATTCTGAGAACAAAGATTATTATTTTATTTTCATATATGTGGATCCATTTGATTGCTTCTTATGGAGTAGACTAAAGGCACAATTTGACACAATAAAAACGAGAGACAGAATCATGAGAGACAGTATCACAGGAGGATATGTGTCAGTGATGGGTGGAAACGTATTAGTGAGCAGCAGCTCTTGCACTGTGAGAGACAACCCACTGACACATGCTACATACTGCACTGTAGCATGACATGCTACATACTGCATTGCATACTACATTTTGGTGTATTTAACACAAAAATGCCCTTATTATGCCTCTTTCCCTGTTTCCAGATGTGTGGGCATCTTTGTACAATAAATGTATCCAGCAAATATTTCTCAGCATCTACTAGATCTATGGAACTTTTCTGGACTTCTTTCGTACAAGAAACTAAGAGTAAATATAAAAATATTCCAATAGTATATTATAATTATTATTATAACCATGTATTGAGCAACTTTTGCCTTAAACACAAGGCACAAAGCACTGTCCATGCCCTGTCCCTTGTAACCCTCTCCACACCCCTGTGAAGAAGGCAGAAACACCTCTTTAACAGTGGAGGCACACTGCGAATGACCTTCCCAAAGTCACAGGATAAAATTCAGGATCTGTCTAACATCAAAGCCCTTGTATTCTTCAAAAAAAGGAGCTGGTGAACCCCATCATTGCCAAAGCCCCAAAGTATAAGATGCTCTCTTGGGCAGAAGAGACTGCTCACGTGGGTGGCCCTTGTGCCACCTGGAGTGATGAGTGGGGTCCTCCTGAGCTTAAGTGTGGGCTGCAGTCTGAGAGCCTCACTGGCTCATCGTGATCTCTAACCTGACTTGGCCTCGGTGCCCGGATTTCTGACCATGTGGCGAAACACTGTGGGACTCACGGGAGCAGAACGGGCATCCGTGTCGACCTCCAACACTGCTGCTGTAGTTGTGTGAGGTTAACCAGTGGCTCTAGCCTGGTTCGGTCTCTACAGAGCCCTGCTGCATGGATTAAATAAGTAGGTATGCAACGTGCCCAGGGCACAGAGCGGAAGAGCAATAATAACGGGTCCTGTTCTCTTTCTGTGAGCGAGGCCTCACCAGGTTTTCCTGGAAGTCTCTTGCCAGTCACACTGATGCACATAGGACACTGCTCTCTGCCACTGCAGCTGAAACGTCCCTGACCATACCAGCAATGGCAGTGCCCTCCATGGTTAGTCACTTCCTCCCAGGACCTGGAAAGGCATCACATGGATCCATCTCTTGTCTCAAGTAACCAAACTAGAGAGCATACCGAACCCAAACTGGATGAATCAGGTCAGGATTTCTGCAGGAGCCTGAAATCCAGACAGTGCTGAGAGCAGCCTACAACTAAGGGCAGAGGCGACAGCACTAGAGAAGCTCTGGTGGCCCCTGTGTGCAGATGGCTGTGCAGCTAGAGGAGGCAAGTGCATAGCAGAGATGACCCGGGGCATCCTGCCGCCTGCAGCCTGCAGACCACAGGGACAGAAGGGCCGGGGGTTAACTCTGCTTTCTGCACAGCCACCGTGAGCACTTTACCGCAAAGTGTTTTCTAGCCTCTCAGGGCAGGGAGGGAAGTTAACGTCACAGGGAGGAAGAGCCAGGCCACACATGAAAGAATCACTTTTAACACGGCTTCATGGGCAGTGATAATGCTTCCCAGAGACAGGACCATGTCTATCGGCATCAGCAGCAAACCCACTGCCTCTTAGAGAACACAGATTCCAGCCAGGTACTGTGATACCTACCTGTGTACCCAGCACTCTGGGAAGCTGAGGCAGGAGGATTGCAAATTTGAGCACAAGGTGAGCAATTTAGTGACTTAGTGAGACCTCGCCTCAAAATAAACAGGTCTGGGCATGTGGCTCAGTTCAAAGGCCCTAGGTTCAATCCTACAGCAGCACACACACACACACACACACACACACACGCACGCACGCACACACAAGCATGCACACTCCAGAATCAGAGTCTGACTTACAGAGATGGGACTTACACTGTGAGAACCACCCTGGGGAGCCTTCTCTACATCTGCCTATCAGGTCCCTCCCTGAGAGCAGAGAAGTCATCCCTGAAACTTGTCCATGTGGCTCTTGGAGCTGGTGTCACCTGCTAAGGCCAAAGGACCAAAGGAAGGTGTGAACAGATCTGGGTGAATGACTTGGGGGGAGGGGCTCCAGGAAGCCTCAGAGAACAAAGAGACAGAGGCTGGGAGGGAGAAAGATGGAGAAGGGGGAGGAAAGGGAGGGAGGGCAGAGGAGGGAGAGAGAGGAAGACAAAATGCTGGGGGGGGAGGGGAGCAAGGAATGGATCCGAGGCTCATCACTTCTGGGCTTTTCTTCCTTCCAGATCCTTCTCAGGTTGCCCTTTGGGGAACATCTTCCCTGTCAAGCGGTCTGATACGTTAATGTAACTGAGTTTTACCGGGGTGACACTTTTTGGCTGAGGGTGATAGGAAGACAGTGCTCCACTGAGCATCTAGGGCCAGCTTCAACCTAAGAGTGCCCAGGACTTCTCATAGCACAATGGCCTCCTTACTGAAACAAGGCCAGCACAGGTCAGCTGGCCAGGCAGGTGTGAGGGCCCATGAGAGGCCATCAGAAGACAGGGTAGGAGGCTGGGGGGCAAACTGATGATTCTTGCTGTTGGTGTCATGTGAAAGATCCCTTCAAGGTTACTGTCAAAGTCTGCCACAGCGTCGAGAATAAGTGGACGGGGACCAGAGGCGAGGCAGGGAGCAGCTCCGACATAGGTCCCCAGGAGGTGGCTTATCGTGCCCATCGGAAGCAGAAGGCCACAATCCCATCACACCAGGCCTGGGCCTTCGCTATGATGCAAGAGCTGCATGGACAAACTGCATGGAGACTACACGGACCTGCCTCAGATTTTCCCCTTGCTTCGAACATACTCCTCCCGTCACTCCTGAACTTCCCGCGGCAGCTCTGGACGTCCTCTTTCATGAGTGTCTTTAGTTGCGCTCTTGTGGCTGCCTCCATGCCCAGGATGAGTTCAACGCATTTCTCTTCCATGGTCATTTTGGCTTTTGGGAGAGATGGTGCCAGATCTGAACCAGGTGGATGAGGATACATTAGGGTGGTTCTCAGCCTGCCTTTCTGTTGGAGAGCATGTCTATCACACCTCTCAAAATGCTCCTGAAAGAGGAGGGCAGATCTGCTTCCAAAAGGGGCAGGAAGGAGGGAGGAGTGTTTCCAAAGTGAGGGGGAGGATTCTGAGGGGGATTCGTGTTGATGCACCTTTCAGAATAATAAATGTTGTGATGTAAACAGTCGTGGTATAGTTCGAGGATGTCTCTTAAATGGTTCAAAGACCTCCTCCCCCCACCCCGGCTTGGCTAGATGGTGTTGCTGGTGTCCAGGGGGTGATTGCTTGGAGTTCTCGCGCCACCTGATCAGACTGACAATGAGCAGCTGTCACTGTCCCCTGTCTGGGAGAGACCTCATGCAAACAGCCACCGCCTGTCCCCCCCCCCACGTGCTATAATCTGTGGAAGGTTAGTGAGCCTTGTCCTTTCAATCAGCAAACCCAGAGCCAAGCAGGGCCCCATTTCCGCTCCACAGTGGTGTCCTCACCGCCTGTCCACCCAAGCAAGCCGCCATCGATGGCACTTTGGGGGGCTGATGAGACCCTAGAAGGTGCACATGTAGCCCCATCCTTCAATCTGCACTGCGGTTACCACCATTAACACAAACATTTCAATTCAGAATCATTCAAAAATGATAATCACATTAAAGGGTCTGCCAGAGCCTAATAGCTCCATTACTGGGGAGAAGAAAAGAAATTTAAAATAATTGCTCTTATTGTTCCTGCTACACAAGATATATGCAACATACACCACAGTTCTGAGAGAGAGAGAGAGAGAGAGAGAGAGAGAGAAGCAAAGGATGAGAGAGACAGTAAGGAGGGGGGCAGCAGCCCTACAGCAGGAATCCCTACAGGGATGCGAAGCCATCTCAGTTTCAATGGTTCATCCTTTCATAAGTGACAAAGGGTGTCTCTGTGGCTGCTCCCCCTCAATATCCCTCAATGGCTCCCTATTCTCTGAAGTTCAGTATCTCCTTGGAACCCTTGCCCTTCTCAGTTCCTTTCCAGCCATGGCTCAGCCACTCTGGACAATTCAGGGTTCCTGAAATCCATCCCATTGTCCACCTTGACTTCCTGCTCCTGGATCGTCCTCTGTGAGACTACCTCCGTTCACCAATCCTCCCTGCCCTTAGCAGCCAACTTCTCCCCTTTTGAAAAAAGTTTATAAAAATTTAACATTATAAAAACAGAATTATATGGCCTCATAGAAAATACATCTCAGCGAAAGCAGAAAGCCAAAGTTCATCCATCCTCTCTAACAGGGAGGACTCACGTCTGTCTGTATTTCCCCGTCTTTTCAGCTCACTTCCAGGGTTCCACGCCTGCCCCTCCTACCCCACTGGGATCTCCAAGGCCCTGGCTCTGGCACCTGACAGTGGCCTTGCCCAGCTCAAAGCCATGGTCAGGAAAAGCCCAGTGGTGGCAAAGGAGACAGCTCTGCCTGTCCTCAACTGCTGTGCACAGCTGGGTGAAGCTGCAGAAACACAGAACACGTGGGCCGATTTCACTCTAAATTCAGGACCTTGAGTCTCCAGCGGGATCCTTTGATCACACTTCAAGCTCCAAGCTGCTCCCTCCTCTCCTTCCCTAAACCCCCAGCGTCTCCTCTGTTTTCCCTCACTGTCAGCTGATGACCTCCATCCCTGCTTCCCTAAGAAGACAGCACACAAACTGGGGGCTGCCGTGGCACACGCCTGTCCTCCCGGCACTCAGGGAGGCTGAGTCAGGAGGATGGCAGGTTGGAGTCCAGCCTGGGTAACTTAAGTGATTTAGTGAGACCCTGCTTCAAAAAATAAAAGGGCCGGGGATTAGCTCACTGCAAAGGCCCTGGATTCAATCCCCATCACTCCAAAACAAAACAAAAAAGCAACTTCCCCACCACCCCAAATTCAGCACACTAGCGAGAATGTCCACACCTCAATGAGGTCCCATTTACTGGTTTCTGGATTTTCCTGCTTTACTTCTGCTGCGATTGCCCAGCCTGCATGCTCAGAGCAGAGGCCGATCTCTTCACCTGAGAAGGTTCACCCCCTTCTTGCTACCCATTCAGACCTTCCCCACAAAACTTGTTCAGGATCAGCCTCCCCTGGACGCTTGTTCACCCTGATGGCTGACACACCCCACAAAGGCCCCTGTGACCTACTGCCTCCCAGGCACTGGCTCCTCAGAGCCACTCTCTGTATCTGATCGCTATTCCTGGCTTTCAACCCCACCACGCCCCACAGCTGCACTTTTCAAGGTCAGACCTGGTGCCCCTCTGCCCTCTAAGTCTCACACTTAGGTCTGAAGGCCTGGCCATCATTTGCAGGAGAAGGTTTTTGGGCAGGGGTCAAGAACATGCATTCTTTTGTGGATCCGATTAGCATCTAATCCAGGAAGCCTTTGTTAGACTAAGCCCCAAGCACTAGAGGGTGGAAAACCACTGGATTCCACCCTAGTAGACACTCCTTGTTGTTACTGTTTCAGTAAAAATCATTTGTGGGCGAAGCTGTGATGGCCCGCATTATGCCTCCCAGCGAGGCCCTGGGTGCGGGACCAGCAGGCTCTGGTGGTGCTGGGGAGAGAAGCAGGCGTAAAGCGGAGGCCTGCTGACCCTTCTTGCCTCTGGATCAGCAGGAAGCCCCTGCAGAGCAGAACCTTCTGTTGGTCCCTCCGTCCCCTGTTCAGTTAGGGGCCCCTGGCCAGGTGCACCTGGCGCTGTGTAGTTAGCTGTCTTGGTCCCACCACCGGTGCCGGCCTTTGCCTCTTGCTTGGTCCAACCACTTTCCACCTCTTGCCTCTCTCCTCGGAGAACCCAGCAACCCCTCAGCCTTTGTTCTCTGGTGCCCGGGTCGCCACATTTGTGTCTTGCTGATGGTTTTTGACCCAGGGGCCATGAGCTTACCTCTTTTTCTCTTCTCATGATTCCACATGCCCCGTCTCACTGGAACACGCTGCTTTTCTCAGACCTCAAACTCAAACACTTGCCCTTTTCTTTGGTCTCTGCTCTGCTTCGGCTGACAGCTAGGCTAGTTTCTCATTCAAAGCCCCATCTGCAAGAAAAGCACCTAAAACTCTGCAACGTTTCTAGAGTTGCCTCTACGAATTTCTGAAAATCTGTTCTCAGGGGATAATCAGCACTGGGTATTTTGGTAGTTCACAGGTTTTACATCCATGGATTTCACTAACTGTAGGTTTAGAATATGAGGAAATAATTGCAACTGTGTTAAACAGATTTTTAAAAATTATTATTCCCTAAATATAATACAATATAATACAGCAACTGTCTGCATGGCATGTACACTGCATTAGGTATTACAGGTCATCTAGAGGTGGATGGAAGAATATGTGAGGACAGTCCCTTGCAAGGTGACAGGCTGCTGTGGCCCTGTTAGTGCGTCTGATCCCTGCCCCCAGAGGCACTGTCACTGTCTCAGCCCCAAGAAACTGCTGCTGATGGCTGGTACTGATGACTGCTGCACCTCTGCCGGGGGCTGCACTGCTACTCTGGGCAACTTTGCTAAGGCCACCTTTGATGCCACCTCCAAGTCCTACAGCTACCTGACCCCTGACCTCTGGAAAGAGACTGTGCTCCAAGTCTCCCTACCAGGAATTCACCGACCATCTTGTGAAAATCCACACTGGAGTCTCTGACCAGAGGACTCAAGCTCCGGCCGTAGCTACAACATAAGGGTTTTTACACAAGAAAAATAAAAATGAATGAAATCTGTCAAAAAAAAAAAAAAAAGGGAATATGTGAGAAGCTGCACAGGCTTCACGCACCCTTGGATTTGAGCCACTGTGTGGAGGCCTGAAACTAATCCATCTCGGATACCCAGGCACGGCTGTGTGTCCACTTCTTTGCCAAAGGTAGCTCTGTTAACCAAAATTCATTCGTTTTGTTGCATTTTGTGACATCATCACACAGCATGAATCTTTTGATATCCTCTCCTAGTAAACAGAGCAGGTTCTGACATGGATGGTGGATGGAAATCTAGTATGCTAAAGTGACCAACAGACAGGGGAGGGGTGACAGAGGGGAGAACCCCGGGGAGCCTCTCACTCACATCCACAGTGGGTACAGCATGGATCTGGTGCCACCTTAGGACAGTTCATAATCATTATCAACCTCCAAAGCATGATTAGCCCCATTTGATGGCCGAGGTAATTGAGGCTCAGAGATTGCACTGGTCAGCTTTCTGTCACTATCACAAACACCTGAAATAACTAAATTATAAAGACAGGAGTTTTATTTTGGCTCACATTTGGAAAGGTTCCAAGCCACATTCAGGTGGACTCATGGCTTTTAGGCTTCTGGTGAGGGCAGGGCTGCCGGAGGGCAAGGGCAAGGAGCAAGTGATGGAAGGAAACTACTCATCTCCTAGAAAGAGAGCAATTAGGAGGAGGAGACCCGGGTCCCACAGCTCCCTTTCAACACCACAGCCCCAGGGACCCTACAGAACTCCTGTGGGGTCCCATCTCTCAAAGATGCCACCACCTCCCGACAGCACCAGCCTGCGCACTAAGCCTGAACTCATGGGCTCTTAGGGGACCCTGAAGGCCCAAGCGCTAGCAGAGGGAACATGACCTGGCCAGGCACAGACACGTGCAAATTAAGTGTGGAGCCCGGAGCAACCCCGTGGCTTCACCTCCACACCCTGCTCAGTACCCCTACCGCTTCTTAAGCAGGGCATCCAAAACCGGCAGCAGCTAAGAGCTCTCGCACTGGGCGGAATAAGTGGTCCCGCTTTGAAGATTTCTGGGAACTTGCAGCTGCTAAACACTAAAAATATAATTTTGGAGAAGGAGTTGGCTGGCTTCTATAGAATTCTCCACTGGCGTACAGTATGGTAATTTAATACCCAGAGTTCCATTTGTTTCTGCTATACATATAAATACTAAAAGGGTAAGTATCCCTGACTTTAAAAAATAAAATAAAATGCTGTCTCCAGCACACAGAAAGCTCACAGAAAATAGGACCCAAAGGTCGGTGCTTTCTGTTCAATGGAGGTAGCACTTTCACTTCTGCTGCGGGGATGATAATTCATGCTGAAAAAACAACTTCCTCCAGATCGGGAAGTGAACTGTCTGGGTATTTAGAGCCCTTCCTTTCTGAGGATAAAGGCAACACTCATCTCTCTGGAGTGTGATTTTTCACAGATGCACAAGACGCCTCCGGTGGGGATGGAGGTTGCCAGTCTCAAAAGCATTTCCTGGCTGATTGATTTTGCCTGCCTGTGTTTCATTGAAACAAAGACCCTAGAGAAACTTTCCTGTAAGAAGTTTGCTAGAAGCAATTATCTCAGGACAACGCCTTGGCTCTTTGCTAATCATGTTTTCTTTAGGCTTCGCAAACAACCCTTTGAAGAGTATTTTTGTAAAGGCACAGACTTTCTTAAGAAGTGGTGACACATGAAGCCATTAACAGGCATCCATGTTTCATATACATTATATATATAATTTTTAAAGTGTTTGGTTAGCTGTCTTGTGAGATGAGACATAGCTGGATGAATGCTTTGAGAAAAGAGGGAAGATTTACACAGACATTAGTAAACCATTGCCTGTTTTTGTCTGGCTAAGAGAGCTATGAATGTCTTTTGCACATGAATATTTATAACTGATTTCATGGTAGAAGCGCTAACTTTTTGCCTCACTGAAGTAAAATGTTGTACCTTACAACAAAAATTCAATTATTCATATTAGTAGATTTGGTTTATAAAAAAAATTATAATCATTGTTACTATTTTTTCGATTTTATCAACAAAACATTTGTGATAAGTGGTCTTTGCTTTTGTTTATAAGAACCCATGTAATATCTTTGATTTTGCCTCTTGGCTCAAAAATCCTAAAATATTTACTATGTAGCATTTTATAGAAAAATGTGACCAATCTCTCTTCTAGACCATTAGGTATTACAAGTCATCCAGAGGTGACTTGTAATACCTAAAGGCATTAGAGAGGGAGGACAGACTCCATATAGAAAACAACATGGCACCAGACAGCCTGTAAGAAGGTCATTTGCAAAAGAACAGAGGAGGACTCAGGTGCAGAGTGACATGGAGGAGAGGTGATCTTCCTTCTCATCTGTAAAAGGGGCTCACTCTTGCCACCTCTCACTTTCAGGACTGACACAGAACAACTTCTGTTTGGTGGTGCTATAAGTGGAACTCAGCCTCCTGGAGTATTGGGATTACAAACCCGCTTCTTAAAAAAACATTCCTCATCAGGGACCCACAGGACAATGATTGTTTTCAGGGCCCCAAATGAGGTCCAGGTAAGATCACACATCTCTGATGGCCTTGTTTCTTTAAGAGCTACATTTATAGTAAAAATAACTGTAAGAAAATAGTCAAATAAAATAATATAATAATTTATTTTGAATGCTATGAGTTGGTGTTTCTGTTCTGGATTTTCTCTGTCATCCAGAGACAGCTGTAGCCTTCAGACAGATACAGACTGTCAGAGCTGGGCTGAAAGGAGTAAAGAAAATGTTCGTTACTTGTTGTGACTATAAGACCAGCAGTTGAAGCTAACCAGGATTTCAAGTGCATGAGCCAGGCACCCAAAAGAGAAAAACATTTCTAGATTTTAAAATCCTTCCTTTGAATATCAAGGATGATCTCCAGGTAAAGCCAGAGGATGGAGGACCCTTGGTTTTGAGGCTGACAAACATTAAATTCCTTTGGGGAACTTTAAAAATTGCCCATGCCCAAGCTCACTCCCAGACATGGATTCGATGGGTCTACATTCACATTTGATTCTGAAGTTTAACCTGGGTTGAGAATCACTGATGTATGGAATGCTTCCAGGCTAATTCTTCTTAAGTTGGAGGCAAAGGAGACAGATCAAGGGAAGGCTTCTCCCAGGAGTTTGAGCCCAGTGCTACCACTCAAGTTGGAATTCAAATAGACGTGCAAGATGGAAAAAGAAAGGGATTCTTTGCTTCCTGCCCAGCATTCTGGAGGAGGGAGGCACATATCTTGCCCCAGGCAGATGAATAAAAATGCTGGTGACATTCAGGCAGAAAGACAATCTCAACTAATATTCTCAATGCCCAGAGGCAGCTCCTGGAATGCAGGAAATCCTCAAGTTGCGGGGTACCCTAGAGGCAGGGGTGACAAAACACCGAACAGGTTCATAAGAGAAAGAGAAGATGAGAGAATTGATGAATGGATAATGTGCCCAGGACTCAGAACCAAAGAACCCGCTCTGAATGCAGAGAGGACAAAACTCTCAAGATCAGGAGATCAGAGACAAGCTGGTGAAGATCCCCAAGGAGAACTGTCTTTTCTCCTAGGTGCTGGGTACTCAGGATGGGAGGAGGCAGAGGAAGAAAGTTCCAGGGGGAAAAGCAGCCTTCACAAAGAACAGTATGTTTAAATCCTGATTTAACAGAGCAATTGTCCCCGAAGAGATGGAGTTTTTGAATTGGAAGAAACTGAACTGCCTTGAAACAAACAAAAAAAGATTAATTTTCTTTTCTATCATCAGTAAAAATGAGGACTAGAGAGTAAGTTGAATTCAGCCACAGAGAAAGTCACTTTAAAAAATATCTGACTAAAATTGAAAATGTGCTAGAGGTTTTAGAAGAACGGTCTCTAAGACACTCATAGAAAGCTAGGAGGAAAAAAGGAATGAGGGATTCACCTAAGAAAAACAACTTTTCTAGAAAGTAATCTGACGGTCTGTCTCAGGAATCTTAAAAACAGACATGCATTAGACCCAGGGATTCTGCTCCTAGGAATACAGCCTAAGAAATTAACAATGGTTCCTCCCTCTGAGAATGTAAGATTATGTGATTTAGACCATTTCTATAGCTAGAAACAACTAAAGGCAAAATGTTTAAAAACCTTAACAAAATAGTCACAGGTGAACAAAATGAAAATGACTGAGTTGCAAAGAGCAAGCTGAACAGTGCTTTCGCCCCAGGGACGCCTGAGGACTGAAAAGGAGGCTGAGGCTGAGCTCTATTGCTGGCAACCCGAGAAAGGGCTGGGATGTAGCTCAGTGGCAGAGAGCATGCCTGGCATGTATGAGGTCCTGGGTTCAATCCTCAGCACCAACCATCACAAAAAAACCCAAAGGTTAAAAGTTGAACTTTGTCATTATTAATGATGTGCAACCTGGCACATCGCTTTGCATTTTTGGTTAGGACATTGAAGGTCTTCCCTGAAGAATAAGTATAACCTGAGCTCCCAGGAGGTCTACTGCATTTCACTAGATCAGCAGTCCCAGTCTTTTCGGCATCAGGTACTGGTATCACGAAAGGCAGTTTTCCGTGGATGGGAGTAGGGGGTGGCAGAATGATTCAAAGAAGTACACAGCCTAGAGTGAGCACTGCGCAGTCCACAGCGGGGCCCAGTGACCACAGGTGTGGCTGTAACTACAGACCAAGCTTCACTCACTTGCCCGTGGCTCACCTTCTGGTCTATGGCCTACTTTCTAACAGGCCATGAACTGGTATCAATCTGGGGCTCCTGGACTGGGGCCCCCTGTTCTAGATATTCTAGAGAACTTGAACCTTGAATTTTCATGAATGAATTTTCATAATTAGATTACTAGCACTCACATGCTCCTGGCAGAAACAAGCCAACATTTTCACTGATAGAAAATAACATTATTCTAGGTTCCAAATTAATTTAATAAAGCAATTTTCAAGTGAAGTATCTAACATCTATAAACAATCACAAATCATCAAAAGCATGAGGAGTTAAGTTGCCAAAGGTAGACCTGTGGAAAGAACCCCTCAGAAAGAGGGATGCAGGATCTCCAGATGTTTCAGCTACAGAATCAGACAGTTGCTACAGAGAATCCTCTGTGTGCTGTGCTCAAGAAGACAAGAAGAAAGCTTAAAAATGTTGGCAGATAACTAGAAATGATAAAGTGATACAGCAGGTTTGAGAAAAGGGAAAAGGTAAATATCTAGTTTAGGCACTGAAATTAAGGAATTAATGGATAGATTAACAGCAAATTGAGCACAGCTGAAGAGAGCATTATTGGGCTAGAAGATAAGCCAGAAGAAATTATCCAGAATATTTTCCATTCTAAATTCTTAGTGGAAACTGTTCAGAGAATAAAGCGACAAAGCATGGAAAATATATTTCAAAAGGTAGGTAGTATAGTGAATAGCCAGATAAGGTTTGTGAAATCCCCAGTGAGAAGAAACAGAGTATGTGTTAATGACTTTTCTCATTGCTGAGACCAAATATCTGACACCCAAATTTAAGGGAGAAAAGGTTTATCATAGCTCACCATTTGTAGAGGTTTCAGTCCATAATTGACTGGCTCCAGGGGAGGGTGACATGACAGAGGGGCACATCACAGAGGACAAGCAGTCCAAAGTCCTGCTTTCTGTCCCTTATATTTCATGCAGGCCACCTGCCTTAGGGTGGTACTACCATTCACACCCTTAATCCTAGCCAGAATTTACCAAGCCAATCAGTGGACTGAGTGAGTGTGTGGTTCATCGCTGCACCACACACTCCAAATCCAGCCCTCTGAAAATCGCCCCTATGACTACATGAGGCTTTGTGGGGACATGTAGACACAAACCATAACAGGTTAGAAGCAAAACTTTAACAGGTAATGATTGAGAATACCCCAGAATTGAGGAAATACATCAGGCAAAAGATTCAAGAAGTTCCTCACATCTCAATGGGAGTTAAGTAGATTCTACCTCCCAGATATAGCATAATGCAGAGAAAATCTCTTAAGCAATGAGACAGGGAAAGAAAAAGAGATTTTAACGCAAACTTGGTGTATTAAAATATTACCATGATAATCTAAATTTTCACCAGCAGGGATATAGTTACGTTCATTTTGTATGTTTGGCATGATAAAATGTATGCAGCTATTAAACATCATTTAAAAATACTGATTAATACAAGCAAATTTTCATGTTATGCTAAGATAAAGGTAACAATACAACTGTGTCTATATCTTATTCCTTTATTTAAATATATCTTATAATGAAACAATATGAGAAAAATGTTGCCAAATACTATTTTTGTGTTGTAAAGTTGTGAGTTATTTTTTTCCCTCTATGAGCTTTTTATCATGTCTTTACCATGAACCTGTTGATGTTTATAATTTTAAAAAAAGATTTTCCTCAGTTTTCTTTTAAAATATCACAGTAGCAATCATTGTTCTGAATTTCAAATCAGGGCAGAATTCATCCAAGCCAGAACTATTTTGTTCAAATCACATTCTAATTATCTTGTCTTTAAAGTATATTTGGTTTTGTTCACAGGAAGACACTGTGTGTGTGTGTGTTCTGTGTGGTTATTACTCAAGTAATGTCAGAATACATTTAAGAAAGTCACACACTCTTTTCTGGGTACTTTTGCAGGGAGAGTCTACCAAGTTTTCTCTCTAAATCTTCTCTTTGGTACTACCAAGAGACCTATGTCACAGAGTGAATTCTTCCAGAGCCTTCACATACTACTATTTCCTCCATGGGCTTGGTATGCATCAAACTGGAGTAACAGAAAAGGGATTTTTTTGACACAACTCAAGGATAAAGAAGAGCAGATGTGGTGTTGTATGCCTCTAGTCCCAGCACTCTGGGAGGCTGAGGCGGGAGGATTGCATGTTTGAGCCCAACCTAGGTAACTTGGCAACATAGAAAGATCTTGTCTCAAAAAAAAAAAAAAAAAAAAAGACTGGGGATATAGCTTAGGGCAAAGGCCCTGGGTTCAATCCTTTATGATTGAACATAAAAAGTAAGTAAAAAATGAATGAATGAATGAATAAGACGTTTGGTTTAGTAAGACACATTACGTTCTACAGAATATCATAATCAGATTCACATTAGGAGCTCTTCTACTGTTCTTACCCATCCCTCCCTCCACCCACTTCTCCACTTACAAAGGTCTAGAAATCTCTGGAATTTCACAGAGGCTGATAACTGAGGCCAAGTTGGCACTTAGCATGGGACACTTCTTGGGAGAAATCAGCAAGACAGTCAGAAACGGGCTGGATCGAGGCTGTTCTCCCCAAGATAACAGGACAGAGACCTCCGTGGGCACGGGGGTACAGGCCGCGAACTCCTAGCACCTCAGGAGCAAAGCTGTTTCTCATGCTCATCTCCTGACTGGCTTTCTGACCCAAGGCATAAACGAGAGCGGTAGCTATTTCACGGGGAGGCTGGTTTGCTGATAAAGAGGCAGGGAATAAACCACATGTAATTAGGCAACACTCCGCAAGACCTGTGCTGTCTTCTCCCCTAAAGAAAGTGTCCTTTCCAAGGGGATCTTTCCCTAAGAAGAGGATGCAGGAGCTGACTGTAGGCTCAGTGCCACTGCTTGGCTCTGAGCGAAACACAGTCTGATGCCCAAAATGCTTTGTCTCAGCGACCCCCAAATGCAAGGGAAATAGCCCTCAGAATGCCGCTCCTGAGCTCCTTTGCTTCAATGAGCCCCAAGAACCTGCCTAATGAATCCCTGTCCTAGGCAGTGGTGGCGAACCTATGGCACGCATGCCGCAGCTGGCTGGTACCAGAAAGCGCTAAAAGGTTCGCCATCACTGTCTAGGGCAACATTCAAGGTTTGCTGAGACGGGGCCCTTGGTTAACGTTTCTAAATGTCCTTTCCTAAAAATGTTTGAGTTCATACCTGTTTCCAATACATAATGGCTCGGGGCACTGGTACACATGCACACTGATTATTTTTACTTCCGCTTCCCTCTCTCCCTCCAGCTCTCTCATTCTCAGATCAACTTCCTGTCTTCACAAGTCCTCCCTCCCTGTTTCCCATCAGCCTTCTTTTATTCTTCTCTTTTTTTTTAATTTTAAAGAGAATAAAACAAAAGAGGGCAGATCTAAGCAGATCAGAACAATGTAAGCAACACTGCACTTCAGAACAAGACAATTGGATATTAACAGTAGCTATCGTAATGTCTCTTTCTTTGAAATAGTTGAACTTAACTTTACACACAATAATATCAAACATAACAAAGTAGAATAAAACAACTCAAGAGAATGGGAGTATTCCAAGGCATTCTGAACCCAATAACCAAGGATGAACAATGGCTGCTATATTATCTCATTTTCCGTAAAAATTTTGTTTTTACTATCATACATATTAAAATCCAGTAACACACAACATGATAGAACCAATGATAATAGAAAAACAAAAGCATGGTAGGACTTCAGAGCAAGATGATATTAAATCAACACTGGCTGCCATATTGTCTTGTCTTCAAAGTAACTATTCATATGATCATATATATTAAGATCAAACAAAACAGAATAAAACCATTCCAACCAATGAATGAAAACATAAGATGTCAAAGCAGTATAATGTTGAACCATGATTTCCATAAAATCTTCCGTACTCTTACCATTTCTTATACTAGGGAGACTATACGGTATTTATACATGTGACTTTGATTTATTTCACTTACGAGTATAGATTCAAGATGCATCCATTTATTTATAAATATCTCAATGTGATCATTCTTTATAGCTGAGTAGTACTCCATTGTATAAAAGTACCACAATTTTTTTATCCATTCCTCGGTTGACGGGCACTTAGGTTGTTTCCAAGATCTGGCTATTACAAATTGTGCCGCTATAAACATGGGTGTGCAAATATCACTGTGCTAAGATGTTTTCAGATCTTTTGGGAATATGCCTAAGAGTGGAATAGCTGGGTCAAATGGGACCTCCATCCCCAGCTTTTTGAGGAATCTCCAGACTGACTTCCACAGTGGTTGCACCAGTCTACACTCCCACCAACAGTGCAGAAAAGTTCCTTTTTCCCCACAGCCTCTCCAGCATTTGTTGTTGGTAGTTTTGCTGATCCTGGCCATTCTTTCTGGAGTGAGATGGTATCTCAGTGTGGTTTTAATTTGCATTTCTCTAATGACCAATGATGATGAACATTTTTTCATGTATTTATTTGCCATTTGTATTTCTTCATCTGAGAACTGTGTGTTCTTCTCAGATGCCCATTTTTGGATTGGGTCTTTGAATTTCAGGGGTTGGATTTTTTTTAATTCTTTATAAGTTCTAGACAGAAGTCTTTTGTCTGAGGGACAGTTCACTAAGATTTTTTCACAGTTTGTAGGTTTTCTTTTCACTCTGCTGGAGATTTCTTTGGACATGCAGAAACTCTTTAGTAAGATGTGATCCCAGTTATTGATTCTGGGAAGTATTTCCTGTGTAGTTTGGTTCTTGTTCATGAATTCTCTACCTACCCCTATGTCTTTAAGATTTTTACCTACTTTGTCTTGCAACAGATTTAGTGTTTCTGTTTTAATATTTAGATCTTTGATCCATTTTGATTTTAGTTTAGTACATGGTGATAGGCATGGGTCTAATTTTAGTTTTCAGCATATGGATAGCCAATTTTTCCAGCACCATTTATTAAAGAGACTGTCGTTCTTCCAGTGAACATGCTTGGCCCCTTTATCAAAGATAAGGTGGTTGACTGTGTTTGTAGATGTATCTTCTAATCTATTCCATTGATCTTCAGGTCTGTTTTTATTCCAATACCATGTTGATTTTATTACAGTAGCTTTGTAGTATAACTTCAAGTCAGGGATTGTGATGCCTCCTGCCTTGGCTTTGCTGCTTAGAATTGCCTTTGCTATTCTAGGTCTCTTCTGGTTCCAGATGAATTTTAGTAGTGTTTTCTCTAGATCTATGAGGTGTGTTAGTGGTATTTTCATTGGGATTGCATTGAATGGATATAACAATTTTGGGAGAATGGCCATTTTTACAATATTTATTCTTCCTATCCATGAACAAGGGATTACTTTCCATTTTCTGAGGTCCTCTTCAATTTCTTTTTTCAGGGTATTATAATTGTCCCTGTACAACTCTTTTACATCTTTTGTTAGATTAATTCCTAAGTATTTCATTTTTTTGGATGCTAGTGTGAAGGGTGTGGCTTCTCTTATTTCTCTCTTGGTGATTTTATTGTTAGTGTATAAGAATGCTATTGATTTTTGAGTATTGACTTTGTATCCAGCTACATTGCTGAATTTATTATATCTAGGAGACTTTCAGTGGAGGTTTGGGGATCTTCTATGTAGAGTATCATGTCATCTGCAAATAATGATAATTTAACTTCTTCTTTTCCTATCTTTACTCCTTTTATTTCTGTCTCTTGTCTAATTGCTCTGGCTAGTATTTCCAGTACTATATTGAATAGGAGCAGTGATAAGGGACATCCTTGTCTTGTGCCTGATTTCAAGGTAAAGGTTTTTAGTTTTTCGCCATTTAATATGACACTGGCTGTTGGTTTGTCATAGATGGCCTTTATCATATTGAGGTAAAGACCATCTATTCCAATTCTCTGTAAGGTTGTTATCATGAATGGGTGTTAGATCTTATCTAAAGCTTTTTTGCATCTATAGAAATGATCATGTGATTCTTGCTTCTGGCTCTATTGATATGTTGGATTACATTTATTGATTTACATATGTTGAATCATCCCTGCATGCCTGAGATGAATCCTACTTGGTCATAGTGTATAATCTTCTTGATGATTTGCTGCATCCTGCTTGCCAATATTTTATTGAGAATTTTTGCAGCTATGTTCATTAGGGAGATTGGCCTGTAGTTCTCTTTTTTAGTTGGGTCTTTCTCAGGTTTTGGTACTAGAGTGATATTTGCTTCCAGGAATGACTTAGGGAGAATTGTTTCCTTTTCAATTTCATTGAACAGTTTGAGGAGTGTTGGCATTAGGTCTTCTTTGTATTTCTTGTAGAATTCTGCAGTGAATCTGTCTGGGCCTGGGCTCTTCTTTGTTGGTAGGGATTTGATTATATTTTCAATTTCATTCAGAGAAATTGGGTTATTCAGCAGTTTTACATCTTCTTGATCCAGCTTTAGTGGTTCATATGTTTCTAGGAATCTGTCCATTTCTTCTGTGTTATTGAACCTATGAGAGTGGAAGTTTTTGAAATAGTTGATGATCTTCTGTATTTCCACAGGGTCGGTAGTGATTTCTCCTTTTTCATTCTATATTGCATGAATTTGAGTCTTTTCTTTCCTTTTTTTAATTAGGTTGGCTAGGGGCTTGTCAATTTTATTTATTCTTTCAAAGAACCAACTCTTTGATTTTATTCTTTCAAAGAACCAACTCACTGATTCTTTGAACTGTTTTCTTAGTCTCTATTGTATTAATTTCTGCTCTGATCTTTATAATTTTCTCCTTCTTTTGGCTTTGGGCTTGGCTTGCTCTTCTTTTTCTAGATGCTTCAGGTGTAATATCAGGTTGCTTATTTGTGTTCATTCTGTTTTCCTAATGTGGGAACTCAGTGCAATAAATTTTCCTCTGAGCACTGCTTTCATTGCATCCCACAGGTTCCAGTAAGTTGTATTTGTATTTTCATTTGCTTGTAGATAGTTTAATTTCTTCTTTAATTTCCTCTGTGACCCACTGATTGGTCAAGAGCATATTATTTAATTTCCATGTGTTTGTGGGGTTTTAGCAGTTACTTTTATCATTAATTTCCAGTTTCATGGCGCTGTGATCCGATAACATGCATGGGATAATTTCAATTCTTTTGCATTTACTTAAATATGTTCTGTGGGTTAGTATATGGTCTATTTTAGAGAATGTCCCATGTACTGGTGAGAAGAATGTATATACTGATGTTGTTGGATAGAACACTCTATATAGGTCTAACAAATCCATTTGTTCACAGTTGTGATTCAGTTCTGTTATTTCTTTGCTGATTTTCTGTCTAGTTGATCTATCCCCTTGTGTCAATGGTGTGTTAAGTTCCCTTGTTATAATTGTGTTATTGCCTATTTGATTTTTCATTTCTGTTAATACTTGCTTTGTGTAGTTGGGTGCTCTGGAATTTGGTGCATATATATTTAAGATTGTTATCTCTTCCTCTTGCAATTTTCCCCTAACTAGTATGTAGTGACCTTCATTATCTTTTTGGACTATTCTTGGTTTGAAGTTCACATGGTCTGCAAACAGAATAGCTACCCCCACTTTTTTTTGAGTTCCTGTTGCATGGAGTATTGTTTTCCATCCTTTGACTTTCAGTCTATGAGTTTCCTTTTGGGTTAGATGGGTTTCTTGTAGACAACATATGGTTGGATGTTGTTTCTTGATCCATTCTGCCAGTCTGTTTCTTTTAATTGGTGAATTGAGGCCATTTACATTAATGGTTATAACTGTCATATATTGGTTTATTGTTGACATGTTATCTTTCTGATGTTGTATCTTAGCTTTCCATTCTGTTTGTCTGTCTTGCTTAGTGGTTTTTTCCTATGTGAATCTAGAATGTCTTTTAGTATTCTATGTAGGTTTGGTTTGGTGATCATGAAGTTCTTCAGCTGTTCTTTGTCATGGAAGTATCTTATTTCTCCATGAGTTTTGAAGGACAGTTTTGCAGGGTACATCAGTCTGGGTTGGAAGTCATTTTCTTTAAGGATCTGAAAAACTTCACTCCATGCTCTTCTTGACTTCATTGTTCGTGTTGAGAAGTCTGCTGTGATTCTGATAGGTTTTCCTTTATAGGTGACCTGTCTTTTCTAACAGCTTTTAATATTCTGTTCTTATGTTGAATTTCTGGGATGGTGATTATTATATGTCTGGGTGTAGTTTTGTTTTGGTTATGGCTATTTGGAGTTCTGTATGCCTCACTCATCCATATGTCAGTTTCATACTCATGTTTGGGAAGTTTTCAGCTGTTACTTCTGTAAATAGCCTCTTGATATCATTTGTGTTTTCCCTTTCTTTTTCTTTTGTCCCTATTAATCTTATATTGTTTTTCTTTGCATTACCTTGCAGCTGTTGAATTGTTATTTCCTGATTTCTTGTTATTGTTAGAAGATCTTTCCTTTCCTGTCACTAGCTGCAATCTCATCTTTGAGGTCTGAGATTCTATCTTCACTTTCATTGAGGTGGTTTTTGCAACTTTCATTAGATTTCCTGTATATCTCTTTGAATCTGCTTAATGCATTCTGTTTGTCTCTTAAACTGTTCATTCAGGGATTCTATCATTTTGCTTTGTTCCTCTAATTGCTTAGCTGTGTCTTTGTTGGATGCATTCAGTATTTCTTTCACTACTTTTATCATTTCTTCTTTTACTTGGGAGAATATTTCTGATTTGAGTTCCCTCGTAGCTTCCTGCACTTGCTTCTTTATTTCAGTGGATATCATTTCATGCATTTCAGGTGTATGGCTAGTATTTTCTTCTATGTACATGGCTCCTAGGTTTTCTTGGGATTGGCTGGAGGTTTGAGATTGCATTTTGGTCTTTCATTTTGTCATTTTCCTATATTTCTGTGTTTTCAGTGATTTTCCAAAGCTTTCCCTCATGGTGCGGCACGGTCTTGGCTCCCTCTTTGGTGGGCGTGGCTCCCCTTGTTGAATGAAGGCCGCTGGGCGCTCAAGCCCACGGAACCTCTGGAACCCAGTCCAATGAGCCAAGGGGGTTGGGCAGGCATCCAGCCGCTGGGATCGATGGTCCTGCCCTGGCGAGCTGCAACTCACCTCACAGTGCGGGGCTGGCGTGGCTCCCTTTCGGTGGGCCTGGCTCCCCTGGTTGCATGAAGGTCTCTGGGTGCAGTCCACTCAAGCCTGTGGAACCTCTGGAGCCCAGTTCATTGAGCCAAGGGGGTTGGGCAGGCACCTATTTTTCTCTTTAAATTAATTATATTTTGGGTTTCTTATATAAGAGAAACTGTATAATATTTAATCTTTTCTGTTTGATTTATTTCACTTACCTTATAGACTCAAGATGCATATACCTTCCTACAAATGACACACATGCATCCTTCTTGAAGGATGAACAGTACTGCTCTGCATCCATATGCCACTTCACAAATACTCTCCTCCTCACTCCAGTGCTGAAAAAAAAAATCTGTGCTTCTTCCACTGTGTCTAACTCTTTCCATTTCATGCGGCGAGCCCTGCTGTGCCCTTCGACAGATTCCTTGACTATCTCAGCACAGTAGCTTTCACTTAGGTCCTAGAGTATATGTGCCCCACAGCTCTGTGTTGGTAAATGTACTTTCATCTTGTTCCTTCTTCAGTCACCAGTGGTCCTCCCAAGGCTGTTGGTGATGAGGGGGCTGCAGGTGGAAGAAACGGTATCTCGTATCTCAGAAGCAGCATCTTTAGGCTTTAATTTATCTTGATGTACGTTGTGGTTCCCTGAAATCACGCTTATCAGATTAGGTCCAAAAGAGCAGACCAATATGAAACCAAGAGGCACGGGGACCCTCACCACAATTTTGACAGGTGACACCTTGGAGCAGCTCTGTTGGTTGGCTGGGGGTGAGCTTGGCAGGGATGGAACTGGGAGAGATCACACACACACACACACACACACACACACACACACACACACACACACACACAAAGCTGGACTCTCGCTAAGGGCTGAATTCCAAGTTTAGAAAATGAGTCTCCAAACATTTCCCACTGAGCAAGCCAGAAAATCCAAGTCCAGAGTCACAAGCAGGTCCAGACCCATTGGGAACTCCCGGAGAAGGGAAACCAAAGCAGAGGGAAGTGCAGAGGACAGTGCAGCTGTGATTCCAGTTGGCTTTAATCAGCCCTGGGGTTCTCTCTGCTCCTGTCTACAATAAGCAGTCTCAGTTGCCGGCTGGAGGCCAGGTGCTTCAGGGTCATTAACATGGCTGCTTTGCCACCCACACCCTGATGGCTAACATCTGTCACGTGCTTGGGAAGTGTGAGGATTTACAGACATTATTTCACAATCCTCTGCTATGGCCTGAGCATTGGTGTCCTCCAGAATTTATATGTGGAAACATAATCCTCACTGTGATGATACCTGGAGGTCAGGGCCTTGCAAAGTTAGTCTAGGTCAGGAAGATGGGGCCCTCATGAATGAGTGGGTCAGGACCCTTATAAAATGGGCCCAGCTCTTTCACCTTTTCTACCAGGTGAGGGGGCAGCCAGAAGGCATCATCTATGCACTAGAAAGTGGGGCCTTGCCCAACCCTGAAGCTAGAGGTGCCTTGACCTTGGACTTCCCAACCTCCCGAATGGTAAGAAGTCAATTTCTGTTGTTTACAAGCCATCCAGTTGATGGCATTTTTAAAATATCAGACTGAAGGAACTAAATCATCTTTCCAATAACCTCAGCTACTGAAGACGAAGAAACTGAGGCACAAATGACTGATAACCATTTCCCCAGCAAAAATCCAGGTGGTGTGACTAGACTTGAATCCTCACTCTTGCAGAAGGCCTGAGGAGCTTCCTCCCCACCTGACCTTTCTGTTTCCATTTGCCTCACCTCTGGGGGCTCCGGTCTTTGCTGTCACAGGGACAATCACACTACTGAGGAGTGACCACAGGCCTAGGAGAGCCTGCTCCTCTCCTGGCCCCCAGGCTTCAGGAGGTAGATTCTCTCTGCCCCACTTTGACATCAGCGCATGCCTTGCATCCAGAATCTATCCCTTCTTCTTGGGGGTGGGGACCTTCCTAGCTCCTCTAGTCTGGGTCACCTCCTGTCCTTTCTCAGAGACATGGACCTGCTGAGAGTCTGGCACACACGGCTGCACGCTGAGCCCTTGAGCTCCAGACCCTGGCAGGGTGGGAAAGCTCCGGGCATCCTGCGGCTCAGCCTTACTCTGTGCCCTCTGTGTCTCAGGGCTGCAGATTTAATGAACCACAGACAGAAAATATTTCTTAAAAAACAGTATCATTTCAAAATACCTACTGATATTTTTTTCTAGTCACTATTCCCTAAACAACAAGAGTATGGTAACTATGCACAAAGCGGTTCCATTGTGGTAGGTATTATAAGGGCTCTGGAGACGATCAAAATACGTAACAGGCTGCATGTAGGTTACACACAAATATACCATGTTGTGTAAGGAACTCGAGCAGATGTTGGTATCTGTGAGGGGTCTTGGGACCAATCACCCTTGGATACCAAGGCACTTAAAGACTGAGGTACTTAAGCCTCATATCTGGTGATGTTCTGGGTTGAGGTGTCTCCAAGGCCACTCCCAGGTCTTCTCATTCCCTGGGCGGCCTCTAGGACTCAACATAAGGTCACAATCATGGATAGGATTTATGACAACAAAAGTGTACAAAGGAAAACCATCAAAGAGAAAGCACATGGGACACAGGTGTCAGCTTTCAAGTGTCTTTTCCCACTGCTGTCACAGAAAGATGCTTAAACCCCAGCGATGGGTTCTGACAACATTTGTGAAATGTCTAACATGCATGCTCATAGGAGGTTCAGTATCCAGGGCTTGTTGGGAGGACGATCAGGTAGGAATGCAGGTGGCTAGTGTGACCCATGCTGTGCAAACAGTTTAGGTACCAGGAGCCATACATGTCAGAAATCAAAGTTTCTAGAAGCCAGCAAATTCCCAGATCCTATGTTCTCACTGCCAAAACAAAACCAACCCAACCAAACAACTCCTTGCCCAAACCCTAAGGGACACGAAAATACTTTTGAAGGTGATGATTATGTTTTTACCTTGATCCTGGGTGTGTACGTGCATTTCCAAATTTATCAAAATGCATACATTAAATATGTAGATATATTAGATATATCAATTACACTTCAATAAAGCCATGTGCTTCGTTTTAAAGGGAAAAGTAGTGTTATTGGCTCTTTCCTGGGCTCAGTCTGATACAGACCATCTTTGTCTTTCCCAGTTCTGGGAGACACCACGCTTCCGAAGCTTGTCTATTTTATGGTAATGGTGCAGGGAGCACCTCACGTTAGTCTCTTCTCGGAGGAGCAAAACAAGGGCTGAAACGATGTTTGGTTCTAACTTACTGAGAAAATAATTGGGGAAGTTCACCCTGAGGTCAGCCTGTCTCCTCCCTCCTGGCAAACAAAGGACAGGTGGTCAGACCCCGGTCAGCAAGGGAAACCTTCTATAATTCCTGTGCAAAACAGCTTAAGAAAGGTCACTGTCATTGTCATTTGGGGTTACAGGGAGATAGGAATGGATTTCAATGGCTCAAAACCATGATTCTCTTTTTTTTTTTGGTACCAGTGATCAAACTCATGACTGCATGCTTGCAAGGCAGGCGCTTATGCCACTGAGCTAAATCCCCAGCCCAATGGCTCAAAATCAAAACACAAAGTCTCCCAGCCTCTACAAACTTCTAGCTTCCACACCACTTTCAACTAAATCGACACACAGAATATTAGCCCTAAAAGCATCCTTAAGAAATCATTGTGTACGACTAGTTTATTTGAAAAAATAGGGAAAACAATTAGTTTCAGCCCCTATTGCATACAACTAATAACCTATTGTTTAGAAAAGACTAAGGAATGTGTAATGAAAGCCATTATGGGAGATGGCTTTTATTGTGTTTTCTTTAGAGTTAGAAAATTACTCTCATTATCAATGGAAAAATAGTCACAGTCCGTCTTCTCTTAACTTAGTTCTCTCTACTGCTCTAGGCTGAAGCTAGAGAATTTACCTCAAAAACTAGGGCAGACTTAGAAAAAAAAAGATAAAAACAGAAATCTCAGGGCTGGTGATATAGCTCAGTGGCATAGTATTTGCCTGACAAGTGTCAGGTCCTGAATTTGATTCCTGGTACCAAAATAAATAAATACAAACAGAAATCTCAGGTCTGTTACTGTTGAAAGACAGGCAAATTTACCTGACTGAACAAACAGACAAGTGGACCCATGAGTGGCTTAATGGCCCACCATGATGTAAAGACGGAGCCCTATCTGGCAGAAAACCTACAAAGCCCTTGGGGTCTGAAGGTGCCCTCTTGAATGTGGGGAGCGAAACAGTTCCATGCAGAGACCACTTCTACAGTGGGCCCAGGACACATGCTTCACACATATTTACGGTCCCATCTGATTCTCACAGCAGCGTTCTGAGATGAGTGACAGTTTCTGCTTTTGAGAGTTGCAAACTTGAAATTCAGAGTTAAGTCACTGGCTCTGAAACAGCTGAGAAGACACAAATCTGGATGGCCCTGATGGTTGGCATGGTGATTACTACACTGCTTGCATTTGGAAAATCTACTCTAGATAGAAATGGCAAGGAAGCGCAGAGAAACACGCCTGTCTCCTCTTGAGATCTGGGTGTAGAAAAATCATCCACCGAGAGTTTGTCATGACTTGACCCTAAGAAGACCTGAAAGGTCAATGTACACTGGCTGCATAGTCAGGAAACCCCAAGCCTAGAAAATCTACCTGCAGAGAGCCACATTCAATTTAGAATTCCATAGCTAGAAGGCCACTGAAGGTGAGCTCATAAGAGAAAATTACCAACACTGTACATATACATTTTATTTATGGTAGCAGAGAATGAACTCAGGGCTTTTGCACTGGGCTGCATCTCTAGTTTTTCTTTCTTTCTTTCTTTCTTTCTTTCTTTCTTTCTTTCTTTCAGACAGGGTCTTGATGAATTGCAAAGTTGTAAAAGCTGGTCTGAAACTTGCAATCCTGCCTCAGCCTCCAAGAGAGAAAATAATCGACCATAAGTAAAAGTGAGCAAAAATATTAGCATCAGAACTCCAAGAACCTGAGAGAGTATAACATCTAGACAGAGACTGTGAAAAGAGTGTCCCAAATGATCAAAAGCAAAAACAAGAGGTCAAAAACTTAAGGACAAGAGTCTATGGAAAACAAAGGAGCCTCTGTAGACTTTAATGTTTTCTCATTATAGAGAGCAGGTGTTTCCTCAATTTTCAGAGCTATTAGTTTTATCACAACAATCAGTAACATAAAACCACCATCCATATCTCAATATTAAGCATCACTGTTTGACCGACTGACCAGTGTTAATTAGCAGTGGACCTTTATTATTATGTCTCCCGGAATGGGAGGCCAACATTACTGTTAGCTTCCTGTCACAGTGACTAAATACCTGACACAAACAACATAAAGGAGGAGAGGTTTATCTGGGCTCACGGTTCAGTCCATGGTCAGCCAGCTCCATTGCTTTTAGGGTGGTAGAGGGGCAGAAGGGTATGCTGAAGAAAAGCTGCTCATTCCATGGCAGCCAGGAGAAAGGGGCCATATACATGATACAGTCCCCCAGGTCACACACCATGATCTCCTTCCCTCAACCAGGCCCGATCTCCATCTTCCATTACCCTCCAACAGCGCCATCCAATCAATTATGGTCTCATCCATGGATGAACGGCATATGAATTTATAGACCCGTGATCTGATCACCTCCCAAAGCTGAACCTTAAAGGGACGTTTTCATTCCAAGCCGTAACAACTACCGCACCATGAACAGAGCATAATCTTATCACCGCTTTCCCTGGTCCAGCTGGAGGAGGAGGCCCAATGCCGTGTTGAGATTTACTCTGATGTTTGGGTCAAAGGCATGGGCGGGGGAGGGGATGGCCAAACAAAACTTATAGAAGTAAAAACTACAGTCTTTGGAATTTAAAGCACAGCAAGCAAATCACATAGATTGAGCATAACTGAAAAGAAAAAGAAGGAAGAAGAAGAAGGGAGTGTCAATGAAATCATCTTATGCGTAAAAGAAAGCTGGAAACATGAAGAAGAGATTAAGAGACAGGAAGGTTGGATCTGCAGCAGAACAGCAGCCAGGGAGTCTCTAGCACTTCGCCAGCTGTTCCCTGGGCCTATGGTGGTGGAAATGACTAAACGCACCACGGTCGAACGGAGCTTTGTAATTTATAAATGAAGCCTTTGAGGTAATTCATTTGATCCTCACAAACTCCCAGTGATGTAGGGGCAGCTCTTAAATTAGCCATGTTGGAGATGAAGAAACTGAAGCCCAAGTCAGGCAGATTTAAGAGACCTGCACAAAATCACGTAGCTCATCAGGGTTGGAGCTGAAAATCAGAGGAAGCGTCAGGCTCCAAGAGCTTTCTTTCTCCTCTTTCTGCCCCCTCCCGCTGAATATTCACCCTCAGGAAAGGGAGGCGGCTACTGTGATGCTAATGGAGGAAACTTCTAGAAGTTAGCAGAGTCTCCACAGTGTGAGCTCCACTAACTACAGCCCAGGCCAGAAAGTGACTTTCCCCCTGGCATGGGGAGAGTCTCCTCTGCCTGCTCAGGTTGCAGGTGTGAAGTGGCACAGAGTGAAGGCAGGGCAGGTCTCCAAGAAATGAACTGTTGGCTGGGTGCAGTGGAATTCTGGGAGGGGAACTTAATTGCTGGCATGAAACTTAAGTCCTACCACTTTCAATTTTATCATTTTGTGTGCAGTAGAGACAAGGCATCCCTCAATTCATATATATATATATATATATATATATATATATATATATATATATATATATATTTTTTTTTTTGGTGGTACCGGGGATCACACTCATGACCTCATGCTTGCCAGGCAGGCACTTAGGCCACTGAGCTAAATTCCCGGCCCCTCCTTAATATTTTAGGAAAAAATAAACCAGATGGGAACTATGTCAGGGTCAATTTCATAGGCAGGAGACAAGGTGAGACTTTTCTTTATCTTAAAGAGAAAAAAATAAAATTTCAAGCCAAATAATAAGGTGGTAACAATGGTTAATACATTGTGTATTGTTATCTTCAAATTAGTTACTCAGAGTACATGATGTAGGCATTTAATTGTCCAAACAGTATTACCACAAACATTTCTTTTCAATGAACTAAGAGAAATTGGTAACATAACTATCTTAACTCTCACACACACACACACACACACACACTATATATATATTTTTTTTCTCTTTTCTTTTCTTTTCTTTTCTTTTCTTTTCTTTTCTTTTCTTTTCTTTTCTTTTCTTTTCTTTTCTTTTCTTTTCTCTTTCTTCTTTTCACTATTCCCCAACCAAGTTTCTTTTCCATTTACACTTTCAGATTCTCATGCTAGGGAGACAATTCAAAGTTTACACATGTGAGTCTGATTTATTTCACTTATGAGTGTGATCTCAAGTTGTATTCATTTACCCATAAAAGTCTCAAGTTTATCCTTCTTTATGGCTGAGTAGTACCCTATCGTATATAAATACCACATCTTTTTTATCCATTCCTCAGTTGATAGACATGTGGGTTGTTTTCAAGATCTAGCTGTGCTGCTATAAACATGGGTGCACATATGTCACTGTGGTATGATGTTTTTAATTCTTCTGGGAAGATACTCAGAAGGGGAATAGCTGGATCAAATGGGACCTCAACCCTAGTTTTGTGAGGAATCTCCACACTGATTGCCATAATGGTTGTACCAGTCTATACACTCTTACCAACAGTAGTGAAGGGTTCTTTTTTCCCCACAGCCCCTCCAGCACTTGTTATTGGTTGATTTCTTGATAATAGCCATTCTTTCCGAGGTGAGATAGGATCTCAGTCTTGTTTTAATTTGCATCTGTCAAATGACCAGCAATGTTGAACATTTTTTCCTATATTTATTTACTGTTTGTATTTCTTCAGGATGAGAATTTCTTACCCCTGGGTTGAAATCATCACTTGACCATGGGTCACTGACACACGAGAAGCACAACCATGTTGGTCCATTTTCCATCACTGTGGAAACTACCTATGATTATTGTAATCCCAAATTTTGTGTGCAGTCACCCAAGTATTGTAATCCTTTTGCCAGTCTTCCTTATAATCCAAAAAGTTATGTTTACAACCCCACTGAGACATTATTGGACTCTTGGCAAGTTAATTCCAATCTACCACCTCCAATGCAACCCACGGCGAGAGTAAAGACACCAAGACATATTCCACGTTAAGGGCAGCCACGGGGTGAAGATGCGCAGACAAAGCCCTTAATCCTAGGCCTGTCCCAGAATTTATTATCTGGAGAAGAAGGGGGTGTCTCGAAGATGAGTGACAGTGAGGATGGCAGGAACTAAGTGAGTAACTTACTCTGGCTAGTCAGGTAGGGAGAAAAGCATCCCTGCAAAATGGATGGTATGCAGAAGGATCCATTTGCATAATTCAATTAAGGTAGCAACTGAGTTGTTTTAGGAGGCTGTTGCTTTGGTTTCTGATATGTACACTTCTGTGCCCTGGGAAGAGTCATAGCCTGTTGACATTGAAGCTCATACCCAGTTGACATTCCTGGAGCTGACTGGCTCTACCATTTCGCTGTGCTTACATATTTTAGAGAAAGAGCCATGAGAGGAAACAGGATGGCTTTAGAGCTTACTACCAGTACCTCCTAGCCTTATTTGCAATGCTTAGAGCCAATTGAAGAGAGAAGGAAATACCATAGCCAGCTCTCTACATATCAGTGCAAGGAAATAAGTCTCCATATAATCAAAGTTGCAGCAGTTGTTGTACTGCATTCAAGGGGGGTCACTCAAGTTGTCTCCCACATATGATAATCAGCCTTAAAAGTGGAAAGGTTTATTTTGGTTGGTGGTCTCAGAGGTTCTGGTGCAGACCAGTTGGACCTGTTGTTCTGGGCCTTGATGCTCTGGTGTCTCAGGGCAGGAGCAAATGACAGAGGAGGCCTATTCACCTCATGGCATTCAGGAAGTAAAGAGAGACAGGGAGGGGCCAGGGCCCAATATCCCCCTTGAGGGTGCACCCCCAAGGACCTAGATTTCTCCTCCTAGCCCCCACTTGCTAATGGCTTATCACCTGATAACAGTGCCACACGCTCTGGGACAAGCCTTCAACATATGGGCTTTGGAGGACGCCGGGACCCAAACTACAGCAGAAGTGAAGTGTTTTCTCTCTCTCCACACTGAACCAAGCAGTGCGGGCATCTCATTCCTGAGAAACTCCCGCACCGAACAGGCTTGATTTCTGGAGTCTGATAACTTAAATTTATAAGTTATTGGGATTCAACACATCTGCCAGGTGGGATCTTAAATCTGATGAGGCTCTGGATTCATTAACCTTGGCAGAAGGCATCCTGGTAAATCTACTTACAAAATACCTGCTGTATATTTTAATTTTCAAAAGGGCAAGGAAAGTAGAACACAGATCTCTGTATCCTACTTCCTTGACAGTTCCAATAACCTTCTCAGGGCTGTCACTGTCTTTTATTGGGGAAGAGTGACTTGTCTTGGAGCTGGGGAGTGATCCAGAGCAAAGGCAGGCTGTGCCTTCCTCCTGGGACTCTGGAGAGCCTTGTGCCTTGCTGCTCAGGCCTGGCTGGCCTTCCAGCTCATATTGCAACTATTCACCTCAAGACCTCGTTCTCCTCCTCTAAAATATGCCCGTATTTTTTTCCCTTGTGTGTCATCACAAGCCTTTAGCACAGTGGCTCTCACTGGGTAAGTGCTCTCTAGGTGTTTGTTGGGTGATGAATGAATGAATGAGCCCGATGAACACATTTTCTTCAGCAATGATTCCTTCCAGTTAACGTCTCCTCTGCAAAGGGCCTCCCTGGACCTTTATAAGACAGCAGCAGTGATTCAGAGAGAAATGACACACAAGTCACTAACCAGTCACAACTATAGGAAGGTTGTCCTTACTTTCTTCATTTCAAATTTGTGGTTTGATTGCATTGGGTTTCAATGCATTCACTGAAAGTGCTCCAGTGTTGGCTGGGATCTTTCCTTTGTATCATGGGCTGGAAGAGAGCGATCGACCGCAAGATCCAGGTAAAAATGGGGTAGTGAAGGGGAACTGGCTGGTGATGGGCTGAAGAAGTTTTTGTTTATACCACCTGGATGCAAGTGGTCACCATTCTTGGGTTTTAGTTGCTTGTTTGTTGTTACCAGAGATTGAAACCAGGCCCTCAGACTGAGCTACATCCCCTGCCCTTTTCACTTTTATTTTCAGACAAAGCCTTGCTAAGTTGCCTAAGCTGAGCTCAAATTTGTGACCCTCCTGCCTCCCAGAGTGCTGGAACAACAGACATCCCCCACCATATCCTGCCAGTTTCTATTTCTTTACTCCACTCAGCTACGGTTTGAAGAATCATGAGACAGGCATGAGTTCTGTGTCCACCATTCTGCACTTGAGGATTCAACCAATGAGGGATGGAAAATATTTTTTAAAAACTTTGAGAAAGTTCCAAAAAATGGAATTTGAATTTGCCATGTGCTAAGTACTCCATGGAATCCATGCAAATGAACTGATGTGCGCCATAGCATTAGGGATTATAAGCAACCCTGAGATGATTTTAAAGTGTACGGGAGGGTATTCACAGGCTCCATGAGAATAGCTGCTATAAGGGACTTAAGCATGTGTGGATTTCAGTGTCCTGGGGAAGGGGACTCATCTCCCATAGATGCGGAAGGCTGGCTATGGATTTAGAACGGAGAGAAGTGGAACCAGTGTCGCTACTGACAGCTGCCAAGCCTTGTGTTAAGTCAGAAAATGGCCCTTTGGTGACTGCTGACACTCTGGGCAGCTCAACTCTCCCATTCTGGTTTATAGCTTGTATGTATCACTGCCATGCTTTATCTTGAACAAGAACACTTCAACTTCTGGAACGGTAACCCCAAAATACACTTCTGTAATGCAATACACACTTAAGGCTATTAACTTTTGTACCTGTTGGAATAGAAAAAAAAAAAAACAGAAAAGTTCTAGTATATGTCAGTAGATCCTGATTAAAATGCTCCACAAAGACAAAATCTCTCACGTTACTGCTGCAAGCCCAGCTCCTACACCACTGCTGGCACATAACAGGTGCTCAGTAAATATCTCTCAAATAAATGAACACAGTATTTGTTTACTGAATGAACAGAATGTTTACCACATGAACAGAAAGACAACTATAACAATGAATGAATATAAACTTCTGTTTTGAATATATGTATTTGATAATGTTTATTTAGTACCAAAAAAGATGCTACAGGATAATATGACTGATTAAAGTGTGGCACACTCAGACATCATAAAAATAGTTGTTGGGAAAAAGCATACTAACTTTATGTCAAAGACACCATTTATATTTCTGAGTATGTCTCTCTGCCCGCAGATATGTCTTTGTAAACACATAAAGAGAAAGATCTGGAATACTATATATAAATTGTTCAAAGGAAGGAAGTGAGATAAGGAACTTTGAGTTTATATAATTCTCGATTGCCTGATTTTTTTTTACAATAAACATTTTTCTATTTTTATAATTTTTAAAAGCTCAGCTTCCAGGGAATCTCCCCATGCAAAGGCCCAGAGCTTGCAAGACCGGCAGCCAGGAAACCCTGTTAGTCACGGGCTGCCCCTCCCTGCTGCACTCAACCTGAGGACACACATGAAAGGGGAAAGGGGTCCCGGGGAGCCCCCCAGGCTCAGCCCTGGAGCTCACATCACAGAGAGCAGCGAAGACACTGCAGAAAGCCTTTTTCTAAATGAAGGTTAATTTGACAGTGGAGAAACTATTCCCGCCACAACCGGAGCAAAAAAGGAGGTTGATAAGGGCGACTGATCATTTTATTTCATCACTTCAAGGAACCAGAACAATGTTTCACAGCCACTGAGCTCGCTGTACAGTTTAAAGGATTTAAATCAATTTTATTAGCCTAATTGATATCTTTGTGCACTTTGCTCTGCAATCTGCCGTCTCCTGTCACTTTGACTAAGAAGCATGAAGTGGAGCTCCTGGTCCCTTTGTCCCTGCTGAAGACCGGGAGCAGGAGGAACTGCACTGCGTCCCTGCACTACTGGCTTACGGCAGAAGGAACTTGAGGCTCCTCGTCGTTCACGGAGAAGCAGGATGCTTGAAATAGCATCTCTAAACCCTGCTTTCCAGTTTCAAGTGGACCCATAAAAATGGAGATGACACATTTAGAATTTTCTCTTTCCTCTTAAATATCTGCAGCCAGTATTTGCTCTACAAAATTATCAATGTTCATTCAGTTCCCAGCTGATTTGCTACTTTCTGCCTGTTGCTATATAAAGTCAGCCCTCCCTGTCTGCGGGCTCTGTGTCTACAGATTCAACCAACCATGGCTTAAAAATATTTTTAAGAAAAAAAATTGTGTCTGAACATGTACAGACATCTTTCCCTGGGCATCATTCGCTAAATAGTACAAGAGGTGATCAGAATATATGATGAATGTTTAAATGAAAAAAAATTGTATTAAAAGACGTATTGCTTCACCCTCCTCAACACCTCCTCCCCTGCTTTACTATTCTATCATTATGATACTTATTCTATCATTCTTGCCACTTTCTGAACAGGCATGGAAGTCCTCTTCCAGTATCTTCATGAGATGTGATTAGAAAAATAGAATCCCCCTGCCAAGTGCCACCCAACGGAAAGGCAGCGAGTGCCATGCAAACAGGACTGTGTGTCCCCACCCGCTCTTAGCCACTGATGCAGACGCTGTGTGACTTTCAGCTCTTCTCCAAACGCAAAAAGAACATGAAAAGTAAACATTGTGAATCAGTTCAGGACATGGAGGTAGCAAGGACAACACAACTAAAAACACTCATGAAGAAGATACGCAGAACTGCTTCAGAAAGGGGCAAGAACAAAGGGATAAGGGTGTTTGAGGGGAGGGGGCGTGTTCTGAAGGCGACTTGTGGCAGTGTGCCTTTTTGTGTCATAAAATTCATTTTCATTTAAACACACACCTTATCTTTGATTGCACTTGGTAGGTGCACCCCTTATTATAAGAGGAGGCCCCAAAGTTGAAAATTTGCCTTCTTTGTTTCCATTTGATAGCCCCAAATGGTGCCCAGGACATGGCTGTGTCCAGGGCCTGGGGCTCCATTCCAGATTCCCCAGCTGTGCATGGAGAAAGGGTAGACCAAGGTAGGTGCCTCCCCAAGGCAGAAGTCATTGGAGACCCCAGTAATCACTGCTTCTAATGCTGGGTAGTCTGTTGAATTATCCAAGAAAAAGGGGCTTTGGTGAGGTGATTAGTAACTAAAATTGATAAGCAACCTTCTCTGCACTGAATAGTCACTGATGGTTGGTCTTTAATCTTTGACAGATAAATGCTCAAATAGACTGATTTTGTTAAGACAATCAGTTGAGTCATAGAATGAGTTGCTGGACTGATGTCAATGATTTTTATTACTAAATGAGCTCTGACAATGGCCTGGCCAGGATGTTATAGAGAAACAGCTTTCATGTTAACAGTACATGGAGTCAAGAATTCCAACTGTTGCAAATTAAGTGCATTTAGTTCTACAAATTAAATTACTTTGGGGGAAATCAGCCTCAGGTGCAGAGATACTTCATGTTTACCACATAACAGTCAGATTGCTAAGTAGTCCTGTTGGGTTTTTGATGCTTGGCCCAGAAATGACATCTGTCTTCCTAATAAACAGATGAATGAAACCATGACCAAGGATCACCTTTCCCAGCGCAGATGTTTGAGGCAAACTCTAGAGACACTGACAGTGGAGCCACTTCCAGGCTGTATGCCAGGTGACAGCAGCATCATGTGAACTGACTTATTGTGTGATCATCATGTTGATGGCAGAATTTCCTTGTTCAGTATTATTTTATATATATTTTTACCTTGCAAGTGAGAATCTATAGGCATGGAAGGAAATGTACTAGGTTGTGCTCACCTGCCCTTATTTCTTGTACATATCTATCCTGGGTGTTCTTATCCATAAGAAGCACGAATCTAAATAATGGTTCAGGCAGAGAAACAGCAGGATAAGAATAACATGGGTCCAGATGTCAGAGAGCATCTGGTCAGAGTCACCGGATGACATCTTCTCATCAGGCAGTAAGACAGATGAAAATGCATAAGGCAATAAAGATTTCTAGTCAAACTAAAGCTTGTGTTCATGAAACTTGCTGCCAGACTCTGGGAGAAATAAATCCTAGCCACAGACGGATGGGGCTGATGGAGACGGAACAGTGGCCTCTCTATCGTACTCCTGCACTCTTACATTCTTGAAGGGTGAAACGAAATCTACATGGTCCTTCCTACCATCTTCCCTCGGGCCCAAAGGTTCAGAGCAGAAAGAAATCAACACCTGGGCAGCCTGAAACCTCTTACTTTAAGGGACATGATCCTGAGTTGTACAACCCTCCCTTCTTTGTGCAAAAATTAGGAGGCTGAGATTCTAAGAAAGCAGAGAGCTGGAAACATTCAGGAGGTAACACAGTGCACTGTGTGATTCTAGTTAACCAGAAGCAGCTAAAGGATAAAGTAGTACTTAGTATATGCCTTGAGACAGAGTGATGAGAATGCAAAATGCACCCAAAGTAACCCAAATCAAGTATGTAAAGCAAGTCTAGAGAGTGGGGAGACCTTGGCAATGGGTAAGGAGCCAGTGTCACCACTGGCCCATGAAGGAAGCTTCCAGAAGCACATCTGTGATTGGTGCACATTGTTCCGTCTCACGGCTGCCAAGGTAGAAACCAGGCTTCACCAGCAACTTGAGTCTAAAAGATAGTCAGCTTACCTCTCCCCTGAGAGGATAGTCTGCGGGAAAATATTATAATTGCAGGAGAAGGAGAATGTCTTCCGGAAGCCCCAAAGAAAGAGTACAGCTCAGAAATCATTTGCTACAGGAATGAAAAATTTAGGGAAAAGACTGCTCTGTCATCAATAGTATGACACACGAAAAAATACATAGTCTCATGATCTTTCCTAACCTAGTTCCTGACACACTATTTTCACATTTATCTATAGATTCTGGTAAGGAAGGAGGACATGCTTTTGCTCCCTTATAGTTTAATAAAATTATGAGCTAGACAACCATGTTATCACCTTGGATTGGCTCTTGTCTCAATGCCTCAGCTTCTCTTCTGTAAAAAAAGCATGCAAGCCAGGTATAAGTGTAAATTCTCTGAGATAATTCAGATTTTTATTGAGATATATTTATAAATATCTTGGTCTGAGTGTTGTGTAAAAGAAAAATTTGACTGTGTTCCAAGAGGCGGGATATATACTCTCCCCGGTCCTTCTCTCAAATCAAAAAGTGTATCATTCACTTTCCTGTCGCTAGGACAAAATATATGACACATTAAAATTATACAGGAGAAGTTTGCTTATTCTAGCTCACAGCTTCAGAGGGTTCAGTCCATTGTTGGTTGGCTCTAAGGCAGAAACTGCACAGCCTGGTGGAGGAAAGCTGCTCAGCCCATGGCAGCCAGAAGCAGAAATACAAAGAAGGGAGGAGCTGAGTACAATGATCTACCTTTCCAGGTCATTCCCCAAGTGACTCTTTCTACCAAGTTCAACCTCCCAAAAGGATACTCAGTTACAAACTCATCAATGGATTGGCATAATACTCCCATGATTAAATTAGCTTCCATCTCTAAACACATGAGACTTTGGGGGAATATTTTATATCTAAATTGTAACAAAGAGTTTCATTTAATCCACAGCAAAATGGGGAGACCTAGAGACCTTAGGAAAGTGGTGGAACTTTCACTGGAAATACACAAAAACTATAAACAAGCCTTCCAACAGCCCCTAGTTCCTCACAGCAACTGCATGGGAGCCTTCTCAGCTCAGTAGGGTGGAGATCAGTCAGCAAAGGGGATGAGTCCTTGTGGATGCCCCACAGGCATGTACAGCTCTCCATAGAACCTGGCTGAGGGCAACTAGAAACAAGTCAAGGTTTGGTGGTTTACATCCAAGTCATCTCAGAAGACATTGCCTGAAATGCATTATTCATCTCAGTCAGTGATGTTATCATTTATACATATAATATGTTAAGAGGAATTTAGATCAAAAAACTGATAGACGATTTGTGTCTTTACCCTCAGCACTAAGTCCACCCTTCTCTATCATGCACTGTGATGTGGGGGGGGGGTAGGGCATCCTCAAAGGATATCCTCCAAATCCCTTTGCCAGTCTTATTACATTCTGATGAGATTAGACTAACTGTGCCATAAAAATAGATTATTCCAATGGGAGACATAGGGAGGAGGCCCAAAGTCAGGAGAGGAAAAGAAGATGCCCCCCGCCTTTGGCTGGGGTCTACATCTCTCAAGGGTGTAGGAAGACAAGGGCTGCAGCCTCCAGCTTCTCCTGATGCTCCTAGCACTTGCAAACTTACCAAGATCCTGGCTGTAACCATCTGGGTTCCCGCCTGAACTGAGAATGTTCCATGAATATGCTTTGATGCATCAGCTACCTGCTGGGTTCACATTCCTCCCGTTTCCCTCAATTCTGTGATAGGGATGTCAGCTGCTTCCTATACAATTTCATTACCTGAGTTGCTTTATCATACCTTTTTTTGTTCATTCAGTCTTTCAGCACTGGTATAACCAATACCTCATATTCAATCCCTTCGTATGAAATACCTAGAGTGACTTCTATTACTATCACTGCTACTTCCATGTGTGCTATTGCTGCTGAATTTTCACCTAGCTCTGCATCACCGAGTAAGCAGCAACCAACTACATGTAGCTACGACACAGTATCTATTGCTAATGAAATTGTGTTGTAGACTTCAACATTTGCTGTGGGGGTAAACCTTAAATGTCCTTATCACAAAATAACAATAATAAATACAGTGGCCAAAACTTTTGGAGGTGATGGATATGCTTGCAGCATTGATTGTAGGGTTGGTTTCATGATTATATACTTATCTAAACTCACCAAGTTGTATATATTAAACACGTACCACTTTTTGTCGATCGCACTTCAATAAAGTGGGTTAAATGCATTTTCATAAAAATAAATTTTAATATAAAGTAATTAAAACAGAAAAAAGGATTCAGTTGGCTTTAGTTTCTGCACTGCAAGTGCTTGTGTAGCTACATGGGGCTCCCAATTTGGACAGTGTGATTATGGAAGATTTTGATGATGACACTAAGTTCTATTGGGCAGGATTGATGCCAATAATTGGGTGTCTAAGAATCCACTGTGGACCCTGTTAAAAATAAAATTTCTCTGCACTTCCAAAAGACGCTGATTTAGGAGGCTTCTGCAATCAGTGTGACAACCAGGCCTTCAAGTGTTGCTGATGTGGGTATTCCCAGATCACGATTTAAGAAAAGCCAAGGCAGAAAATGGAATATGCATCTTCCAACATTTTCCCCATTAAAGTCTTTAAGTGTGTGTGTGTGTGTGTGTTGCATAGATGTACAAAAATACTATTAACTCAAGGCTAATGATAGGAATCAAAAAAGTTAGAGATGATCCCACCTCAGAAGTAAACCTCAGCCAGCTGAGGCAATTGGGCTAATAGTGAACTATACTCTAGGGACAGTGGGGACCCAGAACTCGCCAGCTTTTCCTCAGAACTGTGTCATGAGGCAACAGTTAACCAAGTGAGTAGGAGAAATGATGAGAAGGCAAACTCTTCCTGGGCCAAGATGGAAGAGTAACCAAATAATTAATTATACGATCCTGTTTTCTTTTCCAACATAAAGCTCATTGCTTAATTAAATGTTCTTACACTGATTATCATGATTAGTCTTTATTTTAAAATAAAAGAATGTTTACACTTTACAGGTATTTATACTTCAAAACCGTTTCCTAAAAAAAAGCCCAGGAGTCAAACTTAAACGACACTTTTGTAACGATGAATTCTTGATTGAGTAATTACCTTTGCAAATACTAACGCAAACATGACTTAAAATTCATGGATTATTAATTGCCTAGCTTTGCCATAATACTCAAGCTTCTCTTACAGAGGAGCTGTACACAGCACGCATAATCTGCCACTGAAGGTATCATTCAACATACTGCTCAATCCCCTTAGGCAAAGCACCAAATAATGAATGATTCTTGAAGCTCAAAGCAGGAAAATGCTGCTCCGTGTAATGTATCTGTAAACATCTACACACCACTACCGAGTGAGAGCTAGGTATCCCATCTTTCTCTCTTTGCCTTGACTGCTAGGTAGATCATTTCAATCACTGAACCTTGATATTTCTATTTGACATATGACCTTACATTTTATTTTCCATTTAACCTTATACTGCATGGTTTAAATCCTGTACATCTGTGGTTTTACTGTAAGCCTTCTCAGATCTTTTCTGCAAAGAGGTGATTATGAATGCATCCACCCACCCAGCCAAACTATTCTTCTTTACTGTGTATCAGAGCTGCCTTTTGGTAATTATTTTAACTTGAACCATCCCCACCATACTGGATTTATACATGGGTATTGATAGTATAAATTGAACATAATTATTGACCTCTTTCCTGTTCTGACTATGATTTCCTGGAGCCTTCTTTACCCAGTGATTTTTAGCTTGGTTATGTAACTTTCTTGAGCAAAAGGGACACGAAGGCTGTGGTTCAGACTATCTTCAAGTATGACTCCAATACACTTACATGGCTTTGCTGTCATCATTTGTGTCCTTTCCATAAGAAGAGTACATGTTACAAAGCTGCTACTTTTTGACAAAAGTTGCAGGATAAGAAGACACATGGAACAGACATTCAATCAACTGAGGGCCTGCAGAAGCACTAAAGAGTTACTTCCAGTCTGTAGATGATATGTGACATGGACAATAAAGACCCCACCAAGCTTTGGGGTCATTGGTTAGACAACATAACAAAGCAAATGCACTCCTCTTAATTTTGATGTTACCTATGGAAAAGGGCAAAACTGGAGCACCGGCCACATCCGATGGACTCCCAGGTGGATCAGTTCAGAGCACAACTGCACTCAAAAATAAGGTCAAAAACATGAATGTATTATGCAGGTCCAAGTCTTCACAAAGAAAATAGAAGTATGTAAAACAGAATTTCTGGTACCATTTCACCTGTTTTTCATATTGTAGTGATAAAAGATGACATAAAAATAGCAACAATGAAACTTAAGAGGGTGCGATAATCCTTAGCCCCGGATTGCAGATGCTTGATCTCTGTGACAGTGTGAGTCATTTTCAACTCTGCCTGATTCACGGCTTCTCTACAGAGACTCTTTGCTTTTGCTACCACTAGTCTTGATTATGTGGCCAAAAATGAAGGAAATTTTGGTTGAAAACTTTGACAGTCTTTGTTCCAAAATGAACAAAGGATAGTGTTATGGTTTATATCTGAAATGTCCCCCAAAGTTTCGTGGGTGTGGAAGATGATTAGATAATGGGGTGTTGTCCTCATCAGTGGGTTCATCCATTGATGAGTTGCATAGCTGGGTATACCGCTAGGAGGAGGGGCCTGTAAGGTGGGCCTCTGGGGGTGCAACCTGGAAAAGCATATTTTTCTCCCCAGCTGCTGTCTTCTGTTTCCTGGCTATCATGTGTTGAGTAGCTTTCCTCCACAATGATATTCTGTTATACTACTTCTTCCTTGGAATCAGGTGACCATGGACTGAACCCAGTGAAACTGTGAACCAAAATAAACTTGTCTTCCTTAAAGTTGAAAGAGTCAGATATTTGTCCCAGTGATGGCAAAGTGACTAATACAGGTAGATAGATACAGAAAGAAGATTTGTTATGAGGAGTTGTGTGTGTTTGTGGGTGTTGTAACTGTGCTTTGTGGTGCTGTGTGCATATAAGTATGTATAGTATGTGCATGTTAGTGTGAGATAAGAGTGTGTATGTGTATATATATGCATATCTGTGAGTGTTTAAGGATAAAATAAGTATTTCTTTGTAGGAAAGGTCAAATGTCTTTTTTTTTTACTGTAGATAGGATTTTACTGCATTTTAAAATTTGCTACATAGGGCAAATATTTATTAAGAAACCAACTGTAAAATGAGCATGGATAGAAAAGACAGTTGAAAGTTTACACAAGCCTTGAAGTCGACCGTAAAGTGAGCCTTCAGTGTCAGCCTTTGGAGGGCAGGTTGATAATCATCCCAGGAAGGAGGAAGAATGGATTTTGGCACCATAAGAACTTTGAAAGCTTGGACTAAGGGCTTCTTTCAGTTCCACACCAGGAGCCCTAATCACAGGCTCAGAGAGCAGGGCTCGTATTATTCAGGGAAAAACAGTAGCTTAACATTTACCAAGTGTAGTTTCACAATAGTGTGGTCCTAATTTTTCTCCTCTATGAGTCTTTGTTGCTCAACAACCAGTATAATACTTTTTTCCACCTGATTTATATCTGAGAATAGATTCTTTTTTAAATTTTTTCATTATTTTACCCAAGAAATATTTTTTCTTGTGTTGAATTTTCATTTATTCAGAGTTTATTTAATATCTACACTAACAATCAGAATTACTGAAAGAATAATGAGCTGGGTATCGTCTACCTACAATCCAGGCTGGACATCAAAAATAGATATGGTAAAACTACAAAAATTCTAATGGAGTCTAATGGGACTCACAGAATGATGGGAGTTGATAAAGAGTTTAATAAGGAGAAAGGGAGAGAAAATGATTGTTACAGCTTAGATATACAGTGTCCCTCCCCACAAGTCTCCTTGTATGGAAGGTGATTGGCTCACGGAATGCTATACTCATCAAAGAATGACCCATTGTTGAGTTCATAGCCAAATGTATTGTTAGGAGGCGGGGTCTGGTTGTATGTGGGCCACCTGTGGGTGTGGCCTGGGAGGGTGAATTTTTTGTCCCTGGCTCTTCCTTCTCTCTCTGTTTCCTGCCATGACATGAGCAGCTGTCTTCTGTCTATGCCCTCCCACCATGTTGATGGTATCTTGGAGTCAGCTGGCCATGAGCTATTTAAACTGTGAGCCAAAATAAAGCTCTCTCCCTTTAAGTTGTGGGTGTTTGGCGTTGTATCTCAGTGCCAGGAAAGTGACCAAGACAGCAATCATCGCCATAAACGAAATGCAATAAAGGGGCTGTGGAGAGCTTGCACCGAGTTTGGAGATGAAGGTGGGCTTCGTGGAGGAGACCCTGGCAGGGTGGGCCTCTGCGGGCAGGTGTTTTAATCAGGTATGACTGTGGTACGAGGCCACTGAGACCAGGCAGTGTCTGGAAATAGCACCGTGTGGCTCCCTTTCACCAGCTTGTGCTGAACTTTACATCTCAATGTGAGAAGTCTCTTCTGCTCCGGTGACTGGGCTCAACCACTTTTTGAGGAATTGGCTGCAGAGTCTGGAAAACTAGTCAGTTTTTATGAGAATAAAGGAAATCAAAATAAGCTAGGTCCTGCTTCTATTCCTGGCCTTGTGTATAAGCAGCAGTTACATCAACTCTTTTCTGAGGGAAAAATAAGTTCTACTCTAAGGCACATAGAGAGCTCACTTTCTTGAAGACCCATCTCCAGGGCATATTGCACTCTCTAGTACTGCACTGTAGTTTTTGAGACAGGGTTTCGCTATGTAGTTTAGGCTGATTTTGAACTTCCTGTGTAGCCCAGGTTGATCTCAAACTCTCAGTGATCATCCTGGTTCAACCTCCTAAGAGCTGGGATTACAAGCATGTGCCACCATGCCTGGCCTCATACCAAGTATTTTAGAGAATGCACCTCACACAACACAGCCACCTGCCCAGCCAGCTAGAGACCAAAGCCACACGTGGGCTTTGAGTACAGTGATTTATCAGAGTTTGACATACTCCGGACAGGCTGGGTCAGTGGTCCTCATATGTGGGTAGCACCAGGATGACTCACAAAACCAAAGACTGCTGGGCTGTACCCCCAGAAGCTCTTCGTTGGGAGCCTGAGACTATGTATTTATTAGGAGTTCCCAAGGGATACCAGTACTCCATTATCACTATGATCTAAATATCCCCAAGGGAGTCAGCTGTGACCCAGGTAAAACTGGATTCCACCAGGTGCGGGGTGGGGGTGGGGGTGGGGGTGGGGTCCAGGTTCTGCCCCCATTTCCGGTCTGAAAAGCAAACTGTGCAGGGTGCTGGGGTGGTAATTCCTGAGAGTCCCCTGCTTTCCTCACAGTCTCAGAAACAGCCAGCAAAGCTCAGGAGGGTTTGAGGATTGTTTGCAGCCCAGGGCTGAAAATGCACCAAGGAACATAGCAACCCTGTGGGTAGCTGGCAAATGCTGTAAAGACAAAGTCTGAATCCATATGATCTATAGGACCACAAAGAACACTGGGGTTGGCTGTCAGGGGCCTTCGCTTTATTCTCCGCACTGTCACTAATTAGCTCAGTGACCTTGGCAGGTCCATCATCTCACCATACTTTGGTCTTTGTCAGTAAAATGAGACATTTGGATGAGAAGCTTTCCAGGGGCCCTTCTGATCTGATGTTCCATGACTCCTTCTAAAATAAAAACTTTGGTGGGGGGAAGATATGATTACGAGAGTAATCAGTCAGTAGTTACACTTTTAATACAGACCATCCTGTCCCTGTTTTCGACGTGGCACAAACACAACAAGGCCGTCAGCCGGGAATCTGTGTCCTTCCCTTACAGAAAGATTGATGGTATTCAGCCTGCTACCTAATGTACCAGCAAGAAACTGTTTTCCAAGCGAGGCAGTGTGGCAAGAATGCTGGGCTCAGAGCCTGAGAGAAGTCCAGGAAGAACAAATAGAGCTAAACAGTAGCCGGCAGCCAGCCCAGAGCTGGGCTCAGCCTGGGGATCTTATTTGACTGCATGAGGAAGGCAGAAGGGCCAGCATGTGGGCCTGGGGTTCCACGGACTTCCAAGGAGGAGTAGGTAGCAGCAGAGAGGTGGAATACAGCGTTGGCTCTCCTGGGGGCCCTGGAAATAGTCCGTGATCGGACCCTGCAGAAAGATGAGCAGAAGAAGACTAAGAAATGAAAGGCAGGTTTCTCTTTCTGCAGGACAAGCAGGGAGCTAAGGGAAGGAGGTCTGTACCTTGGGCAGACCTGGGTGCTCTGGCATCCTGGGGCCAGGGGCTCTGAGACTGGTCTTTGGTGAATTTGCTGGCACCCACATGCACATCAGCCCCAGAGCCTGATTTTGAAAGCACAGAGCTGTACTCTTAGCACCTGCAATCCCAGCCCTGACGTGCTGCAAAGAAGTGTGTGATGATCTCAATTTCCAAGCCTCATACCACACATGCATGTGTGCATACAACACACACACACACACACACACTCATACACATCCACAGTCGGAAGTGGCTCCCAATGGCCCTCGTGAATCTTCTGTGGGGAGCATTACACGTGGGCGCCACAACACTGGACAGATCCGTTAGTAGATTTTTACCGAGGACTTTGTGGTGAATCACAGAGCAGCGATGCCATTTGCCATCCAGCAAAACTCAAGCCAAGCCTGGCCATTCCTGCTCCTTCTTGCCTCCTCTCTTCTCAGCAGCCCTTTGCTGAGTCTCTCCATTGCTTGTCCCTGTCCTTCCCTGCCACGGCTTGCTGCAGGCTCCTACCCCCACCTCCTGCTTGGCAGGGACCAGAGTGACCAAAAATAGAATGGTTCCACCATCTCCCTGCTTTTCCCACGATCTGTTCTAGCAGTTTCCTTCCATGGCTTCCATCCTGCTTTCTGCTTCCTTCCCCTGGCCCATGAGGTCTCACCCCAGCTCCTTTAATGCGGGCTCTACCACCTTCTTTGCTGGAGGAGTCCTTGGAGAGGCCCCCGCAGGCGCCCCGCACACATCAGCCACGGTCTAACTGCTGTCTTGTAATGACCTCTCTCCACGTAGGTTTCACCCATCCTCTGTGAGCTATGGGAGGGTTGGGCCCACCTATCACTCATTTCTCTGAGCCCAGATGAGCCCCAGTGTACAGAAGTGCTCAATAAGTGCTTAGTGAATGAATGAATGAGTTAATCAATACTGCTGCCATGTGGTTAGATCATGGGGCCCCAGCTGATTTCTGACTCTTCCCCTTTCTGCATCCTGCATTGATCTGGCACTCGAACACACCTCCTTACAATAACCGCTCTGCTCATTTTAGATCAGGCTTCTTCCTCTGCCTGTCCCACTCCAACTGGACTTGCCTGGTCTCTCCTGCCCTGAAGTCAGCTGATTTGCGTGCTGACCCTTTGATTCGGAAAAGTGAAAGGTGCTTTGATGATTCCCAACTATGAAGATTCCCATGGCTTCTGTGAAGGAAAAGAAATGACATCTTTCTCTCCTCAGTCCTCCTTGGGAGAGCTGGCAGGGGGTGTGGTTCGTTATAACATAAATTCATTATAAAAGAATGAAGAAATGAGCTGCCAAACAATCCCCGATTAAACCTCTTACCTAACCCAAGCAAGAGATGGGGAGAAGTAGGCCGGGCCCATTTACCAGCGCCCAGAGACTCTTCCAACTTCCTCGCAGGCAAAGGTTTTCATCTTGTCTACCAGGGCTCTTCTAAAGATAGGGGGTGTTCTGAAGACCCATCCATTCTCCCCTTATTCAAGGAGAAGTTGAGAGTGTGCATCTAAATCATATTTAGAGACAGTTTCTTTGAGATAATCTATATGGCTATTCTGAAACTTCTTGATGACCCACTGAGAGAGGAGACATTGTGGAAACCACAGTCTCCAGCTGTACTGACTGCGGTAACACCTGCAGCACTCCTGCCTCTTGAGCAATTAATGAAATCCTGGCTAAACGCTTCAGTTTACCCAGCATTTGCAGATACACCTTATTTCAAGCATTGCAGGTTTGGATGCTTTAAGCGATGCAGGCTACCCCCACCCGAGGTTCCCTGGGGAAAGCAATTTCTGCATTAAAACTTGGATCCTAGAGGAAAGGACCCGTAAGAAGGATGATGATGTGGAGATCAAGTAATTGTCTCCTTCAGAAATCGAGGGATACAGGAAATGAGCAGAATCAGCAGGAAATGAGAGAGACAGTTCAGGAGGCAGCAATTACAGGTGAGCGTCCTGAAGCTGCTTTTCTATTTTTATAAACCAGAGCAGATCATGTCAAGCTGCCTGCTGCCTAAGAGCCTTCTGCCTGGAGCTAAGAATAAAACATTGTCTCCTTGTCCTGGCAGAAAAGCCTTGGTGACTGGCCTCTACCACCTTCCCTGGCCCGCTCACAGTTCCAGGAAGGTGCCAGGCCCTTAGGAGCTGGGATCTGGATCCGATCAGTGAGATGAGGGCCCCTCCTCCCCCTGCCTGCCCTTCCTGCCACCCACATCTTCACAGGTGCCATGTGCCACAGGTGGGACACCCCGTCCACTTCCTAACTCCTAAGCTGGCTCCTGATGTCTGTTTCTACTTCCTCGGGGGCTGTTTCCCTACTGGAGTTTCATCACCAGGGGAAGAGAAGCTTCCCAGTATCTTTGCCTCTTCCACCCCTGACTTACAGCTGGTGGCCAAAGAATATTTCTTATTCCATACTTGATCTTCACTCTGCTACACCCATCTTGATGTTCTGCATAGCAGGAAAGGCTCATCTAACAGGACAAACACCAACTGTGGGACCACAAAAGCGAATAAAACATGCTGGCTGGAAAGATGATCTGAGGCTGCACTGCTTCTAAAAAAGCTGCACAAGAAAATGAAGGGGGCGAAAATCGGGGGGCTGAAGGCGGGGGGGGGGGAATCAGTCTCCTCCTAAGTAGCATGGACTGAAAGTTCTTATCTGCAGCTTTCTGAACTGAACAGCCAATCCCCGTGTGACGGTGTCAGGAGTCAGACCTCTCAGGGGTGATGAAGGCGGGGCCCCAATAAGAAGATACCATGGCACACACCTGTCATTTCAGCACTTTTGTAGGCTGAGGCAGGAGGATCCCAAACTCAAGCTCAGTCTGGGCAACTTAGTGAGATCTTGTCTCAAATAAAAATCTGTATATCGGAGGGGAGGCAAGGGCTGTAGCTCAAACCTTGGGTGCAATCCCCAAGTACCACAAAAAATAAAACTGCTAACTGGAAAAAAGATAGTCAAATTTCCAAGGGAGAAATAAAAGGTTGGGAATTCAGCATTCTCTGCCTCTCAGGGAAGGGCTCAATCCATAAAAAGACAACTCAGCCTTTAGTTACAACAATCATCCTCAGAAAACAACACAAACAGCTTAATCAACCCGGGAACATACAGAAGGCTGTTTGTGAAACTCAATTGCCATTTTAATGTGTTTTAATTGCATAGAAATGCTATTTAATGTAGTGTTTCAGAAGCCATTTGCCATTTTGGGAAATCACAGCGCTCAGAAAGAGGAGGCCAGGTTGTCGCCAAAGGAATGTTGGCTGATTTGATGGCGGTGAAATATTTCCCTTGACAGCAGCCCTGGCCTCAGGCTGGTCCGTCCTCTGCCACCGCCTCCTCCTCTTCCTCCCACTCACACACACACAGGAGGCCACACAGACAGAAGAGGAGAGAAAGAGGCCCAGGATGGACACGCACACAGTTCATTACCAGAAGTAAATGGGGCACAGCGGAAGCGGGTCACTTCCGAGAGGAGGGCTGGAGTGGTGACCATCATCCTCAGCCTCATCTGTCTCTCACCTCAGTTCCAGAGGCACTTTGTTATGGATTGAGAACTGGTGATCAACTTAGCGCCAGCTGGATTACATCAGCAGGGCACTGGGCGTAGATGTTCCACCTGAGGAAAGTTGCCAGCATAAATGGAGACGTGCAGAAGGAGAAGCTATTCACGTTAGTGCGCTGATGCATTAGTGCATGAAGCGTGGTGGGTTCTCCTACGTGTTGCTGTTTGAGCCTTGGTTCTCCTGGAGAAGCTCTGGTCCTCACATCGAGCACTGCTTCCTGGCTGCGGAGAGGAAGACGTGTGTCGCTTGGTCCCCAGGATGAACTCATCACCCTGGCTTCCTGGCCTGTGCTGGACTGTGCTTGTCACTGGAGGAGCTCGGGGCCTCCGTGTCGGTGAGGATGGCTGTGGTGCTTTTCAGGACAGCCCTGCTCTTTATTATGAGTGTGACTTCTCGGCTCCAGCGTAGAACCCTCAACCTACCAGCACAGCTCCTTCATCCCGCTGGCATAGACTTCCTAGTTTCCACCGCTGACCTTTGGGCCTTCCCAGCACAGATCCATAAAGAGACTGGCATGAGTCCTTCTTGTGGGCTCTAGACTTCCAGTTGGACTCGTGGGAGGCATTGTCGTGAGCTCTGGGTCTTCATTTGGACTCATGTGGGACATTGCTGTGGGATTCAGGCTCTTGGGTAAATATTCTATGTCTTTAGTGATGTAGATAGATTTCCTGGATTTTCTGGGGTGACCATCATAAAAATAATATTATAAACTCCATGTCCTAATTCTAATTGTTCTCTGTATAACCCATGACTACAACAGCCTTAGAATACAGGAACAGAGGTAACTAGAAACCAAAACTGCCTTTAGAACATGTCGACCAGTGACCCAAACAGAACCAAGCATTTTTCCCCCTTCTCCTCTTCCTCCTTCCCACACTTCCTTCCCTCCTCCAGGGAAGAGGACAGTGTTCCAGATGGTTCCACCCAACACGTGGAAATGATGACTGCATGATGGAGACACAGCTCAAAGACTAAGCCACACTCTGGCTTGGGGCCCCGTGGGGCCCACAGCATCTGGCTGGAAGGCTGGTGCGCAACCTGCAGCCCTTTTGTGAGGCTGAGGGCCTTTAGGTGGATGTAAGGTGTAGAAGTCAGAGGCTGTCCATGCAGGTAGTGAGCCTGCCACTCCGAGCTATTCTCACTCTCACATCTTGACACAGTTGGGCAAACAAGAGCAACCCTGGCAACACTGTGAGGATGGATCCCAAATTAGCTTCACAGTGACAAGGGTGGAGTTGTGGAATAGACTCCACTGCACCTATGAGGAAGAATTCCTTTTCACCCAGGCAGAAGGACATCTGTCCTAAGAGGTCAAAGGCATGTGCTATTCCTACCACAAATATCTAGCAAAAGCAGGATGCCGGATGTATGGCAAAAGAAGGGGACCCTTGCTAATCTAAGCATCAGCATCAGAGATGTCGCTGTGGGTGGTATTCGGGGTGACCTTAGAAGGTTTGCAGTAACCAGCTCTGGTAGTTATCATGGTAGATTTATACTAATTATGATGGTTTTCCAGCAGATGGCAGGAAAGAGTCCTGGAAAAAGGTATTTGTACTAAGTGCTATTTAGGCAATTAAGGGTGCTGGTGACAGGGTCCATGTCATGGGACTGGAGGTTAATGGCTGGTGAGGGGTAGAAGAGGTTGGAGGAAGCTTTCTAATAGGGAATGCAGTGCTAATGGAAGTCATAGGCCAAAGGACAGAGTCTCAACAGAAATCAGATCAGGTTCTGCCCTGCTGAGCATGTTCTGTGTTCCCTTAGAGGACGTGTGCTTGGACCCTAGGCTGTGCCCTAGAAAGGCTGGTGATGCAGGGATCTGACACTCCAGAGTGGCCTGGGCAGGGCTCGGGTGGGCAGGAGCCCCAGGCTCAGGCAGATGGACAGACAGTGGTTCAGTGGTCATCCAGGGCTGGGGACAGTGGATGGCACGGATGATGGCTGAGAGGGATGGGGGTTCTGTGGGGGCAGTGAAAACACTGTCAGTTCTTTGAATCTACTAGAAGTCACTGAATGGCACCTGTCGAATGTAAGGTGTAGCATATGCCTCATGTCTCAATAAAGCTTGCTGAAAATAAACCCCAGCAGAGGTCCCTCCTCTCCTGGGAAGCTGCTGATGGGGATCCCAGCAGAGGAAGCCCCCGAGATGGGGGCTGTGACCCCATCGGGAAGCCCCTTTGCTGCCTCCCTCCCCATTCCCATGGAGTTTTCTGAGATTGGAACCCAAATTGCTTGTCCTGAACTCTGGGCTCGGGGTCCTTGGGGGCATCGCATGCTGAGATCCAGGCTCGGGTTTGTCCCCTAGGTCTTGCCATGAACTGATGAGCTGTGTGACCTGAGCCAGCTGAAAGCTGCAGAAGCCAAGTGTTTCCTGAGCTGCGAAACAGGGGTAACCAAAACTGCACCCGCTTAATCAACATCCATGGGTGTGGGCTCACGGATATGCCACAGAAGGGACCATTGGCTGCTGGCAGGAAGTGAGCAGGGAGATTATAAAACCGCCTACGGGTTCCTAATCCACAAAATGAGGCAGCAGTCCCCAGCTGGGAGCCAGGGGACCCGGGCCAGCAAGGCTGGGGTGGGCAGACCAACACACATGACCGCGGCTCCAGGAAACCCCAAGGCTCAGCCACCCAGCCACAAGGGGTCCAGTGAGCCCCTCTGGTGTCTTATTTTTTTCTGTTCTGTTTTTTGGTTTGTTTTGTTTTGCAGTACTGGGGGGCTGAAACCAGAGCCTTCACAATGACCTACACTCCCAGCCCTTTTTCATTTTGAGACAGGATCTTGTGGTGTCACTCAGCTGCCCAGGCTGGGCTCAAGCCTGTGATCCTCCTGTCTCAGCCTCCCACTCAGGGTGCTGGGGTTACAGGTAAGGATGCCACTCTGGTTGCAATGATCACCCTCATCTCCATGGAGCCAAAAAAGCAGGTGAAAGCTCTCATCACTTGGGTGATGGAGGCCAGGTTCCTGTCTTTCAAAGCCAATTGGAAATTATACAGTGTCATGGACACAGACACTGGCTAGACATTTTCGCATGACAGAATCCCCAGATTGAACTGCTCTAATAATTCTACGCTGCCAGAGCCCAGAGCCAGGATTAGCTGGCTTCACATAATTGCGAAAGAGATACAAGGTCCATTTTTGAAATACGTTGATCAGTGTCACACCTCTGCGATCTTCATTTAGAGTTTTCTTACTTCCCTCCTTGCCTGGAAACAAGGTCTCTGGCTCTACAAAAACACTTCAGGGACAGAAAGCAAGGGAGGAAAAGCAAGTGACGGGGGCCCAGGGTCCGGGGAGAGGCCAGACAGCTCTGCCCAGTGCGGCCAAGGAGGATGAGGCAGCTTGATTTCTTTGGGGTGAACCTGTGCGGCTTAAAATAGTTAGTATTTTATCTTCATTGATTTGTCTAATAACGCAGAAAATATCCTCCTCAGGCACCGAACAAAGGAGATTAGCTCATCACAGGGGCTTAACAAAGCCCAAGAGCCCAGGGCCATGCAGGCGGGGGAACTGCAAATCCCCCTGCTTAAAATAATTAGTCTTAGCAGCCAGGGGAAGGGGAGCAGCCTCCTTCTCCTCCGCCATCCTTCCCTCCTCCAGGGAAGAGGGCAGACAGTATTCCAGATGGTTCCACCCAACTTGTGGCAAATGATGACTGCATGGTGGAGACACAGCTCAAAGACTCAGTCACACTTTGGCTTGGGGCCCCGTGGGGTCCACCAATACCGGTTGGTTTAATTTTCTTGCTGTGCCAAAAGTATATTAAGTGTGGCAACGCACACCTGCAATCCCAGCACTCTCGGAGGCTGAGGCAGGAGGATCACGAGTTCTACCTCAGCACAGGCAACCAACTGATGTAGTAAGACCTTGTCCCTAAAATAAAAAGGACTGGGAGATGCGGCTGGCTGCAGAGGCTCTGGGTTCAATTCCTAACACCAACACCAAAACCAAAACAAAACAATTAAATTTCCTAATGTGCCCAGGGTGGCCCTCTGGGGACCTTAGGAGGACCAGGTCACATGTCCATCTGGCAGAACCATCGCAAAACTCTTCTGGACCTCTGATGGACCTTTTTCCAGAAACCACTAGGTTGTACACATTCATGCCACACGTTCTTTCATTTTGGCTCAAGTTAATGTTCATGGCAGAAAAAATAAATAAATTTCCAAATAACCTCGGCCAGCACCGAGAGCCAGGGAGGGAGGGAGAGACAGGGCAGGACAGAGACCCAGCCTGGGACCCTCTGGCTGGGCTTGGCCACACCTCTGAAATCCCTTCTTCTGGGCCCCAGCTGGATCCCCCGTTGGCTCTTCATTCTTCTTTCTTCTGTAGCCAAGGAGCAGGAAAAAAGAAACAGAGCCAGGAATCTAGGTCGGCACCTTTCAAGTGGGCCTGGAGCTTGTTCAGGAGAGAAGGAGATGCCGGGTTGAGCACTCAGACATGAGGCTGGTGTTATAAAAGCAAAGCTCGTTCTTTTCTGTCTCCAGCCTCACAGTCGTTTTAAATTCAGTTTTCCAAAGGCAAGCGTCTAGGGAAAGTCTCTCAGGGACTTGCACTTGGGAGGAAATGTAATTAGATAATCCAGCCATGAAGACAGAGTCAGCCACTGGAGTTGGACACTCGAGGCACCCCGTGGCTGATTCATAGCAGGAATCAGGCCTCCTTGGTGATGCCCTGGAAAAGTTCTCTTCAGGATCTACCTGCTCAGTGACAAATGCTCAACTGCAGGGAGACAGGAGGAATGATATCTCAGAGGCAGGACTGGGCTGCATGTGCAAAGGACCTGTGGTAGGGAGAGATGTGGCAGAAGTGGAGGCAGGCTGCCAAGTGGAAGCAAACCCTGGAAGGGGTAAATCGTTCAGGCTGTGACTGAAGAAGCAGCTAAGACCAGACCACGCAGGGCTTGGTGGGCCAAGGCAGGGATTAGACTCTTAATCCTACAAGCCAGCAGAGGCCCCTGCTCTGTGGGTCATGTGTGCGCACGCTTAAGCACATGGGGCATGATCCAATCTGCATTTTGGCAAAAACCAAAATGGGGCGTGATCCATTTTGCAGTTTGGGATAAGCATTGGAGGATGTGGGCAGCAGGGGTATGGAAGCCAGTCTGAAGGCTGCAGCAGAGACCTGGGGGACAGATGACAGCACTGTGGCCTTGGGGGGTCGCAGCGCAGCAGAGGCAGAGGAGGGGACAGATCTGAGAGACGCTCCCATGTGTCAGCGCCAGCTGTGAGGGTCAGAGTGTGGAGGAGGGGTGCTGAGAATGGTGTTCAGGGGGGTGTCCGGCTGCGAGCTATGCCTCTGTCTGAGTCACCTGTGTGCTCTTGCTCACCTTCTCCCACTAAGGGCGCCTGCTCTCCAGATCCCGGGCCCCCAATCTCCAACGTGACCTCTGCGGCCCCTGGATCTGAGTGACATCAAGTCTTTCCCAGAAGCCTTTATTTTCCAGACTCAAACACTGGGCCTCGGACTCAGCATCTCCATGCCCAGGTCCAGCCAGAACCCGAGAGGGAAGGCAGAGGAGATCAACCTAATTCAGCAGCTCTCCCTGCCCCGCTCAGCCTCTCCCTACGCTGTTGCTGGTGTGGCACGGCCGCCCCGCAGCCTGATACCAAGGTCAGAGGTCTAGGGGACCAGGCTCCACCCAGAACACATCTGCCCAAATGTAATTAGATAATCCCACCATGAAGACAGAGTCAGCCACTGGAGTTGGACACTCAAGGAATGCTATTCACGGCAGCTCCAAAGTGAACCCGAATGCACCCGAGTCTCTCTGTTGCCCTGCTTCCTAAGCTGGTCTGATTACCTTTATTCCTGCCTGGCCACACCACTAACTCAAATCCCAGCAGGAGGCTGAGGCAGGAGGCTGAGGCAGGAGGATCACCAGGAATTCAAGGCTGGCCTGAACTACCCAGCGAGGCCCTGTCTCAACACCCTCCCCCAAACCAAAATCAAGCAGCTCCCCACCACATACTGCTCAGGAAAACAGCAACCCTCTGAGCAGACTCTTTAGTGAGTGCTTGCTGTTTGCAGAGCACTTTGCCAAGCACTGGGAAGAGACACCAACCAACAGACCAAGAATGTCCTAACTGACACTAAGATGGGAAGGGAGACATGCAGAGCAACGAATGGTCAGGACTGCTAGGGGAAATACACAGAAGAAAGCAACCCGTGGGGGAAGGACCAGTCAGGCTGCATTCACAGAAGTCTGTGGATTTGGAAGGGTTCCGGAGGGACGGGCACTGTCTGAAGAGGTGAAGAGAAATCAGGGCTGCGTTCAATGGTCTGTTCATGACAGATTCTGAGTGCGAGGCTACTTTTCCCTGAAACCTCCAGCACCCCCAATGATCAGGTAGTTCGTGAAAATGTGCAGCTCACTGCACATTTTTCTCACTGTGATCTGGGCCTGGGTACAAGTTACAGTCGGAGTTTCTGCCTACAATAGAGCCTCTGAATCATGGTCATCATCCTCTGAGATTGGAAATGTCAGTGGCTCATGCAAAACACCTGTCAATCAATGATGGCCCCAGCCTGGGACCCTCAAATGGGCCTTATTTCTGGCAGTCATAAAATGCAGGCAAAGGGAAGATCAGTGTTCCAAACGCCAAGTCATTAAGAGGTAGTTAGCTTGGAGAAGAGGCGTGCAGATGAACAAATAATGCTCCGTTGTCTTTCTGCCCACAGATCCTACAAAAGAATATACTTCTGCCGAAAGGAGTTGCTATGGAGATCCACAAAGTATTCCAGCATCCTGCCGGTCATTCTTACAGGTAGTTGACACAGTGCAGATTTCAAAGAAAATATCAACAGATGCTCTTAGCGTCAAATGTCACCATGTCCTCAAAGACGGCTTAACTCAGAGCTTTTGCATTTTCACAGAGCCCTGAGTCTCAGGGTTAGGAGGGACCTTAAATGTCATCTGTTTCAATCCTTCTCATCGCTTTGAAGCAGCTGTCTGGCGCCTGTTCTGACATCCACCTGCAGGATTTTTAAGGTGGCCCCACGGCTCCCTGATATGCTGCCTTGTGCCCTTCTGCTAGGCCTCCAGCCAGATTCACATCCTGATTCTTGTCATGGTCATCTTGGCCCTGAGCAAATGCTCCTCTGGTCCTCGGACATGTCATTCTTCTTTGTACCTCCAAACCTGTAACTCTTGACATTTTAAGGCCCGGCTCAGAAATCTGAATTCCATTTCCTGATTCTAGCTGAACCTTCATTTCCTCTATCTTTTGCTTTCTGCTTTGTTCTACAGCCCTTACTCTCTCCTACAGCATAAGAAGTACACAAATTCATTGTAGAAAGCTTGAAGTTTTTTTTTTGAATGGTGTTCGTTGTCTCCGCCCACGGTTACCACGGCTCTGCAGTCTGTCACTCAGAGTTCTTCGCTTGACAGATAAGACAGGCTCCCACACACACGTGCACACACACATCCTGTTAAAATAGAAGCGGGCTGCACTGTCTGTTCTGCAGTGTCCTCTTCAGGGAATAATGGCACACTGTGGATGTTCTTCTTCCCCCAATTCTCAGCCATCTGTGGGATGAATGCACAAAGCACCTGGATTCCCACAGCTTCCTGTTCCTGTAGGAGCCATCACAGATGGAGCCCCTGTCCCTTCTGGCCTTGCCATTCAAGATCAGTAATGACAGCAGGAGTGGGAACAGCGACAGACGTCACTGCCTGTCGGGCGGCAGCCAGCCTGTGCTCCAGGAAAACATCACGCTTCCCAATGGGCTATGGCGGCTCCATGGCTGGTACAGCTAAACTGCGTCCTCCAAAAACACGCGGTCGATGGCCTAACCCCCTGCACCTCAGAAATCGACTGCATTTGCAGACGGGGTCTTCAAAGAGTTCATTAAGTTAAAGTGGATCGTTCGGGTTCTTAAAGTGGATCCTAGTTCAATATAACTGCTGTCCTTATAAGAAGAGATCAGGACATAGACACCCACAGAAAGAGACCCCTGTGCTGACAGAGAGAGAAGAAAGCCATGGCGAGAGGCCCTGTGTGGAACTGACCCTGCTCAAAGCTTGATCTTGAGCTTCTAACCACCGGAGTCCTGAGCAAATAAATGTCCACTCTTTAAACTATTGGTCTGGGCTATGCGTGTCACAGTGGGCCAGGTAGGAGGTCAGCTCACTGCACATAGAAATATTAAAAGACTGTTGATCCAGTCCTTGTTCCCAGTGAGAGCATATGGACCCACGTTGTCCTCAGTGGCGAATTTCCAAAGTTTCAGATCATGTTAACAGCGGAAACCTGGGCCGGTCTAGATGCTACTGTCGGCCTCACTCTGCCTTCCCTGGGCATCAGGCAGCCAAGAAAGAGGCTGCTGCCTGGCCTGAGCTCCTCCTCTTCACGCTCCCTCATACCCCGCTCCTCTGCTTATCTAAGGCTGTGTGGGATGGGGGCAGGAGAGAGGAAAGTGGAACTGGGGCGCTGGGATGGGGGAGACAGAGATCCTCTTATATCATCAAATGACTGCAATGCCCGGAAGTCCCTGTCCTCACTGTAGCTCCCTTTGGTTCAGCCTCTGGCTGGTGGCCTCATCAACGTGTGGTCACCAAACAAGCCAGGGGCCATGTAGTTTTGCTAGGGTGCACTCTGTCGTCCTAAGGACCCCAGCTCACCAAAGAGAGACACAGCCCCACTGATGATCCCGTGGGCTTTACTCATGCTTCCTACTGGAAAGTTCTGGGTGAGAATCCTGCCACTGGGCCCTGAAGCCACCTGCACATTCCTATAGATCTGGGCTATTCATGTCCCACGAGCTACAGCAGGCATCTTCCATGAGCTCCAAAGGCATGAGAACTGAGACGGGGGCTGCCACTTTGCTGCCCTGGTGGCACTTGCCAGCCCCTGGTTCCCCTTTTTATTATATATCAGTCTCTGGATCAGTCTCTCTATCACTCCAGGAGCTCTCTTCTCCCTAGGTTACCATGCCCTACATGACTGGACAGAGTTGGAAGGGGTCATGGTATGCAGGAGAGAATTATTACTTTAAGTTCAAACAGAGAACAGACCAGTCTTCACATGTGCCTTCCAAGCCAGGCCAGGAACCTGGGGCCTGGAGCTGAGACCCTCAAGTCTATAAGCCCCTCCCTGCCATGTGCCAGCCCTGTGCATGCAACTTCACCTCATGGCTCATCTATGATCGTTATAGCCTGTGCCTGGCACATAATAAGTGCTCAGCAAAGACAACTATCATTGCTGTCACTGTTGTAATTACTGACACACACAGTATAGAGAAGAGTCTTTCTTTTGCAGCTTTAGCAAAAGGCTGACGGACATCAATCTTTTCTGCATGTATACAATCTAATACACCCATCAATGCCATCAATGGGATGTGTGTTTATTTGTCAGTACTATGGTTTAGATCTAGAATGTCCCCTCCCAAAATCTTATGTGTTCCAAAGTAACCCTCTTGGCAGGAGATTGAATCATAGAAGCAATGTGTTCACCAGTGAACTCATTCACAGCTGAATTTGCTGTTAGGACACTTGGCCTGTTGAAAAGAGATGGGGTACTGGGTGGGGTACATCTCCCTCTGTGGTTCCTCCCTTCTCTGTTTCCTGGGTGTCATTAACTGAGCATCCTTCTTCCATCATGCCCTTCTGCTGTGATGTTTCTGCCTTGGAGCCAGCCAACCATGGACTGAATCCCTTGAACTGTGAGCCAAATGAAACCTTTCCTTAAAGTTGTGGGTAGGAGAGAGAGAGAGACAGGAATCCGACAGATTTGAGTGGAAATATTTGCACTATTCAGATAGAAAAAGCCACGAAAGGCAAGGGGATGAGCTATGAGTGGGGAAAAGGAGGAGAGGGAGGGGAGGCAGGTGCTGATCAGTGCTGTCTTTACCAGCTGAGCACAATTCTCCTGCATGAACTGAATTGGGCTCAGTCAAGAACAACAGGACAATTTGGTCAGCCATGTATGTGACCTGACGTAGCTCTGCTGGGCTGAAGGAACCATATCAGCACCCACAGCCCATTGCCCGAACCAACAAGAGCCCAAGAGGATCCAGCTGGCATGAAGCACTAGACTGTGAGCTCTTAGGAGATAAGACCATGCCACATTCATCCCTGCACCCAGCATCCAGCACAGCCACCTGGGACCTGTTTGAATTTAAATACAACCAATAGCATACATCAAAACTACTCTGAAACCAACCACTTCATCTAAAGTATTTGTTTATTGCAGTCACATAATTTATTCAGATACAAAGAAAACTACGGAGGCCAAGATGCATCCATCCATTGTGTATGAACTAAGGGACGCTAAAGGGGCAGACCCCACGTCCCTAAGTCGTCCTAAAGCTACTGTAGTGACCAGTCACCCCTGTTCCCTGCGTCTCTCCTTCTGGGCTGTTCTTTCCAGATAATGCTGCCACTAGGGTGCATCTTAGAAGGCAGAGGCAATGGTGGCAGATGACACTGTGTGTCAAGGACTTTGTAGAACCAAACTGAATTCTCCCAACAGTTCTGTAAAACTGCAGTGTCTCTAAAGATTAGATTCAGCAGCCACTTCTGCTTCCCCCAAGTCATTGGTCACCTTGTTCTTTCAACCTCAGTCCATTGGCCACCACAGCTTCTTTGAATGATCCCCGATACCTTACTAGAAACATGGTCCAGTTAGGGTGGTGGGTACTTACAAGGGGTTGGTATGGGTGTGAGGGCTGGGACAGTTTAGCACAGGACACATGTCTGGATGGTGGGCATCAGTGAAAGGCACTGGGAGGCAGCTCTGTGGTGGGGAGAGAACCTAATACTGGCCCCGAGATCCCCAGAGCAGGGTCATCATATTCTAGCTCATGCAGGTTTCTCCAGGTTAGAACTTCTCAATGCGAAGCCCGCCCCACCCAGCCCAGCAGTATTAGCACCTTAGGGAAACTTGTAAGAAATACACATTCCCAGGCCTGCCCTGGACCTACTGACTCAGAAACTCTGGGGTAGGCCCAGCAATTTGTCCTTGAACAAGGCTCCCAGTGGCTCCTCACACTGGCTCATGCATGCACATAGCTGGTCTCAGTTGTGTTCTTTGGTTTCCCCCAGGATGGGTCAGGTCTTCCACCAAGACTGCTTAGCCAAGCTGACCTGCCTGGGCCGATTATGGAAACTGGCCTCTCCCCAGGGTACAGACAGCGGATTAATTTACTGGGACCTGCAGCTGCCTTAAATCTTCCAGGGAACAAGGCAAGGCACAAACATATAAATAATGGTGTGCGCTTCACTGCCGGGGCGGACCTCGCTACAAATCATATGCTGTAAAATGCAACTGGTGGAGAGCTGTCACTTTGCCAGCTTAACTCCCTGCCTAAAAAAAAATAAATAAAAGCCACTCATACCACTCACCCCCTTCCCCTCCAAGGAGCCTGCTCCTCAGCTCCACTGTAAGTTGAAAGGATCTCATAATTTGAAAATTTCCTGAATACGCCTAACCTATGAAGCTTCCTAGACAAGCAATGAAGCAGCCTGCAGGGTGAGGTGCTTTCCTGGCATTGTGGGGCTGCCACCAACTGCCCATGCATGTCACTAACCCCCCCCACCAAAAGGTCCCAGTCCCAAATTCAAAGTATGGTTTCTACTGAGTGCACCTTGGTGAAATCAAGATGCCTTCATCTGAACTCTGGTAAATTAGGCTCTGTCGTGTGTGTGTGTGTGTGTGTGTGTGTGCACGCGCGTGCAGGACTGGGGATTGAATCCAGGACCCTTACTCGGAGCTACATCCTCAGCCCTTTTTATTATGTTTTGTTTTGAGTCAGGGTCTTGCCAAATTTCCCAGGCTGGGCTTAAACTTGTAATCATCCTGCCTCAGCCTCCCAGAGTGGTGGAACTGTAGCTGTGCATCTCCACGCCCAGCCAGGGGGGTCATCTGTATTAACCATGAAGACTCAAGGAGGACAAGCATGAGACAGAGGCCAGGGCAGCTGAAGGGCAGAGCTTTGAGGACAATGGCTCTCCTTGCCTGGGACACCCACTCACTCTGACCTCAGTGGATGTGAGAGCTGCTCCCTCAGCCGGTGTCCGCTCCAACACACAGACACACACACACACACACACACACACACACACACACACACACACCACAAACTGGACATCGTGCTAATGCCCCGCACAGCAGACCTCACTCAATGCTCAGGACAGCCCTGTGTGGCAGCAGTGTCTATCCTCTCTGCACAGATAAAGCCACAGGCTCGGAGCAGCCAAGTCACTGCCACCATGAACACGAGATTCCAAAACCAGCTGATGCTATCAATTGGCCCGAATGCACCCTGACACTGTAATACTAAGAGGGATAAATCAGACCCAAGAGCTTAAAGAGTACATGGTTTCTCTTCAATGAGAAACCCAAAATATAACTAATTTAAAGAGAAAAGTAACAGTAGATGATCATGCTGGAGATTTAGCTCAGCGGCATAAGTGCCTGCCTGGCAAGCGCAAGGTTGTGAGTTCGATTTCCGGTACCAATAAAATAAAATAAAAGTAAAGTAAATAAAAAATAGCTGATGAGAAACAGGAGTCAGACTCTGTGGAGAGGAGAAGGAGTCTGAGGAGAGGGGCAGCTGGAGAGAGAGGAGAAAGGGGAGGAAGGAGGAAGATGTGACCTATACAGGCACCAGCTCCCCATGACGAATGCAATTACTATGCATCACAAACGTGCACTAATAAAAAAAGTTTAAAATTTTCTTCAGGAAAAACCAATCTGCTTTGTTTGAATCTCCTGATCTTATTTCAGGTTTCCAGGCCTTATCTGTCCTTGCCTAGAAGAATGGGGTGTGACTAAGGCAGTCTGGGGGAGCAATCAGGATGGACCTCAAGGTAACCCACCTTGTGGCGGGGTTATAGGTTACAGGAACCCTAATTTTGAAGGTTCTAGGTGGCCAGGAGATCTTATTAGCTTGCCTCCCCGTGCCCACTGCATTCTGTACCTGGACGTGGCCCTGTTCTCTTGACCTCACGCTTGGGCTTCTTGCCTTGCCTTGCACTGGTGCATGGTGCCAGTGGACTCCTGAGGATGGACAGGCTCTCGGTCCCTGTCACTGAGCTTGTGAATAATGCTTCATCTGTTTATATCCTTGCTGCTCCTGGTCTATGCTATCTGGATCAGTTAAACACAGGTGAGGACATACAAGGACAGAACCATCTCGTCTGTCTTCCAGAAAATTTACACAAGACTGGCTGATAGCACAGAAGAAGGGACTTCCTTCCCTAGGGGAGATCCCAGGGAGCTGGCTCTGAAAGGGAGAATGGGAGACTGGGGTGCATGGCACAAGGGGCACAGAAGGAACCTGATGGGTGCAGCTGTCCGATAAAGGCTGGGCCTGTCCCCTGGGGAGCTCTTCAGTAGAGCTGCTCTCCAGAGCTGTCCCAAAGCAGGCAGGCAGACTGGATCTTTGAGTCCCAACTGGACTAGCCAGAGGATGTGGATGGACATGACCTCGGGTAGGGTAATGCCCTACAGTCATTGCAATGTAGTCACTGCAGTCCTGCTGGAGGGATGAGGGTCTTGTTCCCAAGGAGGACATGTGTCAGCATCCACAGAGCACAGAAGTGCCACAGAGGGCTGGTGTGAGGCATACTGGGCTGTGGTTCAAGTGGAAATGTCTCAACAGCCCAGGAAGCCGGTGAGCTTTGCAACTATATGCGAAGCCAAGACCAGGGAAGAAATATATGCAATGGATCTTGAGTCTACCAGTTCTAACAAAAATTAGAAGCTGCAGCTTCAATTCTTCCAGTAAGATAAAATCTGCATCAGGGAAACATCATTTAACCCCAACCAAAGAAACAGGAAAGTTAGATTATAAATTCTTTAAGAGGGGGAATAATGCTTTATAATATTTGATTATGTGGCCCACATAATTTTGTGAGAGCAAAAAAAAAATAGCCAGTCATTTCAGAACAAAGGACGAGTTACAACTGAGTCTAAAAAATGTTAGAACCCACAGAGGGCCCCCAAAAGCTGCAAAGACAGTGAATAACATGGCCATAAACCGTGACTAAACTCCCCATTTCTTAACTGGAGAATAGCAGGTGTTTATTGGGCACAAAGTTGAAACACATACGGAGACTTTCTTGAGGACCATCTCCACTCAGCCACAGGAAAGTCCATGTGAAAGGCAGGCAGGCAGGGTCCCACAGATGATATATGTATAATGTGCTAAGTCTGACCCAGGGTGCATCGTCAGAAGCTAGGATTGTCACACCTAGGGACACACCATGATGTGAGAGCCGAAAATGATGGCCCCCACCTATAATTCCAGCACTGTGGGAGGCTGAGGCAGCAAGCCTGCATGTTCAGTCCCAACCTTGGCAACTTAGTGACTTGGTGAGACCTTGTCTCAAATTAAAAAAAAAAAAAAAAGATGTGATATTTGAGGTAGAGGAACCAGAATGCCTGAAGTTGAGAATCTAATGCATGATTAGTTAAGATTCAGCCAGAGAGGTAGAAAATCATACCACACACATACACACACACACACACACACACACACACACACACACACACACACAGAGCCACCCCCATCCATGTGCTCCAAATCTATACATTCAACCAACCCTGGATTGAAAATATTTGAAAAATGAAATTGCTTCTGTGCTAAACATATATAGATGCCTTCATTCTTCCCTGAGCAATACAAGTATTTCTATAGCACTGACAGAGTATGTATATGGGTATATGACAACGTATCGTAAGTCATCTAGAGATGATTTAATATAATGCATTTGAGCATCTGAGGACTTGGTATCGGTGCTGTGAGCACTGAAACATATCCTGCAAGGACTGAGAGGGACAAAAGCATACCTTCAGAGCTCACTGTCTAAGTATGTGTTCCTACATCTCTCCATACAGATCGACACATCCGTCCCTGCACACATGCACATGTGCCTATATCGATGTACACTTACACACATGTGCGTAGAGCACTTGTTGTAGGAATTTGACTTCACCTGCTCGGGGTGTCTGCCCAGCAGTCTCTTGAAGGCTGTTGCCTTTAAAGCTGGGGACTTCAAGGCCGCAGGGCAGACAATGGGAGTGAGGAGATCGTGGATGGATATGATGTAGGGGAATGAGAAAAGACCAGAACCCACTAAGTCAAACTGGAGGCCAGGAGGAAGAACAGCTCTTGCCTAAGTGGGTTTTGTTTGCAATACCAGGACCTTCACACTGAGCTGCAGCCTCAGCTCTTTCTTCCTCATGCACTTATTCTGAGACAGGGCGTCACTAAGACCCTGAGTTGCCCAGGCTGGGCTTGAACTTGCAGTCCTCTAACCTCAGCATTCCAGAGTGCTGAGATTACAGGTGTGTGCCACCAGGCCTGGCTTCTCTGCCTTATTGCCAGTATCCATAGTGGTTTTGGAGGTTCCGCAGGAGACACGGACCTTCATGATGAAGCTAAACACACATATCGTGCTTAGGAGTCTTGAGTGACAACATGATGCTTCACCCCCACCTGCACATTTCCCAGAGTGTCTCTCCTATTGTCCCCCTTACCTGAAAATGTCCAGGGCAAGGAATTCTGGGAAGTGTAGTTCCAGCAAGCTTCCAGGTCTATTGGAAGGGCTCTTCAGAGCTCATTGACCTTCCATAGGGGATTCCAAGCTCCCTACTGAGAAACTGGTACAAAGATGAGAGGGGGCACCACGCTCAAAGTGGAGAGGTGACTGTGAGCACAGGATGCAATGTGTCTGTCTGACTGGTTCCAGCAGGCTGCATAATCTTCCTCCCCCTGGGGCTCTGGGCTGCTGTGAAAGGCTCATTCAGAAGATTGCTGTGGGGTTTTAAAAGCACAGGACCTCAGTGGGGTTGGCAAAGGCCGCTGTAGCAAGAGTGAGAGACAGAGTCCTTGACATGAGACCCCACAGGCTTTAGTAGCAGGCAAATGTGTCATAAAAGCACTTTTGGGGAGCACAGACAGCTATGCCCGTCACAGGCTGTGCTACCCACAATGCTGGCCATTTGGAGCACTGACCACAACAGGAAATGTCACATGGACACAGGACAGGAAAAGGGAAGTTATCAAACTGGTAGCCAGGAGGACTAACTGCAGAGACCGTCCCAGGACAGGGATCACTTTTAACCATCAGCCCAATGGCTGTTAGAAAGAGAACACACAGGGAAGTCATATGTGGATGGTCGTAAAGGACATCAGAGGTCAGAAACATCTCCAAAGATAGAGTTGCTTCAATGAGAAAAGGTCTACCCCAGAGACAGAGAAAATGCCTTCAAAATCATTCCAAAAGTGAAAGAACAAAGAAGATGTGGTATCAGCTCACACGGTACCCCTGGGAGGTGTTTCCTCCCCTTGGAAACATGGTGGGAGGGGTCACAAAGTGGACCACAGCCTCTGAATATCAGAGCAATGCCTGAGTCAGATGCCATGAGCCACTGTTCCAGCTCAGCCCCACTGAAAAGCAATTCCCTTGTTTATCTAAGCCTGAGCTCAACTTCAGGTTTGCAAACATAATTTTTATAATGTCTGGAAATGTCTACAGAGGGTTAGACAATTTTCTCTTGGCAGAGGAATGAGTTCCAGTAGAAAAGGCAAAAAAAGTTTTTAAGACTGAATTTGGGTGATTTCTTTCATGTTCACAGTTAAAAATCAAAGGTCTGTGTTGTTTATCACCTACAGATTATCTTGTGTGAGTCCATTAACTACCAGAGTGTCATCTAAAGCCATGCACAGCTGTCACCAAGGAAGCCCCATCTAACATGGTCGACTCCATGTGGCTTCTTCCAAGACTCTGTTAAGAGAGACTAGAACAGGAAACATACAGGCTGAGTCTCATAGGAAACACCTGAGTGGAAAAATTGTTTTCACTTTATTTGAAGCTTTTTTTCCCTGCAATTGAACACAGGGCCTCTGACATGCTAAGCATGTAAGCTACACTTCTGGCTCCATTTCCAAAACTTCAGGTCTAGAGATGAACAGAACCATACACATAACTTTCATAACAGTGTCAAGGCCTCTCTTGTAAAGCTACTGATTTTAAACCAACTGTAAAAGACAACTTTTAGCTTATTTAAAGACTACAATTGTCAGTGAGTTCTTCAAAACCTAGCTAATTAGGGCAGATGATATAGAGAATGTGGGAACCATGTGTTTGATGGTTACAGTGAATAAGTTAAAAAAAAAAACATGCAGAATGCACAGTGATTTTGTCTCTGAGATATTTTCCACAGTAACATTTCTCCTGTGTCAGGCAGCGTGTTGAGTTGCAGCTTCCAGAACTGACACTAGCTAGTTTAACAGAAAAGGAGGCTCAAGCCCAAGCTGCCACTTTATCCATGCCAAGAATAAGATGCAGTTACTAAGACTGAAGACACTCTTGACATTCAGAGCTAAACATCTCCCTTTTCTCATCAGCAGAAAGGATTTTATATGGTCCCTCCTTGCTATGGTGTGCATGTGGTCCCCAAGAGTTCACAGGGGAGCTAGGTGGGAACACCTAGCTCAGTACGGGAACATTGAGAAGCAGTGGGACCCTTCGGAGGAATGTCTCAAGCCTGGCTCCACCCCATGCTCTGTGTACACATCTCACCCTAGACTTTCTTCCTCCCACCATCCCCCTGACCAGGATTCTATCCACTAAGATGTGGTGCAGTCATGGGGGTCCTTGCTAGAGCTGATGCTATTCTGTTTGGACTTTTAGCCTACAAAACTGTGAGCTAACTAAACCACTTCTCATGACAAATACCTAGCCTTAGGTACTGTTTTGTGCTACTTTCCCCCTCTTTGTCCTCTCAGTTAAAGCTATCCTGCATGTGGGAGTCATGTGGCTCACAGGAAGAGGCCTTAGCTGCAAAGGAGGCAGGACAGAACATTTCCACTAGCTGCAAGGGAGGCAGAACAGACCATTTCTGCTTACCTTTAGGAAAGCAGGACTCACTGGTGGTGGGGATGGGATTAAGGGTGGGAGACTCTCCTAAAAATAAGGAGGATGGTTATAGTCACCAAAGCATTATAGATGTCCCCACACCTAGCTAGTCCTTACTCTTCTCTTCCAGTACCACCATAATGAGTCCAGCCTTTGTCACTCTGTATGTTAAGAAGAGACAAAAAACATCCACACTTGTGATCCCAGCATTTTGGAAAGCTGAGACAGAAGAATCAAAAGTTCAAGCCCAGCCTGGGAAATTTACTGTCTTAGTGACAGTCTATTTCAATAAATAAATAAATAGCTGAAGATGTAGCTCTATGCAAAGGTCATGGGTTCAATCTCTAATACCATACACATGAAAATAGGTAAACATAAGCTATGGATCTATTAAAAACTTCAGCTTACAAAATATGTACTGGGATTAGGATAATTTTTGCCCTAACCTCTCCACTCTTTAAATGGTAAGGGGCAAACACAGGGTAGGTATAGTAAATGCCTCAGTAAACTGTTTCCGTAGGAGTCTTATTGAAGAACTCGTTTGCTATTTCCAGTTTAACATGTTTATTATGGTCATAACGGTAGGCATATTTCCAGAGATGGGGTCTGAGGCCTCACCAGCTTTTCTAGCAGGCTCTGAGCCAGTCTTGACAGGGCCAGCCAGGCCAATGGGCTCTTACTAGCACTGTGTAATGACTCAGATCTTTATTCATCAATTATTTAATGAGAGATTAAAATAGAGAAGTTAATTTCAAACTTTTTTTTGAGAAGACCAGAAATCAGGTAAACACTCACCCATCACCAATACACTACAGACATTCTAGCCTTTGTACTTTAGTTATCTTGAGCCAGGTAATTATTTGTTGTGGGGAGTTGTTTTGTGCACAGCAAGATATGTGTAACATCCCCACTCTCTACCAACTAGAAATAAACTGTACCCCAAGCTGTGATAATAGTAAGACAAAAATCATCCTATCAGCACTACCTTGAGGACAACTGTCCCAGATTTTACAGAATGCCATATCTCATTCCCTCAGCAACTGGCTAACCTGTGGTTTTTACACATTTTTTTCATAATTACGATCCTTTTTTAAATTGACTGTATGGTCCTTGCTTCTGCTATTCAGGAGATGTGTGAGCAAGAAGTTTTACATCCTATTCACACCCTCTAGGGTTTCTATTCATTGAAACCATATCTTCTGGTTATTTGTTCTTTTTGCTATTTATATCTTCCAGAAGCTCAAGATACCCATGTGGGAGGATAGGGTAACTATTACTGACATCTGAGTTTCTATAACCAGCATCATATATCTTTCTACATATACATCAATCTCCACTAGAATAACCACCTTCTCCTATTTGTAATCCCATTACTCCCTTCCACTGGGCATGGAACCCAATCAGGTGAGTTAGTCATTCCGAGTCAATACCCATCAAGTCAAAAGAATCAGTGGGAAATGTGAAAGAAAATGATGATCATAATGATGACAATGATGTAGGCTACCCACCCTAGGACAAGTACAGCACTCACACTCTTAATCCCAGTATTAGATCATCAATCTACCTCAAACTCTAGATTCAGCCACTCTGAAAAGTCCACCCATCCATGATCACATGAGGCTCTGAGGGGACTTCCAGATACCAACCGAAACAGTAGGGTAAAGGTACGATGTAGCAGACCCACTGGGGACACTTGTTTTTATAGAACATGAGCTTTTGATTGACTGTTGAGGAGACTTTAACTGTAGTTAAACAATTACTATGGCCACTTACAAAAGACCACAAATTAGGTCTTTAAAACACTGAACTTTTTCTCTCATGGTTCCAGAGAGCAGAGGAGTAGAATCAGTGTCAACAGACTAAATCAGGGTCTACAAGGCTTCACCACCTCTGGAGGCTCTAGGGGAGAATCCATTCCTTCCAGAAGCTTCTATGGCTAAGGCATTGTTTGGCTTATGTCTGCATCACTCCAATTTCTGTTGCTGTGGTCACATAACCTTCTCCTCTTCATCTATGTCAAATTTTCCTCTTTCTTTTCTTATAAGGTTTTTTTGTGATGATATTAGACCCACTCAGATAATCCAGGATAATTTCTCTGTATCTTGGTTTAAATCACACTACAACTTTATCACATATCTGAGGTCCTTTTTTTGCCATATAAAGCAACATTCACAAATTACAAGGATTAGGATGTGGTTATCTTGTTGGACATCATTCCATCTGTCCTATTAGGGGTCTGTTAAGCCGCAGAAAACCAAGAGCGGCACAAAACATTCCTATAGTCCTATTTTTTTGGTTGAGAACAGATACCTTCTAAGTCCAATTCTCATCTGAATTGCACTGAACATCTTATGGATTCTCCCATGGATTAATAACCTGGATAAATTTTATATTTGCATTAGAGGCACAATTTTACCTTTTTGAGCATTAGGCATTTCTGATATTAACCTATTAATCCTCACAACAAGCCTATAGGACCGGTGCTGATATTTGTCCCTGGGAAGAAGGAGACTCAGTCCAAGGTCACACAGCTAAGAAGTATGGTCTGGGACAAGGTTTCCATGCGATATACTGCAATGGCTAGGCTACACTGACCTTTAATGCATCATTAAGCTGGCTTTTCCAAGAGTCTGGAATAGCTTTATAGTTTGCTTCAGGAGTTGAGTAAATACCTTTGGCAATAACTGTTCCTGATTGCATGTTTGTGTCCCCCCAATATCTATATGTGAGAATCTTAACTTCTAATGTAATAATACGGGGTGGGGGGAGCTTTGGAAGGGTGAAAAATAAATGGGATTAGTGTAAAGTGGTATCTTAGTAGCTCATGAACTTAATTTGTTCCATGATTCTGGGAAAGATGGCTATATGTGTGTTCCTGCAGGGAAGATGGCTTCAGTTACGTTTGCCAGCCAATGCGGAGCTCACGAATAGAAGCAAAATTCTGTCAAATGCTTCTGTTTACAAACCGAACTGCTCATGAAAAGAAGCACTTGTGAACCAAGGCATTACTGGAGAGAACTTAGAAAAGACACCCCAGGATGGGCAGCTGGTACATGACTGTAATCCCAGCTGTTCAGAAGGCTGAGGCATGAAGATTACAAGTTCCAGGTCAGTCAGGGGACTTAGCCAGACACTGTCTCAAAATAAAAGTTTCTAGGTAGACACTGTCAGGGTCAATTGAATTTAGCAAAATAAAAATTTTTAAAAAGGGACTGGGGATGTAGCTTAAGGGAAGAGCACTTGTCTAGCATGTGTGAGGTCCTGAGTTCTACCCCAATTCTGCATCATAAATAATAAATATACCACACTCCAACAATTTCAGACTTTCCACCATGTGAGGATGTAGAAAGAAGACTCAACCTGGGAAGCAGGAAGTGGCCCTTACCAGACACCAAACCTACCCAAGCCGCATCCTGAACTTTCTAGTCTCTAGTCTGGGAGAAACAAGTCCCTGTTATGTTTAAGCCAATTAGCTATGGAACTGTGTTGTCACTGACTGAAGGGACAGCCTGTGTTAAAACCACAGCCTGTGTTAAAAAGAAAAGCCAGATGAGGCCCTGTGAAGACAGACATGGTCACAGGCCTGGCGGAGGAGAGCTGGGCTATTTCTCTTCTACTTCAGAACACAGTCATGAAAAGCAAATATTAGGATTCAGCCAACACATATGCAAATGGAAAAATACATATCAGTGATGGGAAAAATGTTATTTGTTGTTTATAATCCTTAACTGCAAAGGATGGATCACGAGAAGGGTCCTTTGTTTGCTAAAAGGGATAGGGAGCTTGCAAAAATACGATTGGAAAAGCTAAGAGATAAACTGCTTAGCATAAGAAAAGACATATAAAAGGATCTGAGATGGGTGGAGGGGAAAATGAGAACAAACAAAGAAATCTGAGGGTAGAATTAGGTAGGAACCAGCAGTCTTGTTAAACTGTGGCATGTTACAAAGCATTCTCATGACTCCTGGCACTAAATGCAAAAATAAAAGTTTTTAAAGTAACAATGAATTCTTATTTTAAAAAGAAATAATTTGTCTTCTTAAAAAATGAAGTAAATATTTTACACAAAGTGTGCTTTACAGAGTTGCGCTTGTCTTGGGGTAGGATGTGACCTCTGTGTCTCAGAGTATATAGGATAGGAACGGAGTATAGCAGTGCTCAGTCACACATAATTACATTTTAAAGCTACATGCATGGCTTTCAATACTTGCAAAGGATCCACTGCTTTTTTGGGAGTCAGACTTGCAGGATTTCATTACTGCATCTCAAATTTAATGAATTTGCATGAAAAAAAAAGGTTAACCAAAAGAAACCAGGAAAACCACTGATCTCACTATATAAGAAAACAATATCCATCCAAGCACCATTCAATAGTTAAGCCACCCACTGTCACTGTGAAATACCAGGGCCAGACAGCTCACTGGGTCCCTGAGCGCCCCATCTTTGCAGCCCTCTTGGTTCCCTTGGGTATCTTTGAGTTAAGCAAGTTCTCCAGTCTGTTCGTTTTCTGACTCCTTTTAAATCTCTGCCTAGGTTGTGGTTTTCACATCATGCCAGCTCCTTCCTTCTGCTCAGATCAATCTTTTCATTTCTAAAGTCAGCAGTTTAAAAAGAGTTTTTCCTTCCACAACAACCCAAGAGAACTACGCATCCTTCAGACGGAGAACACCAGGAAGTAGACTGACCAAAACCAGTGACCTTCACTCACCTTGGCGCCTGCTGCTTCCTCTTCAAAATCATCAACATGAGAAGCCAAAAACCCATCAGCCAATTGCCCTCCCAAACTTAATTTTGTGGTCATGTCTGGTCTCTTATTTTTGATAATGTATCATTAACTATTAACTTCCTAGCTGGACTGCAATATGGTCTCAGTCTTCATGTTTCTAATGATTGCCCCAGGCAATACACCTGAATCAATCCTGACACAGTCAAAGGCCACCACATGGATAGAGAACAGGCATCCTGGACCCTCCTCTGTTACTCACTACAAAGCAGATAAAACTCAACCTTCATTTTATGTCCTGATACTGTAAGTCTCAGGTGAAATCTCCTCTCAGCTCTACATAGGGGTGTGTTGATTACATAGGGAATGTCTACGTAGGAGCCCTTGGAAAGGGCTGATGGTCCCTCAATGTGCAGATCTCATCTCTAAGACTTAAGACACCAGAGATTCACAGGGAAATTCAGCTACACATAGAAGTCTCCAGGCATTATCCCAAATCTGTGATCACCTGGATTCCAGAGCTGCACGTGAATGAGACTACCACAGACAGAGATAGTTCTTTCCTGGGAACAAAACCATCCCTCGCCACAAAGACCCCATAACTACAATACCAAGACTGAGATAACGGCCAACCAGGCCCCAGCCCACCAGCCACTCCTTCAAAGCTGGTCTCTGCCTTTGCAGGTGGGCCAGTCTGAACCCCAGTACACAGTGTGGCCCCTTCGGATACCTAACCTATAGTCCTTTCCTATCTTCTCTCTAAATTTCCCATGAAACCTTCTTATTTCTGTAAATTTCTGCTTTTTTAAATTTCCACTTCTAGGAAAGCAAGAATCCAAGCTGGTTGGCCACAAGACTGCCACTCATTGACAAATCATGATTTTAAACTTTTATAAAGTTTAGAAACTTGCCCAAAGTTTCAAAGCTGTCTTCAAACTCAGACCTTTGGAACTCTAGAACTTTCTTTCATGCCGTTTACCACCCATCCTCTCCCACTGATGTTTGGAACCTGGGATAGATACTACCTTATACCTTACACCTTCCCTGTGCTCCAGACACCCTCCCTTCTCTTCCTTGCCTTCACCCCCTGGATTGCTCTCTGTCACATTAAATACCAAAGTCAAGGTAGGATCTGGGCTCCACAAGGTCTTGGGGGAGCCCATCTGTGGAATCAAGAGGGGAAATTCACACACAACCTTCAGACCCCTAAAACTCCAAACTGCCCTTCCATCACAGAGAGGGCAGCTTACCAGGCTCTGTCTTGAGGAGGGACTCAGGGAAGTAGGGCTCAGATGCAGAAATTCCTTTAACAGCCATTTTTTCCTGAATGCGTTTGTTATGTAAAGTGAGAAATGTTCTACTTTGGAAAAAAACTAGAGCTCTTTGTCTTGTGTTTCTTCAGTAACTATTTTCCAGACATGACTCGGCCCTCACCATGGTCCCACATTAACCTGTTTTAAAATAGAAATGTTTTGGTAACTCAGAAAACTGGTCTTTATTCAACCTCCAGTGAGTTTTATGTAAATAAAAGCATACTTAGAGAACGCTTAGACATTATGACTGTACCTGGAAGAGACATGTGGCCTCACCCTCTTCATATCTCTTTTCAACCAGTCAGCAGTGCCCAGCGCCCCACTTTGTAGCCCATGAGCCACTGCCGATGCTCTCCCAAGAACTACTGAGATGCATAATAAGTGTTGGGAATCAGGAAATGGATCCTCCAAACAGCACACACTGAAATGCTTCAGACACTAAATAAAAGGGAACTGGTCTTTGCTAAGAAACTGCCTTTGAATCACAGTCTTTCCTTTTACCCCATTAGCATAGACTGAAGCTCTCTCCCAGGGTCTCTTCTCTGGCAGAGGAAACTTCTTCCAAAAGAAATGAAATTGCCTTCCGAGGCTGAGGCAGGAGAGTGACAAGTTCGGCAACTTAAGTTGGGAAACTTAACAACTTAGGTAGACTGTATTTTAAAATAAAAAGTAGAAACACAAAAGTGAACAAAAACAGGATGGAGGCCTGGGGCTATAACTCAGTGCAAAAGTCCTGGGTTCAAGTCTCACTAGTTTAGAAAGAGGAAGGAAGGAAGGAAGGAAGGAAGGAAGGAAGGAAGAAAAAGAAAAGAGCAAAAGGAAAAAATGCAGTTACTTTACGCTGCCATCAACTCTTGGATTCTCCTGGAGGGAAAGATCAACCAGCAGAAAAGAGACTAAAAATGGTCACGCCCAGTAAGATGTTTCATTTGTCCTTCTGAGGTCAGCTCCAAGAGTTCTAGTAGATTTCAAGCCAACCTTGAACCGGGTGGAGGCACCCGGAAGTTCCAGCACTCACCTTTCAAATGTAACTTACTACTACCTCCCTAGGAGCTGAAGGGAACTTTGTCCCAGGCCACTGTCAGCTCTTAGGATTCATTCACTTATTTCAAAGACCATTTGTTACTCCTCAAAACTGTCCATATCCCCCCCAGTTCCTCCTCTCCTACGAAGAAGGGTAATTAATATTCCTAAATCTCCTAGGGTTCTGGGGTAATCACTCTCCTGTGATGTTCCTATGTGTCTTAATAAACTTGTGCGCCCTTTTCCCTTATTTAAATGTAGCTGTTGTCAGCGAAACTTCAGAGTGGAGGGATTTTTGGTCGCATATGTATCCACTGAGAATAAAATCAACCTAGTGAAGAACAAAGACAATTATGCTTATTTGGAGCTAATTAGGATTGCAATCAGGGAAACATGGAATAAAAGAGCCTTGAAAATGTGTCCTCAGGTTTTGTAAAATGATTCTTTTAGCTGCAGCATGGGGTGGTGGAGTAAGGGCAATAACTCCACTTGCTAGTCAGGAATTATAAATGGTACTGGCAGAGTTAAAGTGGTTTATTAGCCCTAAATCTACTTATAGATCTCATCACCCTTCCAAACTAAGAGCACCAAGCTAAGAGTAATCAAGGCATCTTAAAAACTTACAGGCCCATTCAATTTCCAGCTGTTACCATGTCCTGTTCCAGACTTCCTAGAGCAGTGTGTGCAGGTTCTATTCATTGCCCTAATCCTGAGGTGTCAAAACCATGCTGACTGCTTCAAAGCTTGGAGTGGCAAAGGACACCTAATGATGTGACTCTGTTGTCTAGCACAAGTGCAAAGTGGGATATAGTCATGTAACCACGACTTAGCAGTAGATAAACCTATATGTGCCAATAAGAGTGGCATGTAAGAATGTAAATATGAGATAACAACCTGTATAAGAATTATACGATGAAGATGCAGGCAGCTCTTGCTCCTGCTCTGGCTCTTGTGCTCTGCTCTGCTCCATGTGTCTGTCGTTGTTGCCAATGTCATGCACACATGCGTTCTTTAACCTGGGGCCCTCCCTTGAGCCCCACTGAGTGGGCCAGTGTGCAGTCACCCCTGACTCTAGCAGAGCCTCTGCATACAGCTCATCCCTAAAACAGGGGCATTACCCCAAGATAGGGAGCAAGGGTGCTCCTAAGCAGGAGCCATCATCTCGTGGAAACAGTCTGCCCCTCTGGTGATAAAGAAGAGAAGCAGAACTGAGACAGTGATCAGCCAAACCCTACCTAGCCCACTCCAGAAACCCCCTAAATGCTGGTCCCTTTTCTTTGTTAACAGGTCAATCTGACAGGCCAGTCTTTTTCCATCAAAGCTATATTCTTTTCAGTTCTTCTTCTCCCTCAGCTGAAATCTGTTCCCTACTTTTCTTTCATCTTAATTAAAAGCCTTGCCTGCATTCTCATACTTCTTGGCCTTGTTCTTAATTTCTATTGCCCCTGAATCAAAGCACCCCATGTAAACTGTCACTGTTATCCCAAAGCTTTCCTCACCTTGTGGAGTCTCACCCTTTTCTTTATAGCCATTGTAGGTTCAGTGTAAACTACACTTTCTTTCCCCCTAATTTCATTACTTAAAAAATGCTCTTAACTCCCATCCAGTCAACACCTACCAGCTACAGCCCTGCCCTATTGTGGGATGTTGCCCCAGAACCTGATGCTTTTACTGGCCAGGTTCTATAAGTGTTCGATAAACTCTTACTTCAGAAAGAACTCTGTGTCAAGACTTTTGGTTTCACAAGATTAAATGCTAGGGTGGGGAATATGCATCCTTGATATAGAGAAGATGATAAAGAGAAGCTATTCCTATTCCTGTACCCTCACAGTGCCTCATCAGAGATAACTGAAAGGATGAGCAGCTGGAAGAATCACCTGGACCCCCATAGGCATGTATGTGTCTGTGACGTGAAGCAGGTGCCTGCCCCACCAGCCCAGACTACAAGGATGTCTCTGCCTCCCAGGGTTCTGCCACTCTGATGAAGAAGTAAGAAGACAATGGCCCCATTGGATATTGTTGTAGTCAGGATTTACAAGGAGAACAATTACATACAGGACACATAATTTATAGTAGTATTTTATGCTAGTCACTCAGAGTCAAATACAAGAAGTACAGGAAATCTGTCCACACACTAAAGACCCACAGAATCCAGCTGAGGGCCTGGATCCCATGCCAATGTCCTGCATGAGTTCAGCTGAAAACCTAGAGCCCATGACAATGCCTCCTATGAGTCCCACTGGAGGTCTAGAGCCCACAACAATGACTCATGCAAGTCTGTTTCACGGATCTGTGCTGGGAAGGCCCAAAGGTCAGTGGTGGAAGCTAGAAAGTCTGTGCCAGTAGGGTGAAAGGTCTGTGCCAGTAAGTTGAGGGTTCTGCACTGGAGCCAGGAAGTGACACTCAAAGTATGAATCAGGGGTCCCCTGAAAAGTGCTACAGCTATCCTTAGCGACAATGAGGTCCCGAGCTCCTCCGACAATAACAGCTGAGTTCATATAAGGAAGGCAGCGTGAAGCTTCTCCTGGAGATTGAACAGCACACATCTTCCCCTCCAGAGCCAAGAAGCGATGCTCAAAGTAAGGACCAGAGCTCCCTCAGAGTGAATCGCAGCCATTCTCAGCGACAAGGTTCTGAGTTCGTCTGATGATAACAGCTGACTTCATATCAGGGAAGCCAGCATGGCAAGCTCCTCCAGGAGAACCAACAGCTCCAAACAACACTTAGGAGAACCCACAATGCTTCTCTTCCTCTCAGGTCTCCTTTTCATGCTGGCAACAGTCCTCACGATGGGCCATCCACACTCAGTACCACACTGATGCAGTTCGGCTGGCATGTAAGTTGACCACTGGTTTTGAATCCACTACAAACATTTAGCCACTAGGCTAGGCTCAACTGGGCCACAGGCCACAGGCACACATCATGTCCTGCCCCAGAGAACCACCCAGCAAGTCAGCAGCAGCTCTTTACTCTGTGACCCAGACCTGCTGAGATGGGGAAGGCTGTGCTACAAGGAGAGGACTTGCTGGGCTGCAGAACTGGACACCAGAAGGACAGGCAGAGACCAGCAGGAGGTCTACAGGAGGCCCTGCTGCTGCTCAGCTCCCGGAAATGGCAGTGCCAAGCAGCCTAAGGGACTCACTCAGTCCTCCCCTGTGGATATGTTAATGGGGGTCCCTTTCTGACTTTTTATGTTAATTTAAATGATGTCTGTTTATACCCCACTGAGTAAAAAGGACATTGAGTTAATGTGCATATTAAAGACAACCTTAGCTGTCAGTGATTATTCCTGAGAAACTCTTCTAAGCCCTTCTGGGTGAAGGACTGTTATAGTCTACTTCTAAGAAATCCTATTACCACCTCACTGTTTTGAGTACTTGCTATAGAAGTCATTAAATACTTGGTTTCATAATGAGAAGAGAGTACAGCAGGCCAATAATTTATTTTATCACTTCTTGCTTATCCTACATTCTTTGATTTTGCCCTCTAGGTCATTTTAAAGAGTTTGTCTAACGTCCATGAGAAAATATTTCCGATCTTCACTGGCAAGTGTGGATTTGGCTTTCCCTTGGCAAGTTTGTGATGTCAGCGAGCAGACCCAGAAAAAGGGGTGGGTGGTATTCTGGTATCCTGAAATGGTTGGGACATCTGGGTTTCAATCAAAAGCATGAGAAAGGTTTTAGAAATCCGTGTGTGTGGGGGGGGTGGGGGTGCGCGCCCTCCTGGGGATTGAACCCAAAGCCTATGCACTAAGCTACATTTTCAGTCCTGTTTTATTTATTCTGAGACAGGAGCTCACTACATTGCCAAGTAATCCAAGCTAGGCTTACAATCCTCCTGCCTCAGCCTTCCAGAGTGCTGAGGTTACAGGTGTGCACCACCATGCCGACTAAATTTTGGAAGTTTTAAGTCTCTTTAGTATTAGACCCAACTCCTTGGTGTGAGATTTACTTTATCCTTCAAAAAGATCAATCACAGATAGTCACAACTGCCCTTGCTGGTGACAGAGACCACTGCAGGGACAGAAGACAGACAAACTTTTGAGTCCTTAACCTGCTACTCATTAAAAGTGTGATTTGTGTTTTCTTCTGAGGCATTTTTGAATGGGTTTTACTGAAACAACAACAGCAATAACAATAATAACAACGCAAAGCAGCAAAACAAAACAAATGAATAAACAAAAACAGCAACTTGGGCCTATGGTTGCCCAACGGCAACCAAAGCAGAATAAAGCCTGATCTTCATTTCATTGCTGTCTCCTTAAAACCTCAAAAGTGTGGATCAGACCCCTGCCCAGCTCTGCAGATAGGGAGGTGGGTTATTTAGGGAGTGTCTGTCTAAAAGGCGGAAAGAGAAGCCGATTTGCTTTCATGTGTGTAACCATCCCATCCACCTGCAAGACTGTGGACACCAGGACAGGAGACTTGCAGAGAACTCACCTATCGGTGAGTGCCAGCAGTGTCCAGTCACTGCCCTAAAACCACGGTCCCCTGAGATTCCAGCAAAGCCTCCATAGGACTTCCCCCAGTGGAAATGATCACCTTACGGGGGCTCAAATGCTCCCGCAAGCAATAGAAACTTCTGGAGCCATCTCACAAAACCAGAACTACAATAATGATCAACCAGTCCCTAGCACCCCCAGCAAATCTATAAAAGTAGCCCCCATTTTTGTTGTACCTGGGCCAGTCTGATCTGTGGCATCAGAGCTGTCTCCTTCAGCTCCTCAAGCTGATGTCCTTCCATTATTTTTTACTTTCTAACTCTGCCTAATAATCTAAGCCTCTGACACATCCTGAAATGGTGTGTGTGTGTGTGTGTGTGTGTGTGTGTGTGAGATGAGAGTCAGTGGAAGAATCCACCTGGTGACCTGAAGCCCTAAAGTCCCCATCTTCTCCTTGAGGGATCACCCCACTCCCAGTCAGTGATGTGTGGGATAGTTGTGGGGACCATGGTAACTTGTTTCTATTTAGCTTCACTGGCCATATGCCAAAGAAGAAAACCAAAATAGGGGTCTGCAGGACACTGTTAAATCTGGCCTCAGACACAGCCATAGCTGAACCTCTGAAATGGGCTGACACCTTCCCCTTTGGACAGGGGCAAACCACAGTCTCCTGAAACACTGTACTTTAACCTCTGCTGACCTTCTGTAATGGAGTCTCTACCCTGAACTACTCAGAGACCAAGGCAGCACCCTGCCTCTTTCGTACAAGACAGCCCAACTCTCACCGGCACCAATCACAGTTCAGGGCTAACAAGTAAGGTCATTTCCAACCCCCTCTGCAACCTAAAGACATAAATAAGACTGCCATTTTATTAAATGTTTAAACGCATTTGCAAGACTGCTTGATTACACATTTTTCTGGATTGCAATCCTAATTAGTGCCAAATAACTATAATTTTCTTTGTTGTTGCTTCGGTTGACTTTATTCTTGATCAATACATGTTACCCAAAGTTCTCTTATAATAATCTCACAGTAGTTTACCCCCAGCCATGGTCCAAAGCTGCCACTGTGGTGTACTTCGTAGACACATCTAATTCCACTGGTTCTACGTGCTCTACCTCTCTCCTGAGTGATTAGTTTTTAACTAGACAGGAAGGCCATACATATATCCCATGTTCCTGGAGCAAACACAGATCAGTCGTCTGTGATTCTACAGATGCACAAATCAGAGTCCCACTAGGTAGGACACATGAAATAAAGGTCCATGGAACAGAGATCAGGAAAAAGCAGGATTTTAGAATTCTAACTTTAAAAGCTACAGCTTCAAGACACAAAAGTTACTCAAACCCAGTTGAGGTTTTTGTTTCTTTTCTCTTCTCACAAGACACAATACACCTGGGCAATTCCCCTTCCGCTGCAAGTTGGCCTCATTCTCCTGGGCACAGAACACCTCTTTTGGCCTGGACATTGTGCAGAAGGAAGCAGCGGTATTAGTGGGTAGCGGATCCCAGTGTCACTCCCATGTGATTGGTTTGCCTTCTAACACAGGCCATGCGTTGTGTAACTTAACAGCCAATAGGAACACGTCCTAGACCCCCTTCCTGAAGGTCCCCTCAGCTCCATAAATCTATCCAGCTCCAGAGCGTGCGGCACCTCTCTCTCAGGGGCTGACACTATTTCTTTGAATGCGTATTTACATTTTTTGATTAATAAATTCCTTTATGCTTCTCACTGATGCGTCTTTTTGGTTTTTTCCCTTGCAAGAGGAACTAGCAAACCTGCAACTTAATTCAACAGGAGCTTTAGGAATTTCCCAGGACCATGCCTGGTGACACCACCACACCTGCACTGCTGGTTGGAAAGGGACCAGTCAGCTGCTGAGCCTGGTAGCAGGTGCCGGATGACCCATCACACAGAGCTTCACTGGTGGCACCTGGTGATTTGGGGGCTGGAGAGAATGCAGTGCCCCACTGAGGAACGCAGTGTGGCTTCCTATAGTGCATGGGCGGCTGTGTTCCCTGCCTTCTGCCGGTACCTGCTGTTAGGGATCAAGTGTCATGAGAGCCTTTCTACAGATACAGAGACTTCATTTCAAATGTAAATTCGAGAGCAACAGCCCATGCTTCCCCCTTTGCCTCTCTCCCAGGTCGCGTGCTGGGTGTGTGGAGGTGTAAGACAGAACTCGCAGGCCACAGACTCCTGCGATGTGCAGATAAACAGTGTTGCATATCCTGTAAATCAGGAGCCCTCACGGCTCTGCCCACAGGTGCCCACAGTGGCAGTGATGTGCCGGGCAAACGAGCAAAGCATTTGATTTTCGCAGCAACCCAAACTGGACTGTGACCTGTACAGACACGGCATCTAGGTTGTGGGCTCCCTCGAATCACCCCGAAACCACCCCTCCTCCAGGTCTGTAGACAAACTGTCTTCCATAAGACCAAACTCTAGTGCCAAAAAGGCTGGGGACCACAGGAGCACTGAAGCATCCCATCTCCTGTTTATTGTGGTGTTTTCCCAGTGGGATCTGAGGCTCATAAAGGGAAAGTCCTTGCTCCCAGGCTGGCTGGGGAGCAGGGACACAAGCCTCAGAGGCAGTTTCCATCTCTGGAATCCAGAAAGATGGCTCATCCCACTGGAAATGGCATAGGGATCTACTCACAGTGACAGGGAAGAAATGTTTGTTGAACGAATAAATGAGAAACTCCAAAAAAGTCTTATTAAAGTTCAAGAAAACCCTTCCCCCCACATTCAACTATAGGAGGCTGTTGTTTTAGACTAAGCTCTTTTATTAGGTCCCAAAAGACCACATTAAACTCCAGATGGAGTCACTTATGCTAAAATCCCACACCACCAACCTGGAACTAAGTTGTTATCTGACTTACCGAGAAATCGGAATGGAGAAATAGCAGTGAAATTTCCCAAATGGGCCAGTTTCTTTGGCAGAATAATAAACTTCCTCTGCTTCAATACTTACAAACAGGCAAATGGAAGGAAACTCATGTTAATAACTCTATGATTTTTCTAGCCACACTGTGTTCCTCAGCAGGGCACCGTGTTCTCCTACCTCACCAGTAACTCTGAAATGACCGATCTGCTTTTGTTCTCTATTTCTGCTATTTTCAGCCTTTTTCTGTCCATAAAGCCAAGCTCCTCCACTCAGCCTGATTTTACAGAATGAAGTCGCCTGAATCTAGAATTGCAGATAAAGTCAATTAAGATCTTTAAACTGAATTGCAATTTTATCTTTTGACACCTGGAAATTATTCATACCCTGGGACATATTAAGTTGTTACATGAACTTGCAAAATTACAGTCTGGGTTTGTGGGAGACACACACGTCAGTCACGGAACGGGAACCCCTGGTGGGTGACAGCTCCTCCAAGGCGGGTGTGGACAGGTCAGCTGGGACCAAGGAGGCAGAACTGAAGGATGTGTCCAGAGAAGGTGCTGCAGAAGGAAGTGAGTGGTTTACCTCACAGCCTTGGTCACATTTGCCTACCATGCTGTCTCGCAAAAGCAGAGTAGATTTCTAAGAAGGTCTATCCTGAATATTTTGGAATCAAGTTTGCCAAGGAATTCGGTTATTATATAAGATCCCCCCCCCAAAAAAAAATAGCTGGAATCTAATTATGAATAATGTTCAAGATGAAATCTCCTAAGATCTCGCCCTGACCTAAAGAACCACTCTCAACTCCAATTTATGTGAAAAATTGTTTATTCAATGTTTCTCTAGAGCTATACTCTAGAAATATAACCATGAGGAAGGTACATATGATTCTTACCCTCCTGGGTTTCCAGTTTCCAGTGTGAGACTCCTTGAAAAACCAGTGAGAAAAGAGAAAATGATGGATGTATTCTTGCAAGATAATATAGAGTGATAGAGTAATAGAGGATTTGTGTATTAGTTTTTGTAGCTATAATGAAATACTAGAGGCAACTACTTTATAGAGCAAAAGATTTATTTAGCTTAGAGTTTAAGAAGCTAAAAGGCCAAAACACAGGCTCTGGAAAGGGCTATATCACATCACAGTGAGAGCCTATGTGTATGTGTGTGGTCTCTCTCCTCCTAACAAAGCCACTAGGGCTCATTCAGGGGAGCCTGACTTTTTAATGATCTATTTTGCTCACTTCCCCAAAGCAGGACTTCTAAACACCACAGGAGAATTATCAACTGTGCACTTTCCTCCTAATATAAGCATAGACTTAGAGGAACTTGTGAGGGAGGTGAGGGGGGACAAGTCATATGCAAACCACGGCATCAGGTGGAAAGAGGGATAAAAATAGAGCAAAAGCTCCTCAGGATTCAGAACTAAGAGGAAACTGACAACACATCACAGAACTGGAGGGAGGGAGGGAGGGAGGGAGGGAGGACATAAAGAAAAATGAAGAAATGAAAGGGAAGGGAAGGAGGGGAGGGGAGGGGAGCAGAGGGGAGGGAAGGGGAAGGGAGGAAGAGCCTCTTGCTTCTGCACTGCCCTTTCCAGAGAAATCTCTTGCACTGGGCACAGCACAAGGAGGAGGGTCAAGTGTACCCTGCACAGTCAGCTTATGTCCCTCCATGAGGACAAAACAAGGAAGTAAATACAAGTGATTTCCTAAAAAAGCAAACCAACTTTTCTACCCCATGGGTAATACAACTTTTTTTTCTAATTAACATTATAAAAATTGCTTATCTATTAAAACACGCTGCCCATGTTTAACACTAAAAAAAAAATTCTACAATTTATAGATAGCAAGAAATGAAGAAGCAAAGCTTAAATTTTAAAAAGCGAACCACTTGGCTATAAAAAATACACACTTAAATTTCTCCTAGATCAAAGAGGACATAAGGCCTGGAATTATACACTGTTGAGAAGATAGGAGCAGATCCAACACTATGTGGACAAACTCATGAGCTGTGGCATATCTGTACTCACAGGAAAAGACGCAGCATCAAATGCATCACTATTAGGCAAGACAAAAGCAAAATAAATGAAATGAGAGTCATTTCAAAAGGGCAAGAAATCTAGGAGAGGAACAAACAAAATAAATTTGTGGAATTCAAATACGAGGAAGGAAGGGAATTGATAAAGCAGGGACTTAGTCCTTTGAAAAGATGTGAGAATTAAATCTCAGTTTAAGAGCAGAGAAAAAAGACTTCTAAATGCTATTAGGACGGAGAAAAAGGCTTTGACCACAAACATAAAAAGGCTCTTAAATATTTTTGAGACGATTGGAAGAAATGATAATGCAGAAATCTTTCTGAGACTGAGAACACAAAACTGGTGGTCAGACCACTGAAAACCCTGGAAATGTTATCAAGAACTACAAAGCCGCTGTGAGCAGACCAAACAGGGCTGCAGGAAATGTCTCTCTCCCCTCTCCTTCCCTCCCATTGCCTCTCCCCCTTCTCTCTCTCTCTCTCTCTCTCTCTCTCTCTCTCTCTCTCTCTCTCTCTCTCTCTCTCTTTCTGTTTCTCTCTCTGACTGAACACAGGGACTGGTGCATGCTAGGCAAGCACCCTGCCCCCAAGCTATACCTCTAGTCCTTTTTATTTTGAAAAAGAGTCTTGCTAAATTGCCCATACTGGCTTCCAATTTGCAATCCTCCCGCCTCAGCCTCCCACATAACCGGGTTATCAGAAGTGTGCCACAGCACCTTGCTGAATTCTGCCAGCTTTTTAAGGGATATGAAAATGGTTTGGCGACGTAAGCAGAACATGAAAGGCAATGGAAAAGTGGAGTGTTTTCTCCAAGCTTGTTTAGAAGCACAGTTTAGAAGCAGGACGCTATGTGAAAGTAGTCATAAAAACGACCTATTCCATTTCTACGACACACAACAGGGGGCTGGGGCTGCCACTCCGTATAGAGCACTTCACCTAGCATGTGGGAGGCCCTGGGTTAGATTCCCAGTACCAAAAAACAAAACAAAACAAAACAAAACAAAACAAGGCAGATCCACAGGACAGAGCACAGAGCAGCACTTGGGGCTGGGGGGTAGAGCGGGGAAACAAGAAAGGCAGTTTTCCTTAGTGTGTGCATGTACAACACAACTGAGGAGATGGCTGTATAAGCTTGTGAATGCACTAAAAAATTCAATTGTATACTTTACTTATTCATTTGTCCATTTTGTGTACTGGAGACTGAACCTAGGGCTTTCTCATGCTGCATGGAGAGCTCTTCCATTGAGCTGTGTCCCTCCCCAACGCTTCTGATATTTTACTTTAGATAAGGGGTTGGTGAGGTGCGCAGGTTGATCCTTGAACCCACAGCCCTCCTGCATCAGCCTTCTAAGTAGCTGGGATTACACTACTCCAATCTAACTGTATGCTTTAAGCAGGAGAAATGTATGACACGTGACTATATATTAATAAGGCAGTAATTTTTTAAATGATACACAGCAGATGCATACACAAAAGAGAAAATTACACATGAATTGTACTAATCAACTGGCAGTTCACATTTTTATCTAAAATGTTTGTAATTAACGCACCAGGACCAATTTGTGGTGCCTAGTTGTTTTTATGTGTAAAATACAAAGATGGTTCTAGTTTAGATAATCTATTCCTATGATTCAAAATATTAATGCTTCAAAAGAAAAACACATCAACACTTAAATAAATGCCAAAAAAGGCTTGTGGAAACATTTGATATGTGTTTCTAAGAACAAGCATTTAGTAAATTAGTAAGAAAATTTCCCTAACCTGCTGTCTGCTTAAAACAAACAGCCAACATTGGTTGGAATTGGGAAATTCCCAAGGCAGTTCATTAAGTCAGAAATGAGATAAAGATCTACCATCACATTAATGCTCAATATGGCTCTTCAGACTACAGTTAAGGGTAAAGAAAAAAAAGTTACATTTAAAGAGGGGAAATAAAGAGGCAAAATCATACTTATTTGTGCATAAAGACGATTAAGTACCTGGAAAAGTACCAATAAAGTCAACTAAAGTTAATAGAACTCACAAGAGTTTGAAAGAAATAGCCAGTTGTTTCTTTAAGAATGAACTTTCTATTGAAACAAAGCAGACATACCGAACATACACAGATTTGAAGTTTTGTAATCAGTTTCCACAAACAGACCACACCCACGGCAGAAAAGGAAAGGTGAGCAGCCTTCCAGAATCTTCTGCTCAACACCCTTGCTTACCTTAACTCCAACAATAATGATGAAAGTTGCTTATTTTTAAATATATTTATTTTAAAAACCATACTACTGAAGTATGGTCAACACACAAAAAGCTTTATATGTACATCATGGTAAATTTGGGATTGAAATTTACATGAAAAGAATCACATACTAGTTGTGTCTAGATTATTTGAGCGTTTGTTTGATGGGTACACATGCCTTTCATTTTCAAAACTGGCATTAATATCCTCAGATTAGAGAAGACATTGCATTCATAACAATGTGAACTGGTTACCACTACAAAAGACTGGCAGAGGATAGAAAAGAACCCCTGAAAACTAATAATGGAAAAGAAGAAATAGAATTTTTTTTAAAAAGTTAAGAAAATATTCCAGTTTTATAACAAAAAGGCAAATGAGGAAATAAAAGTGTAACAAAACTAAAGAACCAATCCACAAGGGAGCCTTTAACACGCAAATAGAAAAAAAGGTTCAAAAATATGGACTAAAACCAAAAACACATATTAGAAGGGAGGATATCAGTGACATACAGGAGTTTTCAGCAGAAAGTTTCTAATGCCCAGTACAATGGCTAAAAATAAATCTATTTCAAAGCACATCATCATGACATTTCGTATTTGGAATAAAAGGATTTCAAAAGAGGAAAGAAAAGTCATAGTCAAAGAAGTAGGCATCAGAATGGCTCTAGATTTCCCAGTAGTCATGTCACTAGAAAACAATAGGACATTGTCTCAAGTTCTAAGAGAAGTCAAAGTTGCAAAGCTCAATCCAGAAATTTTGGGGCATACAAGAGGTTAAACAACTACTTGAGGAAACAGTGCCCTGCATGGGCCTCCGCTGATGGGGGACAGCCAGACCCAGGCCTTTCCCTGAGAGTCAACGCCGTTCACAGACTGTGGGGTGAGAGAACAAGCATTTACCAGGAAGCAAGCCCTCCCTGTGAACTGGTGCTATGTGTGGGCCACCGCCTGCAAGGAGACAGCCAGACCCCAGCCCCTGCTGGTGTGCATGCTGGCAAACAAGAAGAGCCAAACCCCAACACCCCTCACCCCCATAAGTGACCTGGTCTGGAGAAACACAGGCTGCGATGATAGCTATTGAGGTGAAATGCAACTGGATGCTCCTGGTGCTTTCTTGTTTCATGCACTTTGCAAGTCTAGGACCAGTGGTTGATCATCTGTTCAGAGGATAGCGGTAGGCAATGTGGCATCTAGTTGGGGGATCTCCTTCTAAGGGTGGTAGCCATTGTTGATTCCCTATTGTTTTGTTTTGAAATTCCTGTATTATTTTCATTGTTTTGTTGGGTTGGATTTTATTCTCTTTTGTTTTGTTTGATTATGTGTATCTATTGGCATGAGCAGCTATTTCAAAGATAGAAAGACATATTATGGTAGCCCTTTTGGATTTACTACAATCTTGTTTTGAAGTCCTTAATTGCATTAATTGTTTTGTTTTTATTGGTTCTATTCTGTTCTGTTGATTTTTACCACGTCTGCCTCTGCAGCTAGTTTGAAGACAACAAGAGGCGTTACGCTAACTATTGTTGATTTTGTATTGCTTTTAAGTCCTGTATCATTTACACTAGTTTGTTTTGATTGGTTTTATTCTGTTTTATTTTCCTTGGTTTCATCCTCTTTAAATAAAATTAACAACAAAAAACTACTTAAAAATATGCATTGATAAAATGAAAAGAATAAGCTAAAAAGAAAAAAAAAAAGATATGGGTACAGGCAATACAAAATCCAACCCAGGGTCCATCCCAGGATCACTGACAGGAGAGACCAGAGCTGTGGAGAATTTTTTATGAAGACAAATCAGATAGAATAAGTGGCCATGAGAATCGAGACAGGTGGCAGAGAATTAGTGAAAAGTACACAGAAAACAAAGTAAGCAACCAAACCAAAAGGCAATAGTAAACCCTAGGAAAAACAAAGAACTGGAAGTGAAAGGGAAAATAATCAACATACACCATGTGAATAAGATGTATATCATCATGATGATACAAGTATTAAAATGATGTATAACTCCACATAAGGAATGTAAACATAAGTATTGTAAACATATATGAATAAAACTCTTTTAAAGAAGCCAGGCATTGTGGCTCACACCTATAATCCCAGCACTCTCGAAGGCTGAGGTAAGAGAATCATAAATTGGAGACTAGGTCAGATAGCTTACAATTTAGTGAGACCCTGTCTATTTAAAAAAATGAGAAAATGGGCTGGGGATATAGATCAGTGCAAAGGTTCAGATACAAAGTCTGGTACAGTAAAGAGAGAGAGAGAGAGAGAGAGAGAGAGAGAGAGAGAGAGAGAGATTTTAAAAATTGCAATGTAATGATGGTGGAAAGTGGGATGACAGAAGATTTAATGTTTGTCCCTCTTCCTGGCTCTAAAGCCCTGAAGTCTCCTGAGTGATAAGAATGTCTTTGGTAAGCTAATGACACTGAGGACTCTTGGCTGAGGGGCTCCTACAGAGCTCCCAGATAGGGACTGGTTGCCAGAGGAGTAAAGGTCTCCCCATGCTTAGAGGGTGGGAATCTGGCAGCCCCTACCCTCTCACTGCCACCTCGGAAGAAGCTGGAGGCACAGTATAAATACTATTGGCCAATGAACAGCTTAACTAATCATGTCTAATGAAATCTGCATAAAATCCCCTAAGGGATGGGTTCAGAAGGTCTCCTGGAGAACATGTCCAGGAGCTAGGTTTAGAAGGTCTTCCGGAGAACATGTCCAGGAGCTAGGTTCAGAAGGTCTCCCGGAGAACATGTCCAGGAGCTAGGTTCAGAAGGTCTCCCGGAGAACATGTCCAGGAGCTAGGTTCAGAAGGTCTCCCGGAGAACATGTCCAGGAGCTAGGTTCAGAAGGTCTCCCGGAGAACATGTCCAGGAGCTAGGTTCAGAAGGTCTCCCGGAGAACATGTCCAGGAGCTAGGTTCAGAAGGTCTCCTGGAGAACATGTCCAGGAGCTAGGTTCAGAAGGTCTCCCGGAGAACATGTCCAGGAGCTAGGTTCAGAAGGTCTTCTGGAGAACATGTCCAGACACTAGGGAGGTGGTGTGCTGGAGGAGGGGAGAGAAACTCCACCCAATTTCCTCACACGGCTTCCATTTAGATGTTCCCGAGGTGCACCTTTTAATAAGCCTGTAATAGTTTGCAGTGTGTTTTCTTGAGTTCTAGCACATTATCAAACCTGAAGGGAGGGTTGTGGGGATCCCCGTTTATAGTCATTTTGCACATACGTGCAGGCCACCTGGAGACTCAATCTATGTGCAGCTGGTGTCTAACACGAAGGTAGCTTTGGGAGTCCTTAAAGCCATGGTCTCTGATGCTGACTCTGGATAGCTGGTGTCAGAACAGAATTGCAGGACACCCAGTTAGTGCTAGAGAACAGGAGAATTAGTAGGTTCAGGGGGAAAACCTTCAGAGAAGGAATGAGAAGGTGCATATGTGATGGGGTGGGCACTGAAAAGAGTTAATACCTTGTCTTACATAGTAGAAGGTTCAAAAATAATGTCTCAGTTAGAGAAATAGAGCTAAAATATATGCCACTTAGAGATACAGAGGTTTAAAAAAAGCCGTTTAAGAGAATGGAGATTGGTGCCTCTGGAGAGCAAGCAGAGCCTTGTAGAATATGTATTTGGATTTTTGAACATGTACCTATAAAATTTTTATAAATGTAAAAAAAATGTAAAATATATAAAATTCTCATAAAACATTAACAGTGGTTATCACTGGGTGGTGTGATTATGAGTGATTATCTAATACTCTGTTATATTTTTAATTTTTACAATGAATATTAAATTTACAATGAGTATAAATTCTGCAATGAATACTAACTAGAAAGTATTTTTACAATAGGATTTTAAAAGTTTGCAGTCTCCTAGTCTCTGTCTTTGTTCTTCTCTTCTCTACTGGGCTAAAAGACAAACTCTGGATTAGAAGCAGGGAAGAAAAATTATTCTTACTTCTTCCCCTCCTGAATGCCTAGAGACAAATTATAGAGCTCTAATTTCATGGCTGTCAGACTCTGCTCCTCCTTCTTCATATATTCTTCAGGATCTAAAGTCTTTGCAATTTCAGGTTTCTTCAAGCAAATATAGTTTCTCTGATTTAGATTTAGAGAATTTTTTTCCCCCTTTGCATGGTTCTTAAGTAAAACTGTAGGGCTTGGTGGAGGAGGGTGTGTATGTCACAGTTACATAAACGTTTGCAATCAACCCTACCAATGCCTTTTACCATTGAAGGGGGTTCATCGGTACTAGGATGAAAAACATTGAGTCAAGGAGGAACATGCAATAGCCACAGATGTGTGATGAAGGTGATCAGCCCATCAGACAAAATCATCACATTATTTAAAGCAGTGGTTTATAACTTTTATAGCATCAGGGACTAGTTTCATGGAGGACAGTTTTTCTACCAACTGAGAGCAGAGGATAATTTCATGGTGATTCAAGTGTATTATATTTATTGTGTGGTGAAAACACTCTGTTACTGTTAATCTATTTGCAGCTGTGCCCCAGTACTAGCATCACTGCCTCAGTTTTACCTCAGATCATCAGGCATTACATTCTCGTAACAGCATAAGACTTAGATCCTTCATAAGCCCAGTTCATAACAGTTCCCTCTCTCCTATGAAAATCTAATATGATGCTGATTGGACAGGAGGTGGAGCTCAGGCAGTGATGTCAGTGATGGGGAGTGGCTAGAAATACAGACTAAGCTTTACTCTATCACTAACTGTTCACCTGCTGTGCAGCCCAGTTCCTAACAGGCCACAGCCTGGGATTGGGGACCCCTGCTTTGAAGGTTCCAGTCATTTGCAAACACTACTATAGTGATCTGGGTACCAGAAGTCCAAAAAGAGCTCTAGGAGCTGAGGCATGGGGCTTGGTCAGGCCAGGAAAGAACTTGTAGATTCAGAAAGGTGGGTTTCAGGGGAGGTGGAGCCACAATGTGCAAGAGTTTAGGACTTAAGAGTGAACAACCAGGATCCTTTGAGGGAGTGATTGGCAACAGGAAGAAAGTCCCCTGGCTGCAAACAGGCCAGGATGTCCCACTCAGACTACACTGCAGGGTGCAAATACCACTCCAGGAGCCTCAGGCTCAGACCACAGGCCACAGGGAAGAGGAAGCTGATTGGGTAAAGAGTGAAGTCCTGAGGTCAGTCCTGAAACACAGTGCCTGCCTTGCTCTGTACATGGACATCACTTCTTGGGTCACAACACTGGGCCCCAAGCTGCTTCTAGGCAAGCCCACCCCAGCACCTGGGCTGAGGCTGAGCATGCAACTGAGAATATGGGATGAGAAAAGGAGGTCTCCAAGCAGGGCAAAGAACAATCCATGGAACTGAGGGCAGGCTGAGGAAAGCAAGGTTTTGCATCTATGCACACTCAAACACTAAAACTAGCACTGGACAGCAGCCCGGGGGAGCCACTGTCATTCAGAAATCCCCTTCACTTTGTTCTGGAAAAAGAGGTCACAGCTGGAAAACTGTTAATGTGCTTTTTCTCTTCTGGGCTGTCTGACCTCTGCTATAAGCCACAGGCCTGTGACTGCTGTGTTTTGTGATTCCTTTAGCTCTTTCTTTAAGAGATTTTGGCTAAACTTGGAGGATCACATACTGGGGTCTAATAGGCAGAGAAGTCCCTCTGTCAGCTAAAGCTGAGTGGAAAAAATGAAGCAGTGACCCAAACAAAAGCCCAAGAGTTTTGACCTATGGCCCATATGGAAGCAAGAGAGTGAGGCAGGTGGTGACAGGTGACCAGTTTGGACTCAGATAGGAAAGATGCCTTCCAGTGCATAAGAAAGATGGTGGAAGGGGGCATTTGCTCTTATTTTCCACGGGGGCTGTGGAAGGAACTGCCCCAGGGTGGTCTCATAGCCTCCATCTTGGCCACCTTCATGGAAATGACCACAATGGCTCTGGGTGGCCATGTGAGCTTCTCTGCTCAAGTCCCTAGGAAAGAAAGGGTAGAGGCTGAGATGGAAGCCAGAAGAGTCGCTGGTGGCCCTTCCAAGAATGGGAGCTGAGTCTGGCATGGGGGGTGGGGTACATGGCACAGGCTCAGGGTCTGCAGCCAGCAAGATGGGGAACCACATCAAAAGACCCTGACCATACTGAGGCCATGGTTAGACATCTGCAAGGGATACCAGCAGTGCAGGGAGTAGCCAGCCAGGGACACTGGCCAAAGAGAAGGGTGTTACATACAAGGACCCACATACCCAGAAGTCATCCTAGCAAATCTGGGAAAGGTTAGGAGGCAAAGAACTGAGAGATCCCAGAGATGAAGCATCCTGTCCAGTAGTCAGGGCACTTCCACAGGGACGCTTTCAACTCACAACCCAGACCAAGTTGCATTCAGACAGGAGATGAAGCTGACTTCTGAAGCAGAGTCTGCCCATGTAACTGGGACTTCAGATTTGCTTACAGTCATTGCTCCCCCTGTAAGCCAACATCTCCCACAGCCACCACATAAACCACAGTGGGAAATCCGGATCATAAAAGACAGTCAAGGAGCATTTCATTCCTCTTTCCTTTAAGCGAACTTCTTAGGCACCCAGGGGTCCACTGAACTTCATGCACAGAAGTTAAACTCTGAAACACTGGCTTGGGCATCCAACCAAGTCCACAAAGGGCCTCCGGGTGGGGGAGCCTTGCCAGCCACTCTCAAAGGACTTTGAAGGGGCCACTGCTATCTATATCAAGCATGGCCTGCAGTTACGTTGTCCATAACAGTTAAACAAGCCTGTCACAATCTCTCTGCTGCTAGGAGGACGTACCACTGGAATGATTTAATGGTACAGGAGCCCAGTCTTCTAGGAGAAAGTGAAGTCGACTGCCCCTGACCATTTCTGTGCCTGGTGGTGGAAGTTATTTTTAGAATTATGTTGACAGCAAAAAGAATGAAGACTCTGACCTAAAATTCCGAATAGATATTGCAAAGTATCCATTTCCCTACTTGAGAAACCCTAGGTCCAACTCCTGTAACCTTAAAATATAGGGCTGGGCCAACAGGATGAAAAAATGGTTCTTTGTCCAGTGGGTTAACAGCCAGTGGTCATTTGTGTATGCTGGACTCTTGAGAGTTGATTATGTGGCACAGGAAGAAATGTGGGCTCTGTCAGTAATTATAATTAATTTCCCAACCTCCAAGATAAAATTCCATTTGCTTTCTCTCCAATCTAAGAGAAATGAAAATAGTCATGGGTTGATGTAGTTCCATAAATGAGAGAGAAAAGGGTTGGAACCCAGCTCCAAATCCAGACTAAAACATAACAAAAGTGCAACTGGCCGGGCCTGGCTGGACTCGCCAGCCTTGGACGGAGAATGTCAGCCCCAGAGAGGACTGCTAGCCTGGCGGAGGTAGGGAAGGGGATATTTGGGTTTGAGAACACAAGGAGAGATTGAGAAGTGCAGTGAATGTATGAATTTAAAAACTTTTTTACAGTAAAAGACACATTGCCATTAACTGTCCTCAAGATGCCCCCCATTTCCACCAGACTCACCCCATCATCCTTGCCTCGTTCTGAAGCAGTTCTGAAGGTCCTTTCACGAATGTCTTTACAAAGTTTGATTTAAATATATATATATATATATATATATATATATATATATAGATAGATAGATAGATAGAGAGAGAGAGAGAGAGAGAGAGAGAGATTGTGAATGCAACTGCCAAAATGCTGTCCAGTGAAAAGGTAAAACATAACCGTGTGTCCTCATCCACTTTATTCATCGTATTTGGCACTGTGACTTCTAGCTCGTCCCCCAAGTCAAAATGGCTATGAAAGAGAAATATTTCAAACCAATTCAGGACAAGGATGTGGTCGCCGTCAGCCCAGCTAAAGACACTAGACAGTTATAAACTGTATCATGGCATTTCTTCCAAAATATCTCCTTAGCATCTCTAAAAAGTAATAATTATCAAGGAGCAGGAGGCCCGGAGACAAGAGAAGGACTTGGCACTGTGATGTAAAATCCCACCCGAGGCGGTCGGGAGTAGGCGAGAAACCAAGAAAGGCTATTTCCTGCTGACCTCCAGCTGAGAGTCTAGCTTTTGGTTCTGAGGGGAGAGCAAAGGAAGAGCAATGAGAAGGAAGAGCAGAAGAAGATCGAGCATGAGAGGGCCAGTGCATTCTGGAACCATCTGCAAAGGGGGACTAAAGATGTCAAACTACGCCGCGGACTTCAGTGGACAATCTGAGGGATGGTTCTGTCCTCCACTGGACAACCTTCCAGAAGGATGAACTGATATTCTTTGCTTCTTTTCAGTCACTGAGTTCACATCTTGGGGCTCAAAATGTGGAAACATGGACAAATGTGGGGAGGGTGAGACACAAGCAAAATATCCTTATTCTGCCAAAAACAGAGGTTGTGCAGATCAGTCCAGCATGCAGAGCCACAGCGGCTCCCAAGCCGTGTCTTATGACAATACCTCTTCCGGTAGGAGAAGTTCCTGAGCCAACCGTCTGTTATCCTGGGGCCTCTGGGTTTGTCCCTGAGGAAAGCAGAGCTGAGTGGAGCTGCTTTAATTGCTGGCTGCGAACTGCCCTGCAGTCTTGCTTCTGTAGTAGAATTCTATTAATGGAGACATTTGATTATCGTCAACACCTCCTGCCATAATTTCAGGGAGTTTATAATTAGTGTTTTTCATCCAGGGACCAAACATGTTTTATGCAAATCTTCTACTACTGGAACAGTACACCATTCAATGCTGGTGCCGGGTTGGTTTTATGAGTAAGAAAATGAAAATCTCATCTACTGACCTTTAGGGTGAAAGTCTCACCTAATGACACAGATGCCATGGGAGACAAAACCCCTGGTGGGTCACCCCTGTGTTACTGGAAGAGAGGGAGGGGACGAGGAGAAGGTGGAGAACGTCAAACTCCTTCACCAGGATTCTTGGCTTCCTAAAATGCAACAAGGCTCCCTGGGCTCCTGAGTGAGGCTGTCTTACCGGCCCTCCTTTCCTAAACCCAAGCAGAACTGTCTGTCATAGTTGTCTTCCACCCATCCTTACCTACCACCTGGGCAGCTGGACAGGTCACTTGCAGAGCCTCGGAACGCCACCAGCCACAGGGGGTCTGGTTCCACGTGGTGCTCACATTCTGCCGCAGCCCCCTTTCCTTCCCTCCTTCCTTCCTTTCTAGTTCGACAGGCATTACTTTAGAAATTTATTTCATAAATATCATCACTATTATTCTTGATCAATAATCACAACCACAGACAAGTACGGAGGCTGTTTCTGCCGCTTTTGACGTAAGCACACAATGTGGTGCTATTAAATCAGGCTGGTTAGCGTATCTCATCTCACCTGTCATTTTTCAGGGTGAGATATTTGAAAATAATTATTTTTGAAACACATACTACCAGCCTGGAACTGGCAGGCTGCAGGGCAGTTTGCAGCCAGCAATTAAAGCAGCTCCACTCAGCTCTGCTTTCCTCAGGGACAAACCCAGAGGCCCCAGGATAACAGACTGTTGGCTCAGGAACTTCTCATACCGGAAATATGAGAAGCCTGGAAAATTGGTCAACGCCTCCTGAGACAGAATCCACGCACTATACCATTCACTTACTTAAAGTGTACAAGTTAATGGGTTTTCATACATTCACAGAGCTGTGTAACAACCATCCCCTAAATCTACTTTAGAACGTGTCTGTCATCCCCAAACCCCACTCTCATTAACAGTTTTTTCCCTCTTCTCCCCAGAAAGCAGCAATAGACAATACCTACACTGTTCATGTCTCTCTCTAGCTTCACACCTATGTTTAGTCTGTCTCACCGGCCCAGTGGACTGAGGCGGGGCTCCTTGATTCGCTTTGGAGGCCCTCCCTGAAGTGCACCCCTGTCTTCATGCATCTGGTCTCCTATCCTTCCTCTACTTTCAGGGCACACTTCCCACCTTCATTCACCTCCCAAGCTCCCAAATGACCCGGCCTTGTGTACAGCAAAGGTTAACACGGTGGACTTGGGGAGAACAAACTCGGCACATTTCAAAGGAAGAACTGGGCCCTGACAGGCCCTGGGAGACAGATTGCACTAGGCCTTTGCAATGTCCAGTGCATCTTTGCATCTCTGAGACCCCGGCTGGGCTTCACTGTTTCACTTCAATGGCGATGGAGTAGCGCAGACCCTGGTTTGTCTAGACCTGAGTCCCAGACATATCCCGTGACAGACCTGTGACCTTAAGCACCATGGCTCAGCAGTTCTGTTTATAAAAAGTGGATAATAACACTTATCAAAGATAATAATACTTACGTCATAGGACTAGTGTAGGGAATAAATGAATTTGTGTTGTGTAAAACCTAAGAGAAGTTTGGCACTTGGAAAATTCCAACATTCGTGATGGTCTACACACATAAAATTACCCCTCACACAAGCCCCCTCTTATCTGAGCCAAAGAGCTATCACATGCATGAGGGTCTGTATCTCCAACCAACATCAGAACTCCTCGGGACAGGAGAATCACGTCATTCACAAATACTGTCACCCTGGCAGTGCCGGTCACAAAACAGAGCAAACAAATGGTTCCTAAAATATATTTGCTGATGCATGAAGAAGACATCTCTATTTTAAAGCATAAAAAACCTCTGATTTTTCATGTAAAGCTTTCCTCTTGTGTAAGCTGGTTACATTCCTCTAAGGAGGGAAAAAAATAACCTTGTGTTCCTATACAGGTCTATGCCCAGATCCGGGATTCCAGCCACTGTAGATCCACGCCTGCCCTTTCAGTGAAATGCACCCTAATGGGCTCTAACAGCTCCTGCAACTTGTAATTTATTATCAAATTGTATGTTGGATTAGGGATTGCTAATTGTTAATCATCAGTTTGAATTGGTTATTAATGAGTAATGTCACTAATTACAGGCCACCTAACACGGAGAAGGGAGGCCTCCCTGTCACCCCACAGAAGAGAGCTGACTCAGCTTGGTGCGCTGTTGGCAGTGTGCTGTGAAATGTCCCATCTGTAACACCGTATACCCTTTCCTCTTGTGGGGAAAGTGTCACAGCTGGAAAGAACCCTACAGATCAGCAGTTTTCCAGCTGTGAGCAACAGGCGCAGGGCTAAGCCAGGCTGTCATGAATCAATCTATGGCGCACCTAACCTAGAAACTTGCAGGCTGAATATCTGAGATCCTTCATTCTTATCTTGATTACTTTTTTCTTTTTCTTTTCTAGTACTGGGGAGTAAACCCAGGGGCTTTTTACCAAGCTACATCCCAAGCCCTACTTTATTTTTTTTTTATTTTGGAGACAGGATCTCACTAAGTCACTCAGTTGCCCCAGCTGGACTCAAACTTGTAATCCTCCTGTCCCAGTCTCCCAGTGTACTGTGATTATGGGAGTTAGCCACCAGCTCTTATTCTTAAGTAATGGTTTCTCCTCCTCGTTCACAAGGAAAACACAAGTCATAGAGCACAATCTCCATTTCTGCTGTTCAAGATCAAGCCAGGACTTAGGTCCTTCGGCCCCACCCTCCTCCTCCCACTTCGGGACCATTCTTTCCCAATCACCATCATTTTGTCCTCTGTCTTGGGACTTTCATTCTCTGCTTGTTCTGTACCCTCAGATGGACGCAGCATTGTCCCTTGGCATCTGAGGGGGGTTGGTTCTGATCTTCTATATAAAACAGCACGATATTTGCATATAACCTACACACCTCCTCCTGTGTACTTTAAATCATCACTAGGTGGCTTAGAATACCTAACACGATATAAATGCTGTCGATTGTTGTGATACTGCATTGTTTAGGGAATCATAACAACGCAAACAGTCTGTGCAAGTTCAACACAGCTGTATTTCTTTTTCCTAATTTTTGATCCGAGGTTGGCTGAATCCACAGAGGTGAGATGAACACACACACAGAGGGATCGTTGCTTGGTGGTAAGACAGGTTCTTTCTGTCTGGCTGGGGCTGAAGGTATTCAGATAACAGATGTTATATTCAGGGAGATTATGCAAAAAGTTCCACAGACAGCTAAAAATGATTAGCTCACTAGTGAGGATGAGCTGAGCAGGTGGAGTTTGGGTGATGAAAGGAGGGTTCCCCTAAAACACAAGTAACATGCAGCATTCCTAAGATCTAACCCTAAACCTGCACCCCCCTCTGCAGGGAAAGGGAAAGGGTTTCCCACCATCTAACTGCAGGTCTGGTGTCCCCTCATGCTTAGGAAAAAGGAAGTATCCTTTGGGGCCCAGGAGAGCCCTTGGGAGAGGGTGGAGTAGTCAGCTCCTGGGTTTCAAAGAGGCACAAAGGTGTGTGAACCTCAGAAACCAGATATGGAACCCATTGAATGGATATGGGCCTGGCCCACTTTAAAAAGGATACCGCATCTCCAAAGAAGCAGTAAAGTACTGATGTGTGTTACATCATGCATGAACCTCGTTAAATTCATGTTGATCAAAGGAGCCAGACTCAAAAAGTTGCATACTGTCTGATTCCACTTACATGAAATGTCCAGGGTAGGCAAATCCACAGAGACGGGAAGTAGATTGGCAGCTGCCAGGAGCCAGCAGGAAGAGGAATGGGGAATGGCTATTAGTGGTTTTGGAGGTCTCTGGAGGGATGAAAAAATTCTGGAAGCAGAGAGTGGCGATGGTTGCACAACATTGTGAATTACATATTTGGAAATGGTTTAAATGGCTAAAAAAAAAAAATCATAAACCAAACTAAACTGAAACACAAAGGGATACCTTAGACAATGTTCCCTGGGCACAGAGAGCCCAGCAGTAGATGGATAAGGGCTAGACCTGAAGGCAAATGCCCAGGGCACAGGGAGAGGCCAGTTGGCCAGAGTCCAACAAGCAGTTTGGAGCTTCAGATTGCTGAATCCGCACTCAGGCACCAGAAGTACTATCTGATTGCCCAAGAAAAGAACCAGCCTTAGCCACCGCTGACTCAGCACAAAGCCTTCCTAAGCCAGTACCACTCACGCTGGGAATCTTCCACCCTCCTTTCCTTCTTTCCTCCTTGTTTGGACCCTGGTGGGTTTGGACACTGATTCTATGGAGAACATATGAAAGAGGGAGAGAAAGAAGGACGATGGTGTGTCCCTCACTGTGCATGATCAGCCAGTGGCTGGCTACAGCGGGGAGATGGGAGGAAGTCTGCATTTCAGTGAAGGTCATTACTACCCGGGCCCAGACCACTCCAACAATGGAACTGAACCCCGTTTAGGACTTAAAATGACTGCAGGGCTTTTTTTCAACCTAAAGCAGTAAGAAACATCCTGGGATTTGCTGGGGTTGGTATCAAGGGACGAGAGGAGGACTCACCTCACTGAACGAGTTAAATGGAACCAAAGGAAACAGCCACAGGGGTTTTAAAAATACAGTCACGTGCTGCAGAGCAGTGATGATAGTGGTCCCATAAGATTCCAACGGAACTGAAAAATGCCTAGTGCCTGGTGAGGACAAGCCTGCTGTGCCAGGATATAAAAGTGCAGGACATGTAATATGTGTGGTACATAATACTTGGTAATGAATGACTATGTAGCTGGTTTATGTATTTACTGCACTACACTTTATTGCACTTTTCTTATTATAAAGTTTACTGTAAAGCAGACTTGGGAGTAGCCAGCAGTGGCCTGAGACATCTTCTTTCCCGCATAGAGAGGTCACCAGAGTCTTGACCAACCCCATCCAGGTTTGCGTAAGAACCTGACGATGTGTCCACAGCAGGGAGATCATGCAGCAACGTGCATCTCACATCACAGTTCCATCAGTAAGTGACTCACAACCCTACAGCCTGTAAGTTCCCCTTGCTCAGTGGATACGCCGCGTGCATGTTTCCATGACTCCCACCCTAAAAGAAAGTGCCTGCTATTTGGTTTGCACCATCCTACCCAGTTGCTGCCACTCTCCTAGTCCAAGCCTGCCTTGAACATCTCAGGCACAGAATCTGCATTCGCTCTCCTCACTTCTTCCTGCATCATTCATTCTTCCACCCACTGCCATCTGGCTCCAAAGGCAAACACTCCCTTAAAGTGATTTCACTTGGGATCCACTGAGCTAACTGCACATGCCAAAGGAGGGCATTAGCCTTCCTGTTGCATCCCTGTGACCCATTCCCTTTCCTTTTTTACCCTGGTCCTCCTGCCTCGCCAGTCATCCATTCCTTGTGAGTCTCCTCTATGAAGGCTCCCTTCATTGCAGAAATGTGGCCGTTTTTCCTCTCCTTCTCTAAAGTAGCTCTGGGAAATCTCATTCTCTCTCTGATTATTTGTAAGCCCTGACCACTTTTCTGGATCCCAGATGCCACTCATCCATCCATTCATACAATAAACACTGCTGGCATGCCTGGTAAGTGCCAGGTGCTCATTAGGCACTGAGGACACATCTGTGACATGAACAGCCATGGCCCTGGCTACATAAAGCATACAGACTAGCAAGTGATAAAGACAGGCTCTGCAGCTAGCAAAGCCAAGGAGAAATATTGTATGGGGCAGTGGCTGCTGATAGAAGTTCCTTAGGAGATTGGATTCACCGCAGCTACAAACATCAGGAAATATATTCAAAGTACTATCCACTGACATCAGCTCAGGGGAGTATGAATTATGGCTTTTATCAAATTGCCACAGAGATCTTTGACTCAAAAATGGTTCAGATGCACTGGCCTAGAGGTGGGTTACTGAAACGATGTCACACTGGAGCGTAATCAAGGCTAAGAATCAGGTTTAGGAAGTTCTCTAAACAGAGGCGTGGGCTGGGTTGGTACTTCATTGACTTTTCCAGGGAAAAAGCACAGTAGGGGGGCTGTGGACAAGACTGAAGGCAGGAGGACAATTTCTACAGTGTCTCTGAAGCTCCAGGAAGATGAGGCCATGCTGGATTTACGACTCTGAAATGTACTTCCCCCGAATTTCCCAGTGCCACAGTAATACCACAGGTCACAGGTGCTCACGACTCCTAGGGTGAGAAGGACCCAGGAATGAGGTTCCCAGGAATGACGACACTCTACAGGAACAAGTGCACAGCAAGATCGAATTCTAGGGTCCTGAGGGGCCAAATTCAACCCCAAACATGTTGCTGAGTCCTCATAATATTGGAGAAGAGGGATTTATTTTGCCAGCATTGAAAAATCTAGAAATTTCACAAAGTTCTAGATTTATAGCTTCTCTTAAAATTCAGAGGGCCTGATCATGTTGGTGACGCCAGAGCCGTCATGCAGGGCTGGTGGCTATGGCCCCCCTGGATGAGACACGTGTTTTACAATACCCCCAACTCCAACCCTCATAGTGTCCCTGGCCTCCTTCAATGGCACCTAAGAGCTCAGCACGTCTAAGACTATGGTGCAGACCAATGAGAGCAGAGGTCAAACAGAAGCCTTGTAAAATAGCTATTTACCAGGCAGGAGAAAAAAAAAAAAAAAAAATATATATATATATATATATATATATATATATATATATATATGGAAAGAGAAATAAGGAAAGAAGTAAAACCAAAAGAATATAAATTCCCTCAATGGAAAAAGCCCTATATTATTTTACCCTCAGGGAAATCTAGTATCCAAGACACATCTAACATAGTACCATCTGGATTACGAAAAGTTCGCTTCATCTCACACTTTACTAGAGTAAAACAATAGCAATTAAAATTTTGGCATTATGGGTAGAAGGAAAAATCATGCCTGAATGACTAAGAAACCACATGAAATCTGCTTAATAACATCAGAAGGACACTAATATTTCTTTCCTACAAATAAATATCCCCATCAACTATTAACAAATTAGGCATTTGAAAAGTTAAGATACATTAAAAGGAGATCATTGGTATTTGATTGTTTTGTACATTAGAGATGCATGTACTATTAATGATGCATGATCGCAACCATTTTCTTGAGTCTTTTTAAAGTGCATATTAATCATCTGTTAATGGTATCACGACTCATGTAACAGAAGCCCGTGTTTCACTTAGTGCTTTTGCTACTTGGAGACAGCCATTATGGATGCTGGCTGGGCATTCCAAAGCATTCCTTTCTCTCCACTGCAAGTATGTTCATTCTCCTATCTGTCATGGCTGGAGGCCAACCTCTTCGTAAACATCAGAGAGGACATGGGAGAAAGTATCATTTGGACAAAACAGGAAACCTCTTTAAGTCCATCATTTGAATTTCATCTCCATAATATCTGAAGGTCAGTAGGTCTTCTAGTATTCACCATTAAGGCGTAAACATTGCTGAAGGTGACATCTTGGCTTTCAATGCTGTAGTGATCAGTCTATGTTATAAACTGCAGACAGCCAAGGTGGCCCTGCAGCATTTCCTGAATGAAGCAGGTAGGAACAGAGCTACAAGAGCGCTTCAGCAGAAGAAAGAATCAAAGACTTTTCCTGGTATGAGAATTCTCCCATAATGGTTTTATTCCCATGCAACTTTGCAGCTTTCAGTTTGTGCAGGACAAACAAGGCACAGAGTTCCCGGATGCCATGGATTACACCCAACGTAGCATAAAGGGGAGCACTCTTTAAAGATCCTGTCTCCTTGGGTTGAGACTTGATTTAGACTATTATATGCTTAAGGCACCAAAGGGAATAATGGCCATCTGAAATGAATGAGGAAGATATTTTTGAGACACTGACAGTCCAAAGAAATCCCTAAAAGAAGCAATGGTAAGCATCATAATCACCATAGTTCTCTGCCCCCTAGGAGTAGCTTTTATGTGCATAAAAGGTATCCAAACTTTCACCCAGCACAAAGGCAACACTATTCTATGACACTACCCGCCTTCTCACTTGAAAGGGTAACTCTTTATGTATCTACCTCACAATAAATCCTATGACCTTCTGCATGGCTGCCTATGTGTGAATTCTTTCTCCGAGAGCACAAAGAGCCAAGGATGGAGGAGTGAGGAGCTAGTTCTTCAATGCACCAGGGCCCACCTTCCTGGTGACAGGAAACACCTAAATTATCCAAGGTTCCAAGTGTCACACACAGCAGTCCCCACTAATCCAAGTGGTATACCTTCCAGGACCTCAGGAGATGCCCGAAACCCTGGAGAGTACCTAAACTTATATGTATTATATTGTTTTCTGTATACACACATGTTAAAGTTCAATGTATTACCAAGGTACAATAAAAAAGTTCAATGCATAGATTAGGCATACTAAGAGGTTAACACTACTAACAATAAAATAAAACAATCATAAATTTAGCATACTAAGTTATATAAAACTTATGAATTGTCTGTTCTAGAATGTATTGATAAATATTTTTTGGGCATTGGGTGCCTTGAGGTAACTGAACCTACAGAAAGTGAAGTTGTGTCTAAGGGGGGATAACTGTATTGTTAGAAGTAATAGGTGAGAGGAGTAAAAAAGTGTGAGTATTGCTACCGATATAAAACTTCCATCATGACTGTGTGTTGCAGTTTAGATCTGAGGTTCCCTGCAAAGCCTCATGTTGCTCAGAGGTGAGACTGGTAGAAGGTGACTGGATCATGGGGTACCACAGCTGACTTTCATGGGGTTTTGTAGGAAGAGGTGTGTTATGGTTTATGTCTGAATGTCCCCCCAGAGCCTCATGCAGTCATGGGGTTCTATTTCTCAGAGGCAGTTGAATCTAGAGTTTGTGGTTGATTCACTGTCTAGTGCTGGGATTATGGGTGTGAATGCTACTCCCACCAAGGTGGATGACCTACATACAATAAAAGGGGCAGAAAGAGTCTCTTCTCACACTCCTCTCTTTTTGCTCTTGTGGCTTCTGCTGTCTTCCAGCCACCATGAACTATTGCTCTGCCATGTCACCCTGCCTTGGAGCCAGCTGAGTATGGACTGAAACCTCCACAAACAGTGAGCTCAATGAACTTTTCCTTCCTTCATTTTGGGCATCAGGTATTTTGCCTCAGCAACAAGAGAAAAGTAATAAGACAAGGTGGGTCACTGGGATGTCACTTAGAAGGGTATCTCTCCCTCTCTGGCTCCTCTGTTCTCTACTTTCTGACGACCACAATGCAATGTGAGAGCAGCTCTCTTCCGCCAGACCCTTACACCATGCTGTTTCTGCCTTAAGGACAGCCGACCATGGACTGAAGCTCCAAACTAAAATAAACCATTCCTCCTTTAAATTGTGAGTCTCCCTGCCTGGCAAGTACAAGGTCATCAGTTCGATCCCTGGTACCAATAAATAAATAAATTGTGAGTGTCAGATGTTATGTCTCAGTGACAAGAAAGGGACCAAGACACTGCAAAAGCTGTGCTTGAAAACCAGCCAGAGAAATGAAATGAAATGAAATGCCCCCACTTAGCAAGAAAATGATGATCTCAGGCCAGTGGTCCAGGAGCATCATGTACATCCTGCTGTGCCAGCCGAGGGCAGAATTTCCCAGCATCCTCCACAGCTTCTTATTACTCTTGAGCCTGGGAACCCACTGGTCACCAGCGCTTACTGGCCACATACCTGATGGGGAGAGAAGGGTCTCCGGCATCCCACCAGTCTTTTGGGGGGCTGATGTACATGCACCACAGCTCCCAGCTGTACCCGTGGGCTGAGTTCTCGTAGCGCTGTACCTCAAAGTTATCCTGCTTGATGTTGTCAATGGAGGGGAGGATCACTCGCTTCCGGTTCTCCTGGATGCGGGATAGGACAGGCTCAGCCCTGCAACACAGAAAAAGTGAGATAAACGCTCTGTCCTGTGCGACCACCAGGAATGAGGAGAAGCAATGTAGCTGGAAGGCTGGGCTTTGGACAGGCTGGACCGTAGACAGAAGCTGAGGTTCCACAAGCCAAGTGACCTGCCCAATGGCTTTGATGTGTGTAACATTGCTGAGGCTGGAATTACTACAGGGGTGAGTGTGTCAGCTGGGGAGCTGCAGAAGGAACTCAAAACTCAGGCTCTCCTCCCCAGGAAGTGCCAGGCCTCTCTTTTGTGGTGTCAGTGTCCTGGTCCTGTATGATTTGCATCAAGCTACAGTTTATACAGTGTCATAAGATCTGCCTTAGGTCACTGTCTGCCACCTCTTTTTTTTTTTTCCTTTCCCTGCTTGGCGCTAATTCCTTTTCCCAAAATAGGTTATTTCTTCCCTGGATGGCTTGGTTTGAATGAGCATTTTACTAGCTTCTTTGTGTGAGTGACTATTTCAGTTGTTTTAATTGATTATTTAATTGATTTCTTAAAAGGAATCTAATTGAATTGGTTAGCAATGGAAAGCCTGGAGCTAATTACATGCAAAGGCAGGCACAATCCTGCCTCTGTCGCCTCCGCCTCAGGACTGCATCAGGGCTAAGTCAGGGATCTGGCTCCAAGTTCAAGGTGTAGCTGGCTGGTTGAGAAGGAAGCAGATGGTTGGACACCTCCGCCAGCGTGGGTCTCTGAGGCAGGCACAGGAAGGGATCATTTCCCATATTTGAGAAGGAAAAGATGGCTCTCAGAAGCCGGAGCATTAATCTCCCAGCTTAGACCAGAGCACAGGCTTTGGAAAAGAGTCAAGTGAAAATTCCATTCCTCTGCATTATTTGGAAGAATAATGAGAACACTCAGTCTATAACTGATCTCTTTTCATTTGCAGCTATTGAATTACCTGTTGGCTCATCTCATCTTTCTATTTAAAATGAGCAATAAAATATACGCTGGGCCATTTAATGCCTTAGTACTTCTGTGCACCCTACACAGGCTGAAGCCAACTGGAACCAACCCCCCCGCCACGGCTTCTAGGTGTCTCCAGAGCATCTCCCCTTCTAACTCTTCACCACGCCACTCTCCTCTGGGAATGCCCTTTCCTGCTTGCAGAAAGTCTGGCCATCACAGAGGCTCAGATCAAATGTCACCTCTTCCTAGAAGTCCCCCCTAACTCCCCCAATAGGAAGGTCTCTTCCTTCCTCTCCATTCTTAGACCATTACCTCCACTTCTCTGAAGTTGCAATGCCTCTGCCAGCTGCCCTTACTCATTCTGAGCTGCTGTTTACCAAGTACTTCCACAGAGCTAGGCACCATTCTGAATGTCTAATGTGTGCTGGTTAAAGCAAACTCCAACAATCCTACAAGGGGGATACTCTGGTCATCACTTTACCAATGAAAAACCTGAGGCCTAAGAGGGTTAAGGGACGTGACAGAACCAGGTTTCTAACCGAGATGGTCTGGTTTCAGACCTAGGCCCTAAGCTCCTCTGCCTCTTTGAATGGGCCATGCATCCGCCTGGATGACTGGGCACCACAGATGGATGCTTCCGGGTCAGCCCATGAGTGAAAGTGAGTTACTGAGAGTGGGGGCAGAGTCCTTGGTTCAAATAATGCTTCTTTAGCTGAGGAGTTGGCCTGATTCTTTACAACTCTTCGCATTTATCTGCTCTCCTCCCTGCTAGCATCCTGCCTATTACCATGTGGCCTCTTGTGCTTCCATGGAAGCGAACACCCTCTTCCCCGATGTCCAGCTAACAGGAGCATGAAGCCAGGTGTGGTGACACATACCTAGAATCCCAGTACTCTCGGGAACTGAAGCAGGCTTATCGTAAATTTGAGCCCAGCCTGGACAAGTTAGGGACTTGGTGAGATCGTGTCTCTAGATAATTTTTTTTTTTAAAAGGTGGACCCTGGATGTCAGCAGAAATGACAGTCATAGCTGAAAAGGCTTTAATGGCCACTGCAAATTTCATCAGGTAGTTCTTTTAAATGAGCCACCAAGGGGAGGACTCCTTGAGTGGCAGGACTAAAGGACATATCCCAACAGAGTGACAGACAGAAAAACCATAGCAGACTGTACACACAGACAGAAAGAAATGATTGGGGTCCCTGAGACTGGAGATCATCACAGCCCTGTGACACACTGAGTAATAACCCTGTGACACACTGTGTAATAAAGAACTATGAAAGGGTTTTAATTCAGAATGGGACACATACCACTGTGACTGTTACTCCTGATTCAGTGGCTTCACTGGATTAAGAAACAAATGTCCAGCAGTTAGTAAAGCACTGGGTGTGTGCAGGTGGGACCTTGGGCTCTATGTCTGGTCCCTGCTGCTTTCTCTCTGGCACTGTTCCCTTGCTGTTTCCTGTCCACTGTGAACCCAGCAGCTCTGCTCCTCCGTGCTGTGCGTGAGGGTGCAAATATGAGCCAAGTTCCTCCTTGAAGTTTCGAGTGTCAGGAATGGCATCCAGCAACAAGAAAGTCAATCGATACAGTCATTGTGATGGAAGTGCGGAAAATGAATCTGAGTGGCTAAGACAAGCCACTGCGGCCATGGCCAGAGATAGACTAGACTAGACTGGCTTCAGGGAACATTCAACCATCACTCTCGGGAAACAGAAAGAACAAACTGTTCAGTCGGAGCAATGAAAGTGTAACTTTCTTGTCCCCTTACAGAGAATTATGGTGAGTTCTCATTACCATGTCGTGTTTGCTGGGAGAGGATGGTGGCAGTGGTGATAATGGGCTGAATGCACAGCAGATAAACATCTTCCAGCCTCCCAGTTCCATCCCAGAAAATGGTCTCAGCTTATTCTTTAATCAACCCTTCTTTATTTTTCCAGGGGCCCCAAAGAACCAGGCAAAACTTCTCATCTCCCAGATTCTAGCACCTTCTGGCCACACTGCAGATCCCAAGTGTCCCTGAGCTTCAGCGTGTGACCTACCAGCCAGCAGTAAATTCCACGTGTGCGTCGAAGAAGCCAGTGACCTGGCCAGTGGCTGCCTTCCAGCCTTCGATGCGCGCTCGGATCAGGCCCTCTCTCTTCTGGTTGCGTACCACCTTCACCAGCCCGGGGTAGCGCTTGTGGACGTATTCCTCCAATGGCGCCTTCAGCTCCTCTGCAAAGGACGAGAGGCAAGAAGTCCATCAACAGGCATCTCAGATTTGCACCCCGCCCACGGTGATACCTACAGGTCCTCAGGAAACTCAGCTATTGAGAAAAGGGTTTGTGGGTCAGTAATTTGAGTAGTAAACATAACCCAGGAAGTCTGGGAGTCAGAAGACATGGCTCATCTGGGGTGGCTACATTCGGACAGCATACAGTGTACACTGCTGGACAGAAAGGAAGCCTAGCTTTTATGTTTCAGCCGCCCCAGGCTGGAAGATGTCCTTTGACATGTCAGTCTTTGTGGCCCTTCCTATTTTCTTAGCTAGGCTTCCTGTCCTCTCATGGTCCCTAGGTTCTGCTTTTCAATTTCTAAATGGCATAGATGCTTCATACAGAATGTGTCGGAGATGGGGGACCCAGACTCATGGTCATACACCAGCCTCAACATCAATAGGGCTCATGGTTTTCTTACGATGCCAAAGAAGTCTTTTTCAAGTAGTAGAAATGATACATTGGTGGCAGAAACAATGCCCTTAAGGATTGTACACCTGCTTTCTGCAGTAAGTCGGTGCCAAAATGCATTATTTCTATCATCTAATTTAGTCCTTATACCAACTTAGAAGATTGCTAAATTAATTCTGTTAACTAGTGAGATTCATTCAACTTTGTACATAAGATGCCATTTAAGGGAAGCTCATGTGTCCCAAGGTCACACCTAGGAATGGAACAGTTGAAACACAACCTATCTGCATCTGTATCCACAGATGAGAAGGTTGATACCTATGTGGACATAAGAATCACCAGGTAGAGGGATGATGGGGAAGGGCTGACAGAGAAGAGGGTTACACAGGCACACCCCAAGCATCTGCCCTTGGACATTGTTAGTCACTCATGTCCAGGACAGCCCTAGTGATCCACAGACAAAACTTTAAGAAACACTTTAGTCTTTGGCTTTGCTGTAGAGAATGCTAAAAGGGTTAAATTACGGCTTTGCTTTGAAATTTCCCCTAAAGTCTCCTGAGTCTGAAAGGTGACTGGACCACGGGAATGCTATACTCATCAGTAAGTCCACTAGCTGAATGTGCTTGTAGGAGGTGGGTCTGGTTGGAAGAGGTGGGTCACCTGGAAGCTTGTATTCTTGTCCCCAGCTCCTCCCTTCTCTCTCAGCTTTCTGGCTGCCATGCGTTGAGTAGCTTCCACTATGTTTTTCTGTCTTGGAGTCAGCCAATCATGTACTGAACTTACTGAAACCATAAGCCAAATAAACATCTGTTTATTTACAGGTCAGATTTTTGTCCTAGCTGGCAAAGCTGACTAATATGGGCTGTATTACCAGACATTGTCAGATCCTTTACTCCTTAGGTACCCATGGCAGCTTTTGCCAACTCAAAGCCAAGCATTTGCAGTATATGTAGAGACTGACCTCTTTGTATCACGGAGGAAATGATACAGCCACGTGACTCAGGAAGAAAGGCAGGGCGTGGTATGTTTGAACGAATGGGGGTAAGAAGAGTCCAAAGCATATGGAGATACAGAAGTTATTGTCAGTTAAAGACATGGATGATGGGGGTTATGGACTGAATTGTGTTTCCCCAAAAAATGATCTGCTAAATTCCAAACTCCTGGCACATCTGAATGTGAGTGTATTTGGAGATAAAGCCTGTAAGAGCAATGACATCACCAGAGTGGGCCCTAATCTAATCTAAACTGGTATCTTTAGAAGAAGGGGAACTCTGCCACACAAAGAGATACTGGGCATTCATGTGCAGAGGGATGACCCGGGAAGGACTAGCAAGAAGGTGTCATTTGAAGGCCAAAGAGAGGGACCATGCTTCCAACAGCTTGATCTTGAACTTCCAGTCTCCAGAACAATGAGAAAATAAATGTCTGTGATGTAAGCCACCCAGTCCATGGTATTTGTTGGGGTAACTGAGATGACTAACTGAGAGACCATCCATAGAAAGATGTTACCATCCTCAAGGAGAAAGATGGAACCTGGCAGTGGAAGGAGCACAACCTTTGACCTCCAGGAGATCCAGAGTACAACTGATGGTGAGCTGGAGTCAGCCTTGGACTCAGATCCAAATGCCACCATGAGTGACCCTGGATAAGTCAGGCAATCAATTTGTTCCTCATCTAAAGAAGGGTCATAATAATGATCATAATAATGATCGTATTCATCTCAGAGATTGTGAGAATGACATGAGTTGATACAGAACAAACGCTCCAAATCATCCTGTGAATAGCATAAATGCTCAACACCAACTGGCTAGTATTGATGAGCACATCCTCCTTTCTCTCCCTAGAGAGACTAGGCCAGAGATTTAGCAGCATCCCTGGGAGCCTGAGAAGGCACTCTTGAGGTGACAAAAATAGGCTTATAAAAGCCATAGCTGTGGTTCTCCTACTGTAAATCACATCAGCATTCATCAGAAATGTTGCTGGGTCCTCCTCCCTGGTTTCACTTTCAGTAGGCCTAAGGTAGAGACCAGCTATTTATGTTTACATTGTAAGTCTGAGGGTTCTGAGGCTTTCCTATGAGGAACCCATGTTAAGAACCAAAGAGTTCAAAAAGCACATGGCAGCCTTCGCAATGCTTGACACATAGTGTGTAAACAGTATTAGTTATGGTTGGCATTTTTGCCTGCATTGCTCTTGTTTACCCTCATCCCAGAGTTGGTGAGGAGCCAATGGAGAAACTGGGTCGTGAAGAATCCACTCACTGTGTGAAAAGGAGAGCCAAGCAGTGGAGCTTGAAAAGAGCCAATGAATTTTTAGCTTCTAGAATCCACCTACTGACTTCATGTTGGGTAGGTACTCCTGTTGGTTAAGTAAGCAAGGCTGTCAGGAAGCAGGTTGGTGCTATAGTGTGGATGTGGTCTGTTTCCACCAAAACTTGCTGAGGGCTGATTCCTCATCAGGAGGTGACACTTCCAGGAGGGGAACAGGTCACAGGGGATATCACACTCATGAATGGATTAACACCTTTCTCAAGAGACTGGGTTAGGTCTCACTGGAGTGAGTTGGCTCTCGAAAGCCTGCCTGAGTTGCCACAGCAGCAGGCTGTTATAAAGCAAGGGCACCCCTAGAATGTTGGCTCTTCTGCACACACCTGCTCCCCATGGTTGCACACATTCCCACCCTGTGACATTATGTGCCAGGTGTAGCAGCCTGACCTTGAACTCCCCTGCCTCCAGAACTGTGAGCTAAATAAGCCTCTCCTTTATGATTTACTCAGTCGCAAGCATTTTGTTAGAGCAGCACAAAACAGAGCTGGATAGTTGGCCAGGTCATTCTTGCTTGGGTTTTCATTTATTCCTGTGAGTGCTGTGTGGGTGACCTAGGAAAGGGCCAAGGAATGGCCATGGACCTGTGGGTCACTACGATGGCAACTCTCCCACTCCCTGGAGTTGGTGCGTGCTGGTGGGAATCTCCGTAAGCTCAGGGGACATGTGCCGTATAGTGAGGGCACAGCATCATTCCAAGGGGTCACCTGCAGGCACCATCAACCCTCAACTGCCAGGCAAGCTGAGACTAATTGGAGCTCTGCCCAGGAACTGGCTTCAAGCTCTGGCTATGTCGGGTACCAGGTCTAAGTCGCCAGTGATTTCCTCATTTGTTAAATGGTAGCAACTGAGGCTTTGGGAATGTGAAAAGGGTAAAAATTTATGACATTGGAGAAAGACAGTACTTTTTTTTACATCCTAAAGCTACTGAAATATAGATACTAATGGCTTATAAAAGTAAAAAAGGATGAAAGGATAATACTCAATCATTTGGCACAAGCCTCATGGCTATTTGGAGTAAATGAGGAGCTATATTTAAAGCCCTTATTATGTACTCAATAAAAGTTATTTCTAATAATGGGACTATTATTTTTAATATTGTAGATTCATTTTATAACTTCCCACAAACCACAGCTTGTCTTCCTTTCTAGTCAATATTGGTTTAAAATCCGGGAACTGCTCTACCCCAGACAGGAAATGGGAGACACCACTCTCATTTTTATAAGGTTCAGGGATGCAAGTGAAGCCATTGCCTGGGAGGTGTTGGAGGATGCTGAGGGAGATGCCACAACCCAACTAGCAGAGTTAAGAGTACATGGCTTCTACCCCATTCTACGTAGTAAGATTCTAGATTCCAGAAAGCATGAGGTTTCTTGCCAAACAAAAAATAATTCAGACACAAGTGTTCCCTCAAGACACTTCCAATCTACTTCAGGAGGTGAGACATGCCAAGTAAATGGAACTAAGGGACAAAGAAAAATGGCCACACAGGAAAATGCTACAGGGAGCAACAGGAAGGGGGAGCATTTTGGCTGCAAGGGATCCTAGAGGAGGGATCTGTGCAAAGCTTTGCACCATGATACTCGCACACAGAGAAAAACATGGGAGCACAACACTGGATTCACTTGGGTTAAAAAAAAATCACAGACATCAAAGTTTCTATTTAGGCAACTAGGAAGGTGTCATTAATTTAAAAGGGAAAAGGAAGAGCAAGAACAAGCTGACGAGATGATTCGGGGACAGGCTGAAGTGTCCGTGGATGTTTAAGGATGGACAGGTGAAGCAGAGCAGTGGTCCAGAGAAGGGAAGATGTCAGGGACAGTGATGAGAGATGATGGAGGATGACAGGGTGATGGTTCCAGGGATGGGATGAAGAAAACTTTGAGCCACACCTTGAGGACACATACATTCAGAAGCAGGAAAAGGGAGTAGAATCCACACGAGCTAGGAGCACAAAATATAAAGAGCTGAGTTTCTGAGAGGAGGCTGCGTGCACTGACTTTACATACACCCGCAGTGATCCTACATGGACATGAAGGATGTAGGTTCTGTCCTCAGAGGGCTACTCAACAGCCAGTCTCAATTCTCCTTTTTAGACTAATGACATCTTCCTACCTGCATTACTGAAAATGAGAGCTGAGAACAGGCCATTAATCTGGAAGATCGGGAGTTTCCTGCCTACACTGATGATAGAAAGGACTTCCCTTCTGGTTGCTGTGGGGATGCCTGGGGATATGGGCAGCGCAGAGGGAACTGGGTGACCTGAAGAGCTTGGGGAAGAATCCGGAAACAGCTGGTCCTGGGAGAACACGGGGTGACAGCCTGAGGGCATGGGGTACAAGATTTGGAAAACAAGAGCTATCAGCCTTATTGGGGGGGGTGCATGTGCCCAAATTCATATCACAGTGAGCCAGTGCACAAATTAACCAGATAAAACAAGGCCCCCAGGTTTACCATAGAAGCAAATAAATCTCCAACCTGAATGTGGTTAGAAAAGTCCCATCTGAAGCTGGTGTGGTGGCGCGTCTGTAATCTCAGCACCCGAGGAGGACGAGACAGGAGGACTGAAAGGAGTCAGCCCAGCCTGGGTGACTTAGAAACTTAGCTAGACTTTGCCTCAAAATAAAACACAAAACAGGGTTGTGATATAGCTCAGTGCAAACGCCTGGCATTTAATCCTTGGCGTTACCCTCTCTCAATAAAAAAGCTCCACTCATCAACTAAGGTCCTTTATCACACTTCACGGGTGAAACCACTCTTGCACAATATAAGAACAGCAAGGGAAACATTGTGTGGGTTGTTTTTTTTCCCTCACCAACAAACTCCAGAAAAAAACAAAACAAAAAAAAAAAAAAACAAAGCTTGTTTCTGCAAAGATAAATGTTTACCTTCCAGTGTTAGATGAAACTCAATATCAAATTGGCCTAATATCATCTGGGACTCTTGTGTTCCTTTAGATTTTGATAAACAGTACTGTGGGTAGTCAGGAGGGGAGAAGTAAACACTGCCTGTGACCAGCAGGGACCAGCCAGGGTGATACCTTTGCTCCTTAATAATAAAAGAAACACTTGTTCAGGATTAAGGAAAGTAAACTGGCAATAAGAAAGGTGCAAACAGCAAGAACTCAAGCAAAACACATTATTACACCGTTCTATCCGGAGCTGGTGTTTGCAGAAGTATTATGGAATACACTGTCAGTATGTGCCAGGCCCTGCTCAGGAGCGAGGACTAACCTAGCAGATTCATCTCCATTTCCAAGCCAATGCAAGAAGCCCAGCACCACGGGTAGGCAGACTTGGGAAGTGGCCACTCAGCCCAGGGTTGTGTCAGGGCTGTGGGTCGAGGATGGTGTGCAATTTCCCCTCTCAACCCTCACAGAGCTATTGAGCCTTGATGATGAAATCTACTAAATATTTTCCTTCTTTCTCAAGGAGTTGGAAGAGTCCATCTAAGCTCAGATGAATGTTTCTCCAAGTTTAAACAGCATTAGAATCACCAATCACTCTGAAGGGCCTCCCAAAACCTTGCATTTCTAACAAGCACCACGGGTCTGCGGTTCTGATAACCCATGCAGTTAGGTAGTTCCGGATAAGTGATCTCCCCCTGTCTAATTCCATCTGTGATGAGTTACCCCGGTTCTTTATGAATTCACCCCAGTGTGGGGTGTGTGTGTGTGTATGTGTGTGTGTGTGTAACAGGACTCATCCTGAGCAAATGTTCCAATTCCTAGAGATGCCTCTCCCTCTTTTTCTGTTGCATGTACCCTTCTTATCCTGTCTTACAATGACCTTCAGAGATGACCTTAGAGAATTTGCCGTGCCACTCGTGGAACTGGAAACTTGGCTGCTGGCCACACTTGCCAGGAGCAATCTCACAATGAGGTCACCCTTCAGCCAGGACCTCAAATGTCCCAGGCTTCTGATCTCACTCCCATGATTCCTATTACTAATATAACAGCCTCTCCTTACCCAGCATTCTCAGTAGATGCTGAAACCAACTATAACTCTGAACTCTACATGCATGATTTTTCCTACACAAACATACCTGTGATAAAATCTAATTTGTGAATTAGGCACTGCAAGAGATTAACAAGAATAACCAGCAATAAAACTGAACAATTATAGCAATATGCTATAATAAAAATCTGCACTTTGGGGCCATTATTTGGTAATGTAATGGTTACTTGAACACAATCACCATGACAGCACAAAAATAGTTGATCTGACAACTGATTCTGCTACAAGTAACTAACAGGTGGTGTGATGGCTTAAGTCTAGAATATACCCCTAAAATCGCATGTGTCCAGAGGTGGGCTTTTGGAAGATTACTGGGTCACAGGGGGCTCTACAAAATCCACTGGTGGATCCATAGCTGAATGTGCTGCTTTGAGGTGGGCCCCACTTGGAGCCAGCCAACCATGGATTGAAACTGTGAGCCAAAATAAACCCCTCCTCCTTTAAGTTGAGGGTGTCAGATATTTTGTGCCAGCAAGGAAAAGTGATGAAGACAGATGGGTACAGCCAGGATACACTGGACAAAGGGATGATTCACATCCCGGGGGAGGTAGAGTAGGACAGCATGTGGTTCATCACATGACTCAGAACAGTGCACAATTTAAAACTTAAGCATTGTCTATTTCTGGAATTTTCCATTCCATATTTTTGGATTAAGACTGAATGCAAGTGACTGAACCTCTGCAAAACCCAGGCACAAGAAATCTATTATCCCCCTAGTCCTATAATTCTACCCATGTTCCTTCTGCCACCATCAGCACCTATTTCCCTGCTGCCACTCTCATGACTAACACCTCCCTGCCAGCAGCTGCTAGGTTTGGACGAGCGCTCACCAGGAATGCATGGGTTGTGACAGCTGGGATGAGAGAATGGCACATATGGCATGTTCCAATTAAAAAACAAAACAAAACTCTGCTTGTGAGCCACATTCCTCAGAGTAAGGGTCACCTGGGAGTGGCTGAAATGCTAGTTCTCTGACTCTTTTCTGAGCTCTCTCATGTGGCCAACCCTAGTAGAGCTGATTGGCAGTTTGGAGAATTTTTATGCAAGCTCCAAAATGTCTCAAAAGCACTGGTTGCGTTTCACCGATAGCTGAAATTTATAGTTTGGGCTATTAAAAAAAATATACAATTAAGGCAGGTGTGGCAGCACAAGCCTACAATTCCAGAGCTCTGGGAAGCTCAGACAAGAGAATTGCAACTTGCAGTCCAGCCTGGCAACTAAAGAGACCCCGTTTTAAAACTTAACATAAAGTTGCAAAAAGGGCAAAGACCCTGGGTTAAATTCCCGGGGGAAAAAAAAAATCACCTGCATTAAGTACCTTCATGATGTCATGCAACCCTCACCATTATCTACTTCCAGAACTTTCCACAGCCTCAAACATAAATGCCACAGTTTCTAAGCAGCTGCTCCCCTTTGTCTTCCCACAGTCCCTGGCAAACACTAATATGCGCTCTGTCTCTATGAGTTTGCCTGTTCCGATATTTCATAGAAATGGACTCACAATATGAAGCCTTCTGTGTCTGTATCCTTGGTCAATTGTGAAGACGGGGAGAGAAGGGTGATTTGTGAGTGTTAGTGCATGTGTGAGGCTTTAAACCCATTGGTCTCTGGTGATCTGACACCATGTTCTGTGGTCAGTTGGTTCCGATTCCAATTCTGGTAAGTGGCATAGCAGCTCGTCCCCAGAGTGCAGCCTGAATGGCATCTAGGCTCCACCCTGGCTTCCTGCCAGCCTCTTTCTTCCAGGGAAGATTCGTGTTATTGGTGTGGTTTTCCTCATATCCCCGCAAGTCACTAAAAGCTACCTCTGTCTGGGGGACACTTAGGAAAGACTCCCCCTCCCCAGGGGACTTGTTCCTGAGCTCCTCCAGGCTGGGACAGGGGGCTCCAGCCTCCCAGGGGGCAGGTGCTGTCCTGCTATCTTGCTCATGGCCCTCAGTCTCCAGGACATTGGCCTCTGCTGTTTCCGATAGACTCTCCCAGCTCATGGAGGTCAGGGCCTTACAACAGTCAGTTCAGAAAAACATGGCCGTCAGCACTGAGTTTCAGCATAGACATTAAGGAGAATACGCTACATTTCAGTAGTGCCTTTTTTCTTAAGAGATTTTCATATTTTATATACGTAAGTTTCAGCTTTGAAAGAATACAAAAAAATAGACTTAAAACACCTGGACTATCAGGTGTACCTGAAAAGATCTCTATGCTTAAAATAGTCACCCCAAAAATGTAGAAAAGCAGCTATACAAAAAACCAATAACATATTTTTAAAAAATAGTACCTTAAAACTGAAAGTCAATGGAGCTGAGGGAGAAACCTGATATGTATCCTGGTCATACGCTATGTGGGCACTGTGGTTTACATCTAATACATGCCCCAAAGTCTCATGTGTCCAGCCATGGAGTTTTTGGAAGATGTTAGATTATGGAGTGTTAGACCATTAATGGATTCACTGATGAGTTCATAGCTGAATGTGCTAGGTGAGGCCTAGTTGGAAATGGGTCACAGTGGGCATGGCCTGGAGGGGGATATGCTTATCATGGGCTCTTTCCTGCTCTCTCTGCTTCCTGGCTGCCATAGGTTGATTGGAACCTGTCAACCATGAACTGAACCCTCTGAAACTATGAGTCAAATAAACCTTTTCTCCTTTCAGCTGCAGGCATTGGGTATTTTGTCCTAGAGATGTGAAAATAACTAATACAATAAGATTCCTTTCTGTTAAATGGAGAAGTAAGTGTGGACACTATGGCTAAATCTTGGAAATTAATCTGGGTTGTGTGATACCTGCAGTTTACACAGTTTAGGAAAATTCTCTTTATGAAAAAGAAAAATCCTATTTAAAAATTTATGAAAATATACATAGAGCCAGGCCCCTCAGATAGCTTTCAAGGAGGTCCATAAAAGTGAGGGGCCCAAGGTGGAAGTCTAGTCAGCTTCCCAGCAGAAGACCCCTGGTGAGGCTGGCTTTACCAATCTCAAGTTCCTTTTCTGCTGACCATAACTGTTTCTCCAATATTTGAAGAACTACACTTGCCTCTGTCTATAATGAAATATTTATATCCCTAAATTGCTAACCAAGCTGACTAAAAATGTCAGCTAATCAGGAAACGCTCCAGAACAAGATTCAGCTAGATTAGCTCCCTGTTCAAAATTTAACCAGGCTGTGTTGCAAACTTGTGACATTTCCCAATTTTTGTTCTAACACTTACTGTATTAAATATCATATGCTGTTTTAACTACTGTACCTATTATATTTACTACCTTTTAATTCTTTTGACTTTTCAATTTGTATTAATATGTTTTAAATACATAATATTTGCATTCACCATGGGGCAATGGTACCAATACATAGACATTTTAATGTTTTACTTCCTGTTCCCCTTGGGACCCTCCCATCCTCTCCCCATCACTGTCAGGGCATTATCATCTCCATTTTATGAATGAGGAAACTGAGGCACAGAGAGGTTGCTATGGTCTAAACATCTGCATCCTTTCTAAACTCCTAAAATGAACTTTAATCTCCCAGAATGGTGCTACAGAGATGGAGCCATTAGGTCATAATGGACCTAAGGTGATGATGTGACAGTGACCTCATAAAGGAAGCCTGGAAAAGCTTGTTTGTCTTCTCCACCTGTAAGGACCAGGCCCTCACCAGACACCAAATCTACTGGAGCCTTAATCTTGGACTTCCCAGCTCCCAAGACCGTAAGCAATGGATTTCTGTTGTTTATTAGTTACCCAGTCTATGATATTTTGTCATAGCAGACCTCAAGGATGAAGACAGCATCAGTGACTTCCCCAGGGTCATGGTTGCTAAATGACAGACCCTAGCCTCTGACTTCCGCAGATGTGATAATGTGAAAACAACTTTCTTGCTCAGGTGGCTGTGCTGAGGTCTGACCCCAGCTCATCCTCAGAACTGGGTCCTTCTGCAGCCTCTGCAGCATCTAACAATTTGCTCACAGATGAGTTTCCGGGGTGCATAATCAGCTCCACCACAAAGGGTTACTAGGGACCCAGAACAATGAATCTCATTCTACTCTGCACCGGCTGCCATTGGCACTAATTCCCACTGGGGAGAGTGTGGATTCGAATGGAAGCCACGAGTGGGAAGTGGGCTGATGCGTGGTGGGAACAGTGGTCCCACTGATTGTGACCAATGTCTTCTAAAGCAGAGGTCAACAGGCAATCAGGAGCACTGAGCAGAGCAGGCAGCATGGGTAGAATGCTGGACTTCCAACTCCTGCAGACAGCACCGCCAAACTCTGACGGAGCCAACGTGGTACAAGAAACACATATGGATGTGACAGAAAAATATAGTGTGTGTTTAAATTTTTATAACTTTATTATAGTAAAAGCTCCAGTGCCATGAATTCCCCGCAAAAAAACTCCCCCTCGCTTTGAATACACTTAGCCCATACACTCACCACTTTCTGGAGCAGTTCTGGAAGTCCTCTTTCAGGAGGGTTTTTACTTGCACTGTGGTGGCTCTACTGATGTCCTGAATTCATCCAAAATGTTCACCTTGCACGTCACTTTGATGTAGGGACAGATCCAGAAGTGGTTTAACGCGAGACGTGGAGAATAAGGTGGGGATGAGGACACGCGGTCCTGTTTTTTGCAAGCCTGTCTTTCTGCTGCACAGTGCTTGCCAGCAGCACTCACCCTATTTTTAAACAGACCTCAAGGACACTCCAGCACGGCTTCAGAAAGGGGCAAAGTAACACTGAGACTGTGGGACAACAGTGCACAGGCCGTAGGAGGAGTAAACGGTGAAAATAAGGGGCAGAAGCACACAAATAATTACACTGCAAGGTGAAGGCACGCAGGCTTTGTGAGGAACGGATGATTAAAGCGGGCAGATGCACACAGGCTGTGTGAGAATCCAATGGCTACATAAGAAGTTACATGAGTCAAGTATTTTGTGCCTATGTCCTTTCCCCTCCCCCAAGAAAATCTGCTTAGCTTTCGCCTGCTTTTTTTCTTTTTTTCCCCTCTTACACTGATGTTCTAAATAAAAGCCAGAGAGTTCTCAGCGTGGTGGCTTTTTTCTTCTCCCAGATAGCAGGGTGCTCTCGGGTGAGAAACAGCCCCTCTGGGCCCCTCGATGATTAAACCAAGTCTCTTCATCTCTTCGGGTAATGTTTTACCCTCCCTGCCGCTGCCCACAGTAACATGCTGTGACAATGAATGACGACGTGTCTCTTACTGTAAAAAATTTTTAAAAACTTAAACATGCACCATATTTGCCCATCACCCCTCATACTTTGTGACACACCCTGCCATCCTGACACTGAATTCCTCAGCTTGGAGAAGAACCACAGTGAGGAAGCAACTATGTAAAATTGCAGGATGAAATAACACAGAAATCGGCTTATAATGCATATTTTATTCCCGGAGCATCTCTCATCAGCTTTGTAGACTTAAATAATGCACCTGCTAACTGAAGGGGGGGTGGGGGGAGCAAAAAAAGAGGCAACAGGAAGAAACTTCAGGAAGAATAAGGGGGATTTAAAAGAAATACTTTTATTGCATAGGAAAGCGTTTTAAGGGCAATTCCACAGTGAGATCAAAGCAAGGACAAAAGAAAGCTAAGGATGGCAAAGAAAAATGAAAAGAGATAGGTATAAAATACCAAAACGTTAAACTAAATATATCTCACCCAGTTGTGCACTCAGGAGAGGTGCTCAAAAAAGTAAAGATGTCTCCTCTTTCCTTTGTTAAGAAATCTTTCTCTGCTGCCTCTTCCATTTCGATTTGCCACTTTCAAAAACAAATACTAATCATTCAAACCAGGGAAGCATCTTAATACCTAGAAGTGGGGCTCCCAAGTTGTTTCCCCCAATTAAAAGAGCATTCCCCTATTTTACCCCAGCAAAAGGCAGTTGAAAGCCTGGTACTTGCAGCTGATTCTAATAACATGTGAATTTAAGCAATAAAATTTGTCACCAGGCTGGAGTGTGTTTTTCTTTCATCATGTTTCTTATTTACTGCGATATTGATTCTGAATGCTCTGAAACTAGCAAATCTCTTCCTTGAAATAGCAAGAGTCACTCATTAAGGAAGGAGAGCAGAACAGAACACAAGAAATGCAAAGATCTGAAGAGAACGGGGATGCATTGTGAAGACTGGTCACTTCTTCCTTGACTTTTCTTTGAGCGTAGCTGGCAGCCAAGAGTAGAATCACTGAAGCAAGTTATCTGGCCAGTTTTCCTGTCCTGACCGTTGTGGGGTCTCCCAGAATTACAGCTCTTGGTTCCTCAAGCTCTTGGCACTGTGGGCTTAAATATTCTCAGAGGCTGATACGTTTTGCCCCTTGAAAGTCTCATGTGTTTGGAAGATGATTAGAACACAGGGTGCTGTGCTCATCAGTGGATTCATCCACCAACGAACTCAGTAGCTGAATGTGCTGTCAGGAGATGAGGACTGACACATAGCAGGTCACTGGGGTGCAACCTGGAAGGGTGAATCTCCGTCCTGGCTCCTCCCTTCTTTCTCTGCTTCCTGGCCATCATGATGTGAGCAGTTCTCTTCTGCCAGACCCTTCCACCATGCTACTTCTGCTTGGGAGCTGGCTGATGACACACTCAACTCCGAGCCAAAATAAGCCTCTCCTCCTTTAAGTTGTTAGGTGTTTTGTCCTAGCAACTGCAAAATGACTAAGACATGGGCATAGATGAAAAGTTCACGTGAGCGTGTTACATGGCATGTGTGTTCTATAAACAACCTGAGGAAGACAGTGGATCTCTTGTAGCCCGTCGCCTGTGTAGACTATCAAGATGTACAACTGAAGCACAGGAAGTAGCCAATCAGAAGAGATGTGGATTGGAATGCCACTGCTAAACATTCTGGCTAAAACTGCTCTGCTAAGGCCACAGCACTGTGACAGAACAATTCCCACACTTCACGATCATTGGGGCTTGAGGTGTGCAGAAGTAGTACTGGGTTTAAGTACATAAAGAATGCACAGCACAGGAAGAAGAATGGTGCAGAAGAAGAATGACAATGCAAAGGTTTCAAGGAGGGACAGTGTCTTGAGACACAGGACTGTATCCTGGGGATAGCTGGTGAGGTTGGGCCATATCCTGGTCCAAAGCATTTAGCTTGATCCCCTGGATGGCGGTCAATATGGATAATAAGGGTTCCTACTTTATAGGGCTGGGCTGTGTTTTGAACATGTTTTGTCCCCAAAACTCATGTTGAGATTTAGTGCCCAGTATGTCAGTGTCAGCAGATGGCATCTGGTGGGAAGTGTGGATCATGGAAGTGCAGCTGTCATGCATGGGGCTCACTGGCTTTCTCCAGTGAGTGAGTTCTTGCTCTTCCAAGACCAGGTTAGTTACCGTGAAAGCAAATTCTTATATTTTGTCCTATTCACCTTACTCAGCTTTCTCTCCCTCCATTTCCACCCATGCCCACTTCTGCTGTCCACCATGAGTTGATGCAGCATAAATTCCTCACCAGAAGCCAGGAAGACACTGGTGCCATGTTCTTGGATTCCACAGCCTGCAGAATCATGGGCTAAAAGAAATTTCTACCCTTGATAAATTACTCAGTCTCAGGCATTTAGGTATAGCAACAGAAAATGGACTGAGACAAGCTGTTTCAGTGCTGAACAAGACCATTTATGCCAAGTGCCTACCTTAGGATCTTGCTCATAGCACAAATCAATAATTGTTAGCAATCATCATTACTTTTTAAACTTTTCTATATAGTCTGTGTAGGTGCAAAGATGATAGGGAAAGCTTAGAAAACTGAGAGTCAAATCTAGAAAGGATTTTGGAGGGAGCTGCAAATTGGAAAGACTGGGAATTACTGGAAGGAAGTAGAGGCAGCAGAGGTAAGAGACCAGTTGATTCTGGTTCTGAAAACTAGGATGGTTGAGTTGTAACCTCAGCTACATATACTCTGGCTCTGGGGATGTGAGGGTGGCCCTTACCTTTTCAAAGTTGGAGCTTCATTTAAAAAGGAATGTAAAGATTCTCTCGGTGTCAGCAGGTGTCAAGCCCCAAAAAGACACATGCATGCCATGTCCTCACCTCTCAGGATTCTTGGAGGTTCTGCAAGGGTAAGCAACCAGCAAGTCCCTGCAGGCTCAGCAGCTGACCTCCTCTCCCAAGTGTTAGAAATGTATAAGCACCCAGCACCTAGCACCTCACAGTGCTGAAGGAAGCCTGAAGCCCTAAGCCTTTCAAGAGGCAAGAAAAGGATCTGCTTGGGCCGGATATGGCCTCTTGGCACACACCCTTCCAGACCCTGCTGCACAACCTGAGGCTAACGAGCTGTTGCCCCAGAAAAACAGACCAGAGCCTAGTGCTGAAGTGATCTATAGACACCCAAGTCCTTGTCAGCTTAACAAGACACCCTGCTTTTCAAATAAAAAAACAGTGGATTGGGAACACTGCTTTTCAGGGAACAAAGGGGAAACAGGCCCCTGTGGCTGACAACTATTTCAACCTACCCAGGGCACCCTTGCTCTACCTCGCCCCATTCTGGGCTGGGATGCTTTTTCGACTCCTCCATTCCTCCCTCTCTGCAGATGCTCTGCATTGTCAGAGAATAACGAAGACTTGCCAATTCACCACTGCTTGCTGGGGACTGTCCCTTCTCCATCCCGTGACCCAGCAAGGACCTCCATTGCTAAGACTCTACCTCTGAAACTTCAATCCTCTCATCCATTAGGACACATCAAACCCCATTAGTACAATGTCCTGCCTACACCCCAAACTTCACTGCCTCTAGACCTCGATCTATGCACTTCCTCGCACTGCTCCTGTCTCCCATTTTGACATGTTCAAAGTCTTTCATGGCACAATTCATGGGCCACATCCTTCACAAAGGTGACATTAATTTCTTCATCTTCTGGGAAGTCCAAGCAGAAGTCCTCATAACGTTGTCACAGTCCCGTGGTATACCTGTCTATACAGCCTCCCGCCCAGCTTATTTTACTGACTGCATGGACTGGTGTGGTGATGCCATATGTGGCCCCCTAATCCCCTGGCCACAGCTGAAAGGTCCTAAGAAGTAAATTTGTCACAGATTAGAGTATCACTTCCTTTCTCTGGGACTCTCCAGTGTCTCCCCAAAGGCATGTTCTGTTAGACCCTTCCAAATTCTTGTATTGCTGGGTTCCTATTTAGTGGGAATCCAGACTCCAAGCACCAGGTCACAACTTTCAGCATACTCTTTGGATGGCCTCTTGGTTCTGCTGGAATGCAGTGCCACAGACACGGTCACTGAGAATAAAGTAGAACCTTTTCCTCCGTGTGAGGCCAGGCTGCAAGACTAAACATTAATGGACAAATTTTAGAAGAGATATCACATCGATGGAACAAATGACCAAAAAAGACCACTGGAGTATTCATTAACCACAAGACCCAGCAATTGCACTCTAGGACATTTATTCCAGAGGTGAAAATTTATTTTAATACAAACACTGATATATAAACATCCATAACAATTTTATTTATACAAAAAATCCTAAAGCAAACCAACTCAAAAGTCCCTCAATAGGTAAATGGTTCCACAACTGAGTAAACCAATACCTTGGAATATTATGAAAGGATAAAAAACAAAATCTAATGCCCATGACAGATTGGAAGATGTCAAGGGAGTAATGCTGAGTGTAAGAGACAATCATAAAGTTATATACTAAATGATTCGATGTATGGAAATTCTTGACATATAAAAATACAGAGATGCGAACCAGTTTGTGGTTGCCAGATGCTGGGTTTGGTCATGAATGGCAGGAGAGAACTTGTGTGGTGAAGGAGTTACGTGTTTTGCTTGTAGTAGTGGTTACACAAATCCATGCATGTGATGAAACTGCACAGAACTACACACAAGTGTCTGCGCATAGGAGCATGCAAGGCTGGTAAAATCAGATGAAACCCTCTCGATTAAACCAAAGCCAATTCCTTGGATATAACTGTATGGTAGGATTCATTTCCAATGGTGAATCTAAGTCAGTGCTACCCAGGACTTCCTATGTCTAGCTGCATCTTCCTATGAATCTCTATTTACTTCAAACTAACAATAGCAACAACAACAAGATTTCCTGCTGCTTTCTAAAGCCAGTTGGCATATGAAGTTCTGGCTGAAGTTCTTGTGCTATCTCTTGCGTAAAGACCTACAAGGTCCTTCCTGTCCCCTCTCTCCAAAGCCTAAAAGTACATCGAGAGATATATAAATGTATAACCTAGGTGTGATGTGATTACAGACCCACAGAGCGAACGCTGTCACATTGTAGTGATCAGATTGGGGGCAAAAACGAGAATTATTCCTGGTTAGGGAGGCTCTGTACAGTCAGGGGGAAGGTAGGTGCTGCTCATATAGAGAGCCTGGCCAAGCATGGAGCTGTGTGATAACAACTTGTCTCCTGGCTCTGTTACTCAGAGCCCCAGCGACACAGGAAGAATGTTATCTCCCCAAAACACAAGACTGCCTCTATCTCTGCAATTACAAACCAAGAAGAAAAGCAAACAATGCCAGGGTGGATTCTTCTCCAAAAAAATCCCTTTTGGAAGACCGGAGGGTATAACCTTCCACTCAAAGAAGGTTTTCAGACTAAGCCATTATGCCTTCAACTGTTAAATAAAACCAAGTAAGAGAAGAAGCAGATCCAATGCCCTAGCTCTACAGGGGAGCGTTATTGACAAGGTGTGCAATTTTCCAGATCATGGACAAAGCCTTGTGATGATTACTGAAGACTATAGTTGCACTTGTCAGCTTTGTGTCACTGTAATAAACACCTGAGGTGACCAACTTACAAAGGGAAAATGGTTCTTTGCACCAAGACTTATGGAAATTCTAGCCTATAGTCAAGTGGCCCCATTGCTTAGTGAGACAGAACATCATGGAGGAGCTCATGGGGGAGCAAAATTGCTCATCTCAGAGTCTGGGGTCCCACTTTTCTCTCTAAGTGTCCCCAGTGACTTAAAAATCTCCTACTAGGCCCTGACTCTTAAAGTGTCCTCCACCTCCTAATAGTACCATGCTTTTGACCAAGCCTTTATTTACCACATGTGCTTTTGAGTGATATTTTAGACCCAGGCAGGCAGTTTCTAAGATCTAAACCAAAGTAACTGCAGCACTGAAACCAAAACACGGGCGATGACACCACATACCACGATTTCCAGAACGATGCCAGAGGAAGTAGGAAAAAACATCTTTGCACACAAGCAGTTGAAATTAGCTGGTTCAGCAGTTATTACGACTCAGCAGAGTGCAAGGCCCTGGGGATACAGGAGAGAGGAAGCCACCATCGCTGCCATCAAGTGTCTCATTAGATGGGCAAATAACCTGCACGCTGGTATCGGGAGAACAGAGACAAAGGGCCCCCGCTGTGGCCACATCTAGGAAATCTGGGAGGGTTTCCCAGTGTGGACGGCATACAAATTGAATGCTGATGAATGAGCCAGAGCTAGAAAATCAATATGATCATGAGCGCCTTCGACCTCCCTCAACACAGCCAGGACTTGTTCTACATGTTCTATAACAGCCCTTCCTTTCCATGGGGGCTACGTTTCCAGGCACCCAGTGGATGTCTGAAATCACACATAGCAACAAATGCTATACACACTGTGTTTTTCCAATAATTAAGATCAAGTTTAAGTTATAAATTAGGCACCATAAGATATTAGTAAAAATATAGTAATTATAGCCTAGCGCCGTGTTCTCTCTTTGTGCTCCCTTTTTCTCTCTGTCTTTCTCTCTCTCCAGCTCTTACCAACCTCAGCTTATGACTGTTTTCTTATTAAGTCAAGAATTTTCATCTTTCACTTAATCACTTTACAGCTTCTCTTTGGCAGATCTGAATTGTCGGCATCAGTACGCTTGTGCTTTGGGACATTATTAGGTAAAATGAGATTTAGTTAAACACAAACTGTGGTACTGAGACAGTGACTTGATAACCTGGAAACTATGAGGTGACTGGTGGGCAGGTGGCACAAATGCTGTGGACATGACAGACAAAGGGGTGATTCGCATTTCCCGGGGACAGAGCAGGATGGCATGAGATTTCTTTATACTACGCTATTTAGTTCCAGAAATTTCCATTTAATGGTTTCAGACTGTGATTTACCACAGGGATTTGAAACTGCAGAACGCAAAACTGTAGGTAAACAGGCAAATACTACATTACCTATGAAACCCACAACAAAATCCCCCATGAGCTGGCCACACTGGCTCGAGCTGAGACACAGGCAGGAGGATTCCAAGGTCAAGCTCAGCCCCTGTAATTTAGCAACTGAGTAACCATCTTTCTCAAAAACAAAAAACAAGAAAGGAGAGAGAGCTGGGCTGTAGCTCAGTGTGAGCTCCCTGGGTTCAATCTCCAGTACCACAAACAAAACACAACAAAAAAACTCTCCATGAAAACTATCACTCGGGTTTACTCAGGATCGCAGAAGTTAACTGCCCTGGCCAGAACCACACAGCTAGAATTTGAGTCAGGTCTGATTCTACTCTTTTCCTCCATGTGCCATTGCTTTAGAACAGAAAAGGTAATGAGAGAAGTTTTTAAAAATAGTTAAAAATTATTGATAGGACTTCACAAGGTCTTTGAGGACCATCCCAATAAAAACGAAGAAGCTGCTAAAATTATTTCAAGAAAACTTGGAAGCCGACGTTATACCCGAATTCTGAAGGCACAATAACTTCCATAAGAAACTGCAACTTGCCGAGTTGAGAAATGAGAATTCAAAGCCCTTTCCCAAGTCTCCTCTCCCACTGTATCTCCTTTCTTTCCTATTTTTTTTTTTTTTTTTTTGTACAGGAACTGGAACTCACGACCTCACACTTGCCCGGCAGGCACTTAGGCCGCTGAGCTAAATCCCCAGCCCCTGTATCTTCTTTCTTATTGACAGACACCAACTCTTGTCGCTACTTAAACAAGGACCCTGGACTCTTCATTCACCATCTCTCTGGTTCCTTCACAACCCCCTGGTCACTGTATAACGTGGGCTCAGTGTTTCTGGAGTTAAACAGCTCGTGAAAACAGTGACTGTCAAACCAATGGTTAAAGACTGTTAAGTAAATCTGAGATAGCCACACTTTGGACAGTGTCTCTATGTTAAAACTCTTACATTTCGTGAGAAAGTAATTCATTTGGAATTTATATTTTAAAGAAATATTTATTAAAATATACATGAATACATAGGTAAGAGAGACGCAAATTAAAACACTAAGATCCCACCTCACCTCAGAAAGAGTGGCTAGTATCAAGAAGTCAAATGCTGATCAGATTGTGGGGAAAAAGGAACCCTTCTCCACTGTTGGTGGGAGTGTAAATCGGTGCAACCACTGTGGAAATCAGTATGGAGATTCCTCAACAACCTACGATTAAAAACATCATACCACAGCGATATATGTGCACTCATGTTTACAGCAGCATAATTTGTAATAGCTAAATCTTGGAAACAACCTAAATGCATCAACTGAGGAATGGATTAAAAAGATGTGGTACTTTTATACAATGGAGAGTACAGCTCAGTCATAAAGAAGGATAGACTTGAGATTTTTATCAGTAAATAGATGCAACCCGAGACCACACTCCTAAGTGAAATAAATCAGACCAACATGTTTAAACGTATTATCTCACTAGTGTGAGAAACTGAATGAGTAAATAGGATCCAAAATGTACACTAGATATATGGAGATAAGGAAATAACTGTCCAAAAGAAAAGAAAAACTGTGATGGGAGAATGGGGAAAGGGAGGAAGTGAAAAGGAAAACACACACACACACACACATCCATACATGCATACACACACACACACACACACAAGAGGGTTATACAGCTAGTATCTCTTAGCTAACTTAAAAGAAAGATTTGTGCTAATATTGTTTGGACAATATTTCATGCCTCTGTCTTATACTCTGAGCAACTATTATGAATATAACAATATGCAAAGAGAGGCTGAGGATGTGGCTCAGTATAAAGCATTTGCCTGATATATTCAAGGTCCTGGGTTCAATTCCCAGCACCATCACCACACATAAAAATGCTATTATCAAAACGAAAAAACTTATTTACTTGACTATGTAAAAATTTATACCTGTCAAAAATATTACAAACTAATAAAGTAAAAAGTAAAACTTGTGACAAGTACATAAAAAATTCTTACAAACCAATAAGACAAAAATATATATTCCAAAAGAAAAACAAATAAAAGGTCATCAATATACAAATACTTCAAAAATACATAGTTCCCCAGCACTGAAGAAAAAAAAAAAAAGGTAAGTCATTTTTACTCTTTAGTTCAGAAAAGATGACAAAGATTAGTAACATTCAGTGCTGGTGAGGATACATGGAAACAGACACTTTCATGTACTCTTCATGGAACACTGACCACAGTATAATTTATCAACTTATATTAAAAACTCATAATGATAAATATGAAGTATTCAGAATAAGATGAAGGATTTAACTCAAGAATCTGATATCGCTCTTAAAAATAATAAAATTGACATGAGTATTTAAACATGAATAACAAAAAACAAAAGAAACATAAATTTTCCAAAGTCAGAGGAAACCCTAAAAGAGTTAAAGGAGGGAGCTGGAGAGTTGACTCACAGAGAAAACAGAAGTCTAACTGTTGACCCCAAACCAACAATGGAGAGGCTGAGGAACCAACCCAATGAGCACCAGAGAACCCACAAGAAGTGATGGAAACAGAAGTACCAGGTGCCTCCTGAACTGGCAGTAAAATGAAGAGACCACACTAGGAAAACGAGGGCCAAGACTGCGTGCCTAGATCCCCAGCACTCGGAGAGGCTGAGGTGGGCGGGTACAACTTAGAGTCCAGTCTGATAACTGAGCAACTAAGGAGACCCTGTCTCAAAATAAAAAATTAAGTGGAAAAGGACTGGGAATGTAGCTTAGTGCAAAGGCCCTGGGTTCAATCTCCAGTACCACCACCAAACAAACCAAACAGGAGTCAGCGCTCTCTGGATTTCCACTCCAACCTCAGCCTGCGGCCTGCAGGGAACCCTACTCCCAATGCCTCTACGTCCAACCCAAGTGTCAGTATCAACTCAGCTTTTTAAAACTTGTGATGAAGTAGATATAAGAAAAAAATTTAACATTTTCATCATATTTAAATGTACTATTAGGGGCAGGAGGTAGATTCACATTATTGTGCATATATTACCATCATCTGTCTCTCGTCTCAAACTCAGCTTCTGTAGCCATGGTAATATCCAGCTTTTCCACTGTCAGACACAGCCTCTGACTCCCACAACCTAAAGGAGAGGTTCAATTCAGCTCATAGTTTCTGGAGATTCAGTCCATGGTCGCCTGGCTCCAAGTTAGAAACAGTATAATGGAAGAGCATCTGTTGATGAGTATGGTGCCCCATGACCCCATCACTTTACTGAACGCATAAGACTTTGGGGGATATTTGAGATCTAAATCCTTTATTTATTTTTTTGATATCATGGATCAAAATGATGACCTTGCATTTACCACTGGGGATTTAGCCACTGAGCTAAATCCCCAGCCCATGAAATCTACATCCTAACATCCATTAAAAAATAAAACAGTGTCTTCTCCTTGCCCCCAGCTCTTGGTGATCTCATCACCCTTTATGATGCCACCATGAGCTTGACAACAAGACTCAGCAGACCTCTGTGCATATCCAAGGAAAGTCTTCAATGCAGAGGATGAGAACTGAACACAGAGGAAAAAACAACCCCAGGGAGCAGACTATGCAGGTGCAAAACACAAAAACAAAATAAAACAAAGCACAATATTATTAACATCCTCCAAGGGATAAGAAAACATACTGCTTCCATTAAATAAGGACAATATGTTATATGAAAAAGAACTTTCAGAGGATAAAAATTATCCCTTGGCAGTAAAACCGTACGAGCAGAAAAGTTAACAGAAGGGAAGACAGATAAAATGGAATGCAGAGAAAAAGTTTAAACAAAGCACAGAAAAGAGAATTTTAGGGTAATGTGGGAGGTGTAGTGCTAGAATGATGGGAGATGCTGAAAAACAGAACAGAGGGGAAAGAGTGGGTGAGCTAAAAAAACAATTTTTTTTTTTGGTAGCGGGAACTGATCTCAGAACCTCATGCTTTCCAGGCAGGCGCCATGCCACTGAGCTATACTCCTGACCCTAAAAATTTCAAATCACAAGAAAATTTCCAAAACCTGACAGAAATTAGGAGTCTGGACTGATGCCACTAAAAGTCCCATCTATTCAGTAAAAACCAATGCATACCACGGCTCATTCCTGTAAAATTCAAAATTCTAGAGAGAAAATGAAGATTCCACAATCTCTCAGGAAGGAGTAAGACATGCAGAAGGCCAGAAATCAGAATGCCTTGGTTTTCTAAAAATACAAAGGTAGATGGAAATTAATGGAGCAAAATCATCAAAACTCCAAATAAAAGGCGACACCTAATGCACCCAGTCCCTTCTTCACATGGGCCAGAGTAAAGTCATCTCTAGACAAGGGTGAACACCAGTGATTTTCTCTGCCCTGTAGTCTTTCTTAGGGAGCTTCTAGGTATATTTCATAAAAATAAGCAGAACATGCAGCAGGGAAAAGCATGAGATGCAGTGCAGAACAGGACAGAGAATGCCCAGGAGAGGCAGGGTCCAAGGTGACAGCAGTGATGGCCACTCAGGCCAGTGTGACTTGAAGTAGACAGCAGTTGTTACATCTGGTGTCTCCCCAGCAAACTCAGCTCTTTTCAGCTGAGGACACACTGCCTCAGTGAATCTGGTCCCCGCACTTCCTTATAATCCCTGCTTTTCTCCTTGCCTGCAGCCTGGACCAGCTGAGGACAATAACTTGGTGTCACAGACGACTTCTGCCTTGACCTGCTCCTGAGGGTATACCACTGGCGTTGGCAACTCACAGGCAGAACGCACAGAGTGGCCATTCCAACTGGCCATATTTTTGTCTCAGAACTAGGTCCCAGGCCACATGACAGCCCTGAAGGATGTTCCTGCTGCCATGAGCCCGTTTTCTGGGCTCACTTGAGACTGAGTGCCCCGAAGGGCTCCTGTCAACTCACAGGAATGCACACCGCTCAATGTTCTAGTTCTTGACCTGTTGGGATGACAGGTGTTTCTTAATAAGTGCATCTTAAAAGCAGCTAGAAAGGCCAGGGAAACTCAGCAAGAACAAGAAATAAAAGGCACCTGGGAAGTAGGCAGTAAAATTGTCACTATTTGAAAATGGAACTTTTAAAAAAAAAAAATATATATATATATTCATGTGTATGCATTATATGTATGCATCACATATATATGCATAATTTACATTAACTAAAAGGGAACAAAAATGATTAGAGCTAATAAGCTCAGCAAAGATGAAAGATATATGTTCAATATACGATGCACACTGTATTTGAATAGTCTATCTACCAGCAGGGAAGAATCCCAAAGTGAAACTAAGACAACAGTTGCATTTATCACGGCATCAAGAAAAGCAAAATATTTAGAAATAAACTGAACCAAAGAATACTAAGACTTGCATCCTGAAAACTATGAAACATTGTTGGAAGAGATTAAAGAAGATCTAAAGAAGTAGCAAGATATCTGAGTTCATGGAATTTGTAAATACAATATTCCCCAAACTGATCTACCTCACTGCAGTGCCTAAGAAAAATTCTAACTTTTGTTTAAAGAAATATCGAAACTAGCCCTAGAATGCATAAGAACATTCAGGGACTCGGGACAGACAAAATAATTTTTTAAAAGAAGGAAGTTGGAGGGCTCATATTTCCCAATCTTAAAACATATCAGTTGTCAAGACACAAGGACAGATGCATAGATCAATGAAACAGATTTGAGAATCTAGAAATAACTCTTCCCAGTTGCAGTCTGCTGGTTTTTTGACAAGGATATCATTACCAGAGATGGGGGGGGCAGTCTCAACTCCATTTGACCCAACTATTTCCCTTCTAGGTATCTTCCCCAAGCAGTTAAAGTCCTCATATTAAAGTAATATGTGCATACCATATTTACAGCAGCACAATTCCTAATAGCTAAATCTTGGAGGCACTGTATGTGCCCATCAACAGATGAATGGATTAAAAAATGGGTATGCAGTGGAGTACTAGTCAGCCATAAAGAAGGATACATGTGAGCCATCTCTAGGAAAAGGAATGCAGTTTGAGATCAGAGCACTAAGTAAAATAAACCAGACACAGAAGGTATTTACATGGTTTCTCTCATCTGAGAAACCCAAGGCACACATAAAGATCAAAATAAAAGACGGATGATAGGAAGCAGAAGGTAGGCTTGGTGGAGATCTGGGGATAGACACCAAGGAGGAAGGTAAATAGGATGAAGAACCTGTGTGTATATGTGCCAAAATCCCACGATGAATGTATTCAATATGTACCACAAACATGTACCAATAAAAGCTGGAGGCAGGACAATGGCAAGTCCCTATGGACAAAAAATAAATCTGAAACTCGTCTGCAAAGCACATATGAACACCAGCTCGCCATGGACAAAGCTAACATTACCGAACTCCTAGCAGGACAGGGAGGTACAAATATCTGTGACCTCGGATCAGGCAGCAGTTTCTTACCTACGACACTAACAGCTCAAGTCTCTGTCCACAAAAAACAGACAAACTGATTGACATAGAATTAGAACTTTGGTGCACCAAAGGACACTATAAAGAACATGAAAGAATCACACAGTGAGAGAAAATATTTTCAAAAAATATTTTAAAGTATATTGGACAAGGGTGAGTATCCAGAGTTCAAAGAATGATTATAAGTCAACAATAAAAAGAAACCCAATATTTTACATGGGTAAAGTACTTCAATAGACATTTCTCCAAAGAAGACAAATTGCAAATAAACACATGGGAAGGTATTCAATCAGTCCTTAGGGAAATACAAGTAAAAATCACAGGTGACCACCCCATATCAACTAGGATGGCCATGTTTTTTTTCTCAGAAAACAAAGAAAATAGTAAATTTTATCAGGCTGTTGAAAAGTAGAAATTCTTCCACATTACTGGCCGTAATACAGAATGCTGTAGCTTCCATGGAAAAGAGCCTGGATACATTCCTCAAAGAATGAATCATAGAATTGTCACAAAAGGTGGCAAGTCCACTCCTGAAATATACACAGGAAATTAAAAACTCTTCCACATGGAAGGTTATACATGATTGTTCCTAATTGCCAAAAAGTAGAAGTGGCTCAAATATCCATCAGCTGAAAATGGCTAAGAGAAGGGTACTATATCCATATTGTAGAATATTATTCAGTCATGAAAAAAGAATAAAATGCAGATAGATGTCACAGTGTGGGTAAACCTAGAAAACAGTGAGAGTAAAAGTTGCCAGGCACAAAAAGCCACATGCTATAGATTTCATTTACTTATCAAAAGTCCAGAGTAAGCAAATTCATTGAGGTGGATAAGAATAGGGCAAATTAAGACATCACTAACAGGTATAGGATTCCTTTTGGGGAAAAAAAATATTGGAAATGTTCTGCGATTAGTGGTGGCAGATACTGAACATCATGAGTATACAAAAAGACACGTTTCCTAATGATGTGTTTACAAGATGAGCATTGCATCCCAAATAAAAATAGGGAAAAAAATAAAAGATGGTCACATGTAGGATAAAGATGCAGTACAGCAAGAGTTATGGCCAGTGCAGCTCTCTGCACCTGAATCTCCCTGCCAGTCCCAGGTTCACCACGGGGCCAACAGAGCTACGGGGCCCCGGGGAGCAGGGGGCAGCTGCCTGGGAGGCAGGACACTGGCGTTCAGAGCCCTGGAGAGGCTGGGGGCTGCGCACCTCCGGGGAGGTGGGTGTGGGGGTCATTAGGACACGCATTGAGGTGGAGACCCCTCAGTGGGTCCTGAGGCTGCGAATCCTGAGTGTTTCCGTTCCATCGGAGAGCCCGGGCAGAGGAAGAGCAGCCGCAGAGGTGAAAGGAGGCCCTGGGAAGAGAAAGGCGTGGGAGAGGCAGCTGCCTGCCACGTCAGATGTGAGTGGAAGTCCACACACGCCACCATCCCGGGGGAGTCACAGACACCATTTTACAGCGATCCCTGCCTGGCCATGTAGATAGCAGCAACTCCTAACAGCTAAATCATGAAAGCAGCCTATGGAGTCGTCAACAGGTACATGGATAAAGCAAATGTGGTATTTACACACAGTGGAGTTCTATTCTGCTACAAAACAAAAATAAATGTGAGTCTTATGTAGGAAAATAGATGCACTTGAGGCCATAATGATAAGTGACACAAATCAGACACACACAGCTTAAGTATCACATGGTTTGTCTGGTATGAGAAACCCAAAGCATAACTAAAGAGCAAAACAGAAAACAGCTAATGGCAATCAAGGAGATGAGTTTTTTAAAAACAAGAAGGGGACCAAGAGATGGACGGAGGGGGAGGAAGGACAAAAAGAATTAAAGGGTGATATGTATATACACCAACTGCCCACAATGAATGTCTTCATTATGCACTGCAAACATATACTAATAAAAATAAAAATCTGGAACAAAAAAAGCCCAGATATGATCAGGGTAGGTAAGTAAACACTGGGCTTGGTGAGGAACAGGTACTGGCTGATTTTGCCTAAGAGATTTCAGTCTGATGCACAGAACAGAAAGGAATGAATCGTGCTCAGGCTTAACACGGACTGGCATCAGCACGCAGGGTGAACAAAACACATGATTTAAAAATACGACACTCGTAACGAGGGAAAGAAAGCAGTCCTGCTTCACCCAGGTGCACTAACCCTGAGTCACACAACTGCATTCACGGAGGCCCAGCTGGGCCAGGGCGTAACACATGGTGGGGTGAAAATACACAATGAATGCTTACATTGAAAAACATATATATTTTTTTTATAATAAGAGATACATTGCCATGAATCCCCTTGAAATCCCCTCACCTGGAGCACATTTATCCCACTGCTCCGGTCCCTTTCTGAACCATTTCTGGAAGCCCTCCTCTTTAGTTACGCTGCTGTGGCTGCCTCAGTATTCTGAACTGACTGAAAACATGTCCTTTTCATGGTCATTTTGGCCTCGGGAAGGACCCACAGGTCACACGGTGCCAGATCCGGTGCATGAGGGGGACGGGCAAAACGGCTGTAAATGTGACCCATAAACCGCTTCAGAAAGCAGCAGGAACAATGCAGTAAGGATGTCTGAGGTAGGCAGGGGATTTTAGGGGCATTAATGGTTATTTGTCTTCTACCATAATACATATTTTAAAATTTAAACATTCATAGTATTTTTCAATCACACTTCCTATAGCCCAAGAATGGGCCATGGAGACCTAATTAAAATGATGTCTATAGTGCATTTTTAATAAAAAAGGAACGGATTTAGCTTCCTAATTCAAGAGAAAAAAAAGCAGAACCTTTGCTGGTTTATATTATAAGATCTTAACTGAGTAAATTTGCATTTAAGAAGAGGGTGAGGGCATGGATGAATGTGTGGCTGCCTCTGGTTAGTCTCTCTCCTTGGTATTTGTTTTTTCCTCCCAATTATATTTGTATTTTTTTGATACATTCAAATTTTCCTCCATAGAGTGTACATTACTTTTAAGAACTGAAAATAAAATTGCTCGCCTAGAAAAAAATAATGCTTTAATCAAACTCGAACATGTAAGCAAGGATAACAATACTAATGTTAAAAGAACAAAATTTGGGGCAAAGAAAAGAAGTATACTTTTAAGATAAAGAGAACATTACATAATAGTAACAAGCATTGTTAATACTGAAGACACGCAGATACAAATCTATGGCTGCCAAGGAAATTCACAACAAGATACCCAAATCAAACATTATTAACCACACAGGAAGGAACAGTCATTGTAGGAGGAGATTTTAAAACATCATTATCAAAAAGACTTGGGAAAATAAAACTCTTACTCTACCTAAATACACAAAATTGATGTTTGGCAGGAATTCAATCCCATGATTATAGTGTGTTGGGGGGTCTTTTCAAGTAGATACAGAGCATTTACAAAACTTGATAATGCTAGATACAAAGAACGTCTGAATAAAATAAAGAATAATAAATCCCCCTTCTAGTCCAAGAAAAGACATTTCTGGTCTGGAGAAAACATGAGATTAGAGCCCAGGAATGGTAAAAAGACAATGACATTAAAATGGTCAACTGCTGGCTCCTGGTTGTGTGGAGTCCAACAGGGCCGTACAAGGTTCCAGAAATGGGGGTGAAAAACAAACCCACACTAGCTTTGGGACAGGATCTCAGACTCCCATCTCAGAAAAAGACTTTTCAGGACTAGACAGTAAATGGCAAGAAAAGGACTGATTTAGGAAACACACATTCAAGGGGTGGGGGGTAGCTATCATCCCTTAATGGAGAAAAACCCATCTTACAAATGCAAAAGAAAAGCAGAAGAGGAACCATTTGCAAGGAAAAAAAATGGCCCAACAACAAAATTTTAAACTAGTCTTGTGTCCCAGAGCTGTGTTTTTATACTTAAAAACACAATTTTTCTCTTTTCTCCTTTCTACCATCTTTATTTTTTTCTATCCTACTTCAGTCTAACAGAACCAAATTCCTCCTCTCCCCTTTACACACTCACTGATCATCTCTGCTTGGACCTCACACTGAAATGCAGGTTTCATAGCAGGCTCAAGGCTTGGTGGTTCCACCCAGAGGGTCTTAAAGTGTGGTCTCCACCTTACCTGGAGCACGTGAGAAATGCAGATTCTCAGGCCCACTCTGGCCACCCTGAAGGAGAACTTCCTGTGAGCTAAGTCCCAGAAGGTCCCCATGCTAGTGCACCTGATGCTGAAGGTGTGGCAATACCCCAGCTCCCTCACCCTGGAGCAGGTTTGCTTTGGGTGGCTGGCAGAGGTGGGGACTGTATACTAGTTCTCAGGATCCTCCAGGAAAATTCAGCTCCTGTGGCCATAGTAACCTACTCTTTGGGGACACCTTCCCATCCCAGTCTTACTGCCCACATCCCATTTGATGTTCTCTTCACTTTCTAAATCAACTACTTGCACTCAAATCTTTGTTTCAGGGTCTGTTTCTGGGGCATCTCATACTAAGATATCTACTGAATGCACTAAATGCCCAGCCCGTACCACACACCGCGCTGCCCCTCACAGAGCTGGGGTTCCAGAGGAAATGCCTTCAGCTCCCACTCCTCCTCTCTGGTTGGGCTCTCTGAACACTTCCTGGGCAGGAAGCTCAGCAGTGAGTGTTCACTACAAATCAGCCTGTCTACAGATCCCCTGCAGACCTTTCTTTGTGTCCTGTCCCCACCAAACTTCCCCAACCAACCTGGCTCCTCACTCCCTGCCCTCATGGCTAGAAGCACTGTTGAGGAAAGGGGTAGCACATGTTGAAAGGACTGCAGAGAAGGGGGCTTAGGTGAGTCAGGCTCATCAGGCTCAGAGCTTCCAAACACTCAGAATCTCTTCCTCAAAAGAAGACCACCCATGTCAGGCTTCGTATCTACAGACAATGAAAAGCCCGAGACAACCATGACCATTAGCCATCGTATGACTTGATGGATGTCAAGGATTAGGAAAGCACACTTCTGAGTGTGCCTGGTGGGTCATGGAGGTGTGACCTTAGGGACCATATTGAGTCCCTGCCCCCTTCTTCTCTGGTGCTGTTCCTCTGCTCTGCTTCCCAGCTGCCAGGAGCTAAGCACCTTTGATCCACTATGCTGTTCTGCTTTAATGTTTTTACCGACCATGGACTAAATCCCCTGAAACCATGAGCCAAATTAAACTTCTTCTTTAAATTATGGGAATTTGATGTTATGTCTCAGCAACAGGAACATAACTAATACAAAGACAGGAGTGTGGAAATCTACCCCAAAACCAGTCCTTACAAACTGGAGGCCCTGGCAAAGGTATATTGCTGGGTCCAGGTGTACTTGGAACCTTGGGGACAGCTGGCAGTTCAGAAGGGAAAGAGGCATCAACTCCAAAGTGTGAAGTTCAGCTCTGTGTTCCTGAAAACAGGCTGTAAATAGGGCCCACACCTAACTACCGTCTCACTTTCTCTCCTGCAGGGAGCTCCTCCTCCTCCTCCTCAGCTCCTGATGGCCAGGGTGTAGTCCCCTCCCAGTTCCGCAGCTGCTCCTAGAAAAAGCCTCTCAGGCCTCAGCAGGCTCACTCCCTTGCTTCTGTGACCGTGATGAGCTCAGGAGGTTTTCCCCACAGCAAGCACAGTGCATGGCATAGGCTATGAGCAAATGCAGGGCACAGGGCACAGTGCCAGCCTCTACCACATTTCCTTGCCACACCACTGTCTGACAGTCTCCCGGGACCTCTGAGGAGTGTTGTTATTGCCACCCACTCTTTGCTTTCTATATTTTTTTAATTGATCCATTGTTCCTAGTGGTGTTGAATTCCAAAAGACCTGCAAACACCCCCCACCCCCATTTCTACCTAGTATTCTTTTGGGCATAGTGGTCCCGGCCACAATTCTGATACAAGATGAACAATTCCCAATATAGGACCCAACTTTTTTTTTTTTTTAACCTTTTAGGAAAAAACAATGCAGACAGCAGTTGGAGCTGCTAAAGGAAGATTTCAGCTCTTCTCTGTTGCCCGCTTTAGGTGATGTGGAAAGGGAAACAGATCCAGATCCTTGTCTAGCAGTGTATTCTTAAGAGCCCTGGAGGGAAAGCGAACCAGTGTCTGCCTTGACTTCTTCCTGTAAAACAGCTCCCTCTCCCCAAGTGCCCCATGGAGGGAAAGGGCCCTTCCGTCCTGCTGGCTGCAGGATCCTGCGTGCAGGTGGCAGGCCCCTACCTTCATCGCTGTTGTCGTCCACCAGGATAATTTCCTTCAGCAGCTGGGTGGGCGTGTGGTTGACGGCGCTGTGCACCGACCTCAGGATGACCGACAGGGCCTCGTTGACGAAGATGAAAATGATGGAGATCTGGGGGAGCTCCTTGGAGTACTTGAGCTCCTTACACCTGTGGAGAGAGTGGGCAAAGCAGCTTAGAGGCAGCTTGGCAGCAACTCTGCTGCAGGCAGGGAGAGAGATTTCGCCTGCACCCTCACACATGGCTTCCTAAGGCAAGAAGAGCGGCTCTCTCAGCATCTCCCTTGCTAAGACCTGAGAATGAACCTCAGGGAGGACGGCACCAAAGGGTCCTGCCTCCCCGAAATTACCCCCCGCCAAAGAACGGTAAAGACCCATCTCAGGGACACAGCTCCCTGTTCTCACCTGTATCACTCTGCCCTTGCTTAGCACACAGCAAGGCACCGTCTACCCTGAACACTTGAATTTCCTCACCTGGAACCTTCTTTCCTGATGTTTAAGCTATCACCCTGCCTGCAAAGCTCTATCTACATGTCACTGGGAGCTGATGGACAAATACCCCAACTCCGCTGCCCCTTCAGAAGTTTCCCTCTCAATCTCCCAGCCAGATTAAGGCCCCAGCACTCACAGCAACAATCTGCACAGCACACTCTTTTGGGGACAGCTTCCTTACGTCCCTTCATCTCCCACATAATGTATCTGCCCCTAAATCTTTGTTGCGGGGTTTGTTTTGTGGGGGATCCAAGCTAAGGGTAGGGTTCTATGCTACAGCCTCCTGTGCATAGCATGCCACACACCAGAATAATGGCAGGCTGGGTGTGGTGGCCCATGTCTGTAATCCCAGCACTCTGGGAGGCTGAGGCAGGAGGATCACGAGTTCAAACCCAGCCTTGGCAACACAGTTATTTAAAGAGACTCTGTCCCACACTTAAAAGGGATATGACTGGGGCCGTAGTGTTGCCCCACTCCGCTGTACAGGAAGCCCTCCTAGACTCTCTCTGCAGGCAGGAGCAGCACTCTCTGCTCAAGTCATGCTTTGCAGTAACCAGTCACCTCCCATGCATGAAGGAAGACAAGAGATTCAAGGACAAACTCCTTCTCTCCAAATGGGCCTTCTTAGGGTTCCAGCTGATGCAGAGGAGGCTGGTCTTCAGTCATGGAAGCACCAGCCTCCACCCAGACCACACTGAGGAAGAATGTCATGCTTGGTCTCAGCCACGTCGGAAATACCAAGTAGAAAAGCAGCAGACCACAGTGTGGAGATCTGCAAGTTTTAATGCATCCTTCTCCCCTGTCAGACGACACAGGATGCAGTGCAATGTGTGGTGAGGGAGCAAAACAAAAGAAAGGAGACCGAGGGATGGGTGTGCAGGATTGGAGTGCTAAAGGGGGAGCGGCGAGACATATGGCTGTTTTTTATGCTGAACAGCTTGGGCTGTGTCGGGCCATATTAATCACAGAGGCAATTTTCAGAAGAAAATAAAGTTTTGTTACAATATACATTGGTGTCTCCTGGAGGAGACTGTCCGGAGACCCACTGATCACGTAGCCTCATTTTTACTCTGTCACTGTAAATCTACTTCTGAGGGATGCCAGGGAGATTAGGAGAGCTGTCAGAAGGTGCAGCTTGGGCTGTGGGCGGGAAGCACCTCACTGATGGGGTGGTGATGGGGGCGGTATGCCAGAAGGCCCCTGCAGATGCTCCAGCCTGGCCCGTTACTCAGCATGCTGCACACGGGCAAGCTCATGGCCCACCCCAGCGCTTAATGCAAGGCTGCTCCCCTGCTCTGCTTTCTGGAGACCTGTGCTTTTATCAGCCTCCAGGTCTTGCAACTGGAAGGAAAGGCCAGATGTCACCACACCACACTGACTTCTCCACCCAGGGGTGCAGGGCAGGCTGCAGTGCAGGATGGAATTGGACATTAAGCTTCCTGGCTGGAGTCCACAGTTGTGACCTATGATGGGTCCAGGTGGCCAGGAATAAATGGATAAATCACCAGGGATTTAATAAATGAGAAGTGCACTGCCACACACAGGCCACGTGGCCCCGGGCCAACAAATCGCCGTGTCACCGCTCTATCCTTTGGTTTCTCCATCTGAAAAACCGTTAAGTGAGCGGGGCGTGGGGGTGCACAGCCCTAATCCTAGCACTCTGGGAGGCTGAGCTAGGAGGATCGCAAGTTCAAGCTCAGCCTGGGTAACTCAGCAACTTAGTGAGACTCTGTCTCAAAAATAAAAAAATAAAATAAAATAAAATATAAAGGCCAGAGATGTAGATTGGTGCAAAAGCCTTGGGGTTCAATCCCTTGTGCTGCAAGGAAACTAGTGAAGGAACATACTGCCCAGCTCCAGGCTTTCCAGTAAGGATCAAGTGACACGGAACCTTTGAAGAGCTCCAGGTGACAGTGAAGTACTCTCCAATAAAAGGTTCCGAGCTGCCTAGCTGGTGCCTTCCTTCCCCATTCTGGCTTCTTTGCTCCTTTCATGCATCCATAATGACCATGGCCTGGTTTCTAGAACTTTCCCTTAACTCAGACCCATCCCATAGGACCCACCCAGGACTCTCCTCCCTGCAGATCCCAAGACTCCAATGCTGCCCAGCTAACAATCACCTGCCCTGCTGGGGATTTAGCTCAGTGGCTTAAGCGCCTGCCTAGCAAGGCAAAGTTGTGAATTCAATCCCCAGTACCAAAAACAAACAAACAAAAAAAGACAATCACCTGCCCTGGACCTGCTGTCCTCAGGGTCTCATCCATTTGGGTCCAAGGAAAGAGCAGCATGGCGAAAGAGCTTGCAGGGGACCGCTGCTCATGTCCTGGCTGCCAGGAAGCAGAGAGAAGGGAAGAGCAGGACACAAGAATACACCTTTTAAGGTCATGCCCCAGTGACCTCCTCCAGGCCGGTCTCATTTCCCAAGAGCACATTCAGCCGTGGATGAATCTTCTGATCGTATAGAGCCCCCACGACCCTCCAAAACCCCACTTTTCAACAGAGGTTTTGGCAGGTGTTTTAGATCTGGACCCCAACAGTGTTTCTAGCTTACTGTCTCATAGAGAGAAGATATGCAGAAATGCTGCATGAACAGAAAGATGGGCAACTGACGCACCAAGCACTCTCTGTGTGGAGCAGATCGGACACTGACTCACACATATGCTGCTCCAATCAGAAACCCCATGTCTCACAGGGCAGATGAATCCAGGAAGGGAGCAGACGTGTGGAGAGGGGGCAAGTGAGAAGGAGGGTTCTAGCCACAGGAGCACACACAGCAGAACCAGTATAGGCTCCTGCCCCTGGCAGATGAGGATGAACCAGTTTCTACTGTGGCCTGACGACCTAGGACATTTACATACACATCCTGCACCCTGTTATGGAGCTGGGTTGCAAGGGACCCCTCATTCCCGTGCGGTGCTCAGTGCCATGGTAGCCAGCATGCTGATCCCTGTGGCCCAGCAGTGGCCCAAAAAGGGAGCAGTCAGCTAGAAGCCTGGCTTGCTGTGCCACCACCTGAATCAGACAAACTTCTTGCCTCCACTTTGGTCTTCTGGGGGCAAACAACCTGCAAGTTTGTGAGGATTATATAACAGATTCTAGATGTGGAAGATGCTCGGGAAACAAGCAGGGGATGGCCCCCCACATAAACTGCAACACTGCCAAAATCCAGCACTGGGGCTGTTGCACGCGCCCTCTAGCCACCCAGAATCAGATCTGGGTCCTAGGAAAGGACAAATTTCCTCCCAATAACTATTCAGTAAGCAATACACAGTTCTGTGCATGAAAAAGGCCTGTTGGCAAGAAAGCTATCTTGAGGTCTGGATCAATTGCAATCAATGCCCAAGGCCAGAAGAGGGCTACAGAGAAATTCAAAACCAGGTTCCTCCTCTTCAAGGGCTGATGGGTAACCGGTCCTCAGTGAGGCTGCTTCACACAAAGAAGGAAAAATAAAGAAGCAGAGACAAATAAGTAAGGAGAGGAGGCCTCTGAGGCCATGGACGTCACTGCCCACGTGTCCACTAGCCCTTCTGTTCACATAGCTGATGGGACCTCAAACTCTGCAACTCCCCAAGGGTGACAATTTGTTATACCTCCCACTTGTCCCTTCCTCTACAGACACTGGCAGTGACAACATGTGACACCAGAGGTGCCCATAGTCTTACTCCATGGATGGTGACCTGGGGATTGGGCCACCTATAGAAAGCCACCAGCAAGAATCACAGATGACATAGAAGGTTAAGGCTTGAGAACCACCATGTTCCCCAGTAGGAAAGGAATCCAAGGCCCAAGAGTGGCTGTGCCTTCTCAGAAGCAGATCCCTGTTCTCGTGCAGCCCCTTTTTAAGGCCACAATGCATAGGACCACGGTGTGGTACAAATGAGAGATACCAAGACACACTTGTGGCCCTGTCTGCCAACCTGAAGACGAACTGATGTCCCCATCATCGTAAATGGACTTAGTGGGCAGATCACAGACGCTACTGCTGATGATGATCATGACAAGTTACATTTACCTAGTGCGGGTCACATGACAGAAACTTCCAGAAGCTTTCATGTACTGATGGTCTTGTCTATTTCTCACAAAAACTTAACGATACTAGGTAATATCATCATGCCCATTTCAGATGAGGAATCTTGGGCCCAGGGAGGCAAAGTCACTTATCCTAAGTCATACAGCAAGTCTGAAAAAGACACTCAGGGAACCTGGGTAAGAACTGTACCTTGAGGTAGTTAAACTCTTCTAAATGCCACTGTCTGCCATAGGAGCTAAGGGAGCTGTAATGACAAAACTCTATGTGGCTTCCAGCTCAGCAACTGCTGGCCAGAAGACCACAGCTAAGTCCTACAGTCTGTGTGGAGCACCTTTTCTTCATATTTACCCTAAAGGGCTCCAGAAGGGGATGGTTTCTGCGGCTGGCCGCACCATGCCCTTCTACTGTATGCAGTGGCCTTCCTAAGTGAGGGCAGGCCAGAGGAACACCCTTCAGGAGGGATATGAGTGAGGAGAAATGAACCTGCCCTCCCCCTGGGGTTACCATGGCTACTAGGGATGCGGGCAAAGCCCCTAGTGTCCTGGCTTTGAGTCTCGACATGGTCCGTGCTGAGTGGCCCTCCCTCAGGGAGTTACCAGAAGCCTCCCCCACTGGAAGGATGCCAAGCAGATGGGGTCAACCCTGTTCTCAATCATGCTGGCACCTTGCAAAGGTCCTGCTGCTAATGAGATGCTGTGGCCCTGCAGCCCCACTGCACTCTGTCCCATCCCTGTTATCTTCACTGTCCTGTAGCACAGGGGCAGAGTCCACGACCTTGAAGAGGCTGGGTGTGGAAAGCACAGTGGTCCATGCTCAGGCTGGACAGGCACTCACAGGACATGAGTTCAGGTTCCAGTCCTTGTGCCTCGGGTCTTGTTGAACACAAGGACTCCTCTTCCAGAGCCAAACTGGGTTGTCCCTTGCCCCTTGGTTTGTGTGGATGTCACTGTGCAGCAGCTCAGCAAAGCCTTCCTGGCTGCACAACTCAGCTGTGGCTCCCAGGTGTCACGATGAGCCTTAGCTACCCCACTGCAGCCAAGAGACAAATTACCACGACCTGCCCCTGCTCCAGACCTGCCATCAGTAACACAGAGTTCTGGGCTGTGACAGCTAAAACACATTAAACACGCCTAACGAGGGAGCTGCTAATGCCACGCTGCAAATGCTAAGGGGCAGAGGTTGCACTATCCACTGCTGTAATAGATGAGCGAGGTGGACCAGGAGGGCAGGGACAGGAGCTGCGAGCTGGATTTGAAAGATGGATCACTGGGTCAAACTTGCACAGTCAAGAATAAAGAAAGGAGCAGACAATTAGAGCGCTGCTGAGCACAGATGTACCAGGGTTCCCTTCTCTTTCTCTTCTACTGCCTTTTAGAAGAAATCTTTGTAAGCTTGTTTAGAGACTAAGCACTAAACAGCCGGACTCACAATGGAATCACAGATTTCATATCAGGATCGGCAAATTCCCACTGACGTTTTCCATTTTCAGATCCTCCGTAAACACGCCTATGGTCATAAAGATTAATCAATGTGAGTAGTGGCAGCTGACCACAGCCTGAACTCTGCCTGTGTGATGCATCCCTGCCACCCCCAAGCTCTTCGTGGTACAGAAGGCAGGAAACGGGGGGAAACATGGGGTGCCCCAGAGAACAGGAGGTTTGAATCAGAAATAGCACCCTGGCACCCCAAGAGCATCCACATGTCAATGATAAGACACAGAAGGATGGCGGCAGGTCTGGAACTGGTCCGTCTCACATGCTCTCCTTCCATAGCTGTGGTCGGAGATGCTCAAGGAGTCCTTCTGTGACCCCCTTGTCCTTGTCACTACTCCGCACCACATCAAATCCACTTCCCAACCGGCAGTCCCAGTCCTTGGGAGTTCACTCTTTCTGAATGTGTTTTGATCATGTGAGCAAATTCAGAATCCAAGGTCTGATGGAGAACACCATGGATGTTTACATTTAAGAGATGGGGGTTGACTGACGAATGTTTACATTTGTAAACACGGTAAATGTTTACATTTTAAAAACTGTATGACAGTTAAAGATACACTGTTGTTAACCTCCCTCAGAAAACTTCCCCTTACCTCAAACATGCTTAACACTTTGCCGGGCACAATCTGAAATGGTTCTGAAGACCTCTGTCTTGAGTGTCTTTAGAAGTGTGATCAAAACCGCAGTGAATGCGGCAGTCTAGCTCCATCTGAAAGAAGGCAGGCTCTGAGACACATGATGGTGCGTCCTCACCTGCCTTATTCACAGGGTCTGGCACCAGGCAATTTCTGGCTCTTCCCCAAAGTCAAAATGGCCATGAAAATAAACGGAGAGGGCTTCCAGAACTGCTTCTGACAGTGGCACGAGTGATGGGATTAACGCGATGTGTCTTGTATGCTAAGATATATATTTTTATATGTAAAGACTCACTGTAATCAACCTCTGTGTCACCTCCACTTCACTTCCAGAATTAGCACACCTTTCTCCCTCAGCTTCAGTGGCCCTCTTCCCTGATCGGTCATGCCTCACTGGCTGGCATCCATATTCCAGGTGTACCCCCAAAGCTGGCATTCTCAGCAGGAGAAAGCAAAAGCTGCCCACCAAGAAAGCGCTCACTGAGGCCCAGCCAGTTACTGGGGTTCAGTTTTTCCAGTGGTGGCATCTAGCAGGTAGAAGTAACCAGAAAGGAAAGGCTAAGGTAGGGAACAGTCTTCTCTCTTGACTGCTGCCTGAATTCCATGAAATGGCACAAACTTAGCCCCAGACATGGCTGGGTATGTGGCCATCCAAGCTACTCCAGCCTATGAACTGTGGCTGGCCAAAAAGAAAAAAGAGGGTGCGTTTTCTACCATAAAACTCGGAAATGGCCATATATGCTGACTGATGCAAAACACTGGGACATCCTATATGCTTTCCATGGACCAAGGTTGGCATCCCACTGCCAAGTCTCACTGTCTCTCCCACAAGGACACAGAATGCTCCTTCCTCCTGCACTCAGGGTGGACATGATGCTGGATTATGAAGTCGGTCTCCAGGAAAATCTGACTGACTGCACTGGTTAACCAAGTGAGACATGACAGTCAGATAGTTGGGAAAACATGATTCCAGATGATCTTAACGGTTATTCTAGTAGACTCGGCAAACGCAGACCAACCTCTGTCACAGGGGAGGGGCTCTCCAATCAATGGCTTTAAGAGGAGAAAGCCCGAGGTGCTTGAGCAAGGAAATTCTATCCAGAGAGTCCTTAGATTGGAACTACATCTTCCTCTGTTCCCTAAGTCTACAGCCTGCCCAACTGGCCTGCAGATTTTAGATATGCCTTTATAACCACACAAGCCAATTCCTTAATATACGGATCCCTCTATTTAGCATCACTAATCACTATGGAAAGTCACATAAAAACCACAAGAAGGCAACACTTTGCACCTGTTAGGACAGTTACCATCAAAAAAATCAAAAGTAAATAAAAAATGTTAGAGAAGATATGGAGAAATTGGAACCCTTAGGCACCCTGGTGGGAATGTAAAATGGTACAGAACTGTAAAAGACAGTAAGGCAGATCCTGAAAAAATTAAAACAGAAGTATTCTAAGATCTAGCAATTACACTTTTATGTATATACCCCAAAGAACCAAAAGTGGGGTCCTGAAGACTTATCTGCACAACTATATTATCACAACAAGTAACACTGCAGTCCAAGAATGGATGAACAGAGGAGCAAAATATGGTATAGTATCTATTTATGCATGCATCCATCCATTCATCCATCCTCCTGTCTACCCATCCGTACATATACAACGAAATGTTATCCAGTCTTTTAAAAGAAGCTATTGATGAAACCTGAGCGCGTGCTAACTGAAGCAAGTCAGTCACAAAGAGACAAATACTGGATGATTTCACTGAGATGAGGGACCTAGAATGGTCAAATTCTTAGTGACAGAAAATAGAATGGGGATTTTTGGAGGCAGGGGAGAAGGGAGAAAGAGGAGTTGTTGTTCGATTAACACAGAGTTTTGGTTTTACAGGATGAAAAAAGTTTTGGATAATAATGATGATGGTGGTCACAAAACACTATGAGAGTATTTATAATACAGTTAACAGGGTTAAGATGGTAAACATTTGTGTATTTTTTACCATAATAAAAATTAATTCTTTCTCTGAAGGACACACACACACACACACAAATACCATTAATCCTTTTTCTCTGGGGAACCCTCACACACCGCCCTTTATCTCAGAAGACAAGATTTCACCAGATTGAGGTGTCAGACCTCATAAGAACCTTGTCACTGCAGTGCCTTATTCCTGTCACAGCCTCAGAGCCTCTGGCCCACACCCTAGGAAGTCTGGCGGGGCTACCTAGTGTGGGTACTGCAGTGCAATCCTCTCCAAACTCCCATGGTCTCTCTGCCTTTGTCCAGGGCAGAAGCACTACAGCCACCTTCAGCTCCAATAATCAGAGTCCCTCTCCATTCTAGTTTTCCTGCCTTGTGCTCCCAAAACACCTCTTCCTACTCCTCCAGGGCCTGGACCACTGCATTTCCTCTCAATCTAGTCACCCATCCCTGGCTTCAAGTTCTTCCCATTCAGCGGAAGTCTGTGTTCCTCCCTTCCACAATGCTCTGCCTTTCCCTCAGCCCTGGCTGCTGCAGATGGGACAAGTCCAAGCTCCCTGTGGTCCACAGAACTCTCAGAGCTGCCCTGCAGCCCTCCTGTGTCTGCATCCCTCTCCACTGCCCTCCCGCTGACCTCCTGCTCTACAATGACCTGTGTCCTACTCCACTGAGGAACTCAAGGCTACTGGCAGGAACTTCCAGGTGTGGTCCACAGGCCTGGAGCTGCACATCTCTAGGTGCTGCTGAGAGAGAACTTCTGGAGGTAGAGCCCAGCCACCTGGGTCTTATCAGGCTTCCTATGCACATGGAAAAGTGAGATGCATTCCCTGGACCATAGCCACGTGCAAACTTACCCGCCTCTTAGTTTGTCCTTCTGTCCTCTCTCTCTCCCACGGTGGAAGCTAGGTCCAGGAGTCAAAACCAACCTGTTCACCACACTGTGGGTCCCCAGCCTCCCCAACTCAGAGCCCATCTCTTTCTCTTGTATCCATCCCTCTCCCAGAACCCACTTCTTTTTTGTTTTCCTTTTCTCCCCATTACCGGGGGTTGAACCCATGGCCTTCAAACTATGCTACATCCCCAGTCTTTTTGTTTTATTTTAATTTTGAGACTGGGTTTTCTATGTTCATAAATTGCCCAGGCTGGGCTTCAATCTGCTTTTCCTGCCTCAGCCTCTTGGAGGGTCAGATTCAGGTGTGTGCCACCATGCTGGCTCCTCTGCTCACTTCTACTTAAAAAAAAAAAAAAAAGACTCTGGTAGCTCTCATCTAAATAAATCCCTTTTCTGTAGCCTTAAATGCCCTCTTCTCACTGTTGCCTTGACTCCCTGTCTTGTTTCCTTACCACTTATTCAGTCTTTGCTTAGCAATCATTTGGCCTCTATGAGTCCCATTCTGCTAAAACTGTTCCTATTCCCCGTTTCAGTGCCAATCACATACCCAGAATCAATGGCAACTTCCTGACCTCGCCTCAGCTGACCAGCTTATCTGCAGAATTTAAAATTGTCCCTTTCTCCCTATGGAAGGCAACACATCCCTGAATCCTAGGTCTCTGACTATTCCTCGTCTCTCTGCCCCTGCTTCCCCTCCTGTGGGATCTGCCCTGGCCACCCAGGCTGGTGCACAAGTTTCCATCTTCTGCTTGTCCTCAAAATTCCAAGTCCTCAAGGCTCTTTCTTCTGGCCTTCTTCATTCTCTTCTCATAAACTGGTCCCGGGTGGCCTCATCCAAGGTCCAAATCTACAGCTCCCACTAATACACAGCCCACTCCTTCATCCAGGGAGCTGCTTCTCCCTGGGCATCTCTGCTTGGCCAGCTCCCAACTCCCCAAGTTCAGCAGCTCTAAAATGGAACCCCATTATCTTGGTGCCTTCTTGTGCTCAAGGAAGGCATCACCCTGTCCCTTCAGGAGCTAAATTAAAGTCACAGCCCACTCAACATAACGAATCATTCACCAGATCCTGGAAATTCTGCCACCTTCAGGATCTCTTTAGGACATCTGACCTCCCCAATCCCACTTTCTTTTTGTTAGTATAAATAATAATTGCATTCGTCTTGGGGAACTGGTATTCACACAGACCACAGAAATCCTTTTACTTTTCCTTTCCTGCCTTCTGATTTCCCCTGTCCACGTATCTCTGCAAAGTCTATCTCTGTTTCCTACCATCTATATTTTCATATTAAAATTATGTATATTTTGAGTGGTTTTGTGTGTGTGTGTGTGTGTGTGTGTGTGCGCCAGGGATTGAACTCACAACCTTGCACTTGCCAGGCAGGCGCTTAAACCACTGAGCTAACCTCTGGCCCCTTGAGTTTATTATATAAGATAAATTATGCAATATTTAACCCTCTGTGTCTGATTTATCACATTTGGCATTATGGTCTCAAGGTGCATGCATTTCCCAATAAATGATCCAATGTTATCCTTCATTATGGCCCAGTAGTACCCCATTGTTTAGCTCCATACATTTTTAACCTTTCACGTATCGAGTATATTGGCCACTTCTAAGATTTAGCTATTATGAGTTGTACTGCTATAAACACGAGTATGCATGTGTCACTGAAACCAGATGTGTTTAACTCTTTCAACTGCCCCTTTTCTCTACTGCCTTAGTTCCAACCCTCATTGCTCACCTCCTGATTGAAAGCAAAATCTACCCATGCTTCTGGTCTTTGGGTCTTTCCCACCGGAAGTCCCCGTCTATTCTACCCCACCCCATTAACATTGCTGCTAGAACAAATGATCCTCCTCAAATGCAAATGTGATGATGTCACTCGGCTCCTTAAGCTATCCCTTCACCTCTCTATAGCTTTCAGAATAATGTTCAAACTCCTTAGCCTGACACTGAAGTTGAACCCAACTCACCTCTTATCCTCCAGGCACTATAAAAACTCATATATCCTTGAACGGGGAACGCTGCCTCCCTGTTCCCACACTTTCCTCTGCCTAAAATGCGCCTCCTCCTGCCTCACACCTCTTCCTCCAAGCCCCAGCACCAGCCACCGCGCCCAACCCAGCTCAAGGTCAAGCGCTTCTTCTCTGTTGCTTTATCTCCATGTGTCTTAGCAACTTTTTGGTGGCCGGAATACAACATCCAACACCTACAACCTGAAGGAAGAGAGGTTTATGTTGGCTCAAAATTATACTCCGTGGTCAGCTGGCTCCAA